>JARQOD010000006.1:354766040-354916621 GCA_033576555.1 Oophaga sylvatica
AATTCAATGCGTTTGTGAAAATGCAGAACCCGACATGAAATGACACTTGGTTTACATAGAGTTAACCATGTTTTTCATGTAGTTTGATATCTGATTTGCACAAACAATTACATGAGTGTAAGTGTGCAAAATTTCACACCTGTAGGGGTTAATTAAAGGTGTAAATTTGTAGCAAAAAAGTCCGTTTTTTTTACAACGAATTTACACCTTTAATTAACCCCTACAGGTGTGAAATTTTGCACACATAGACTGATGTAATTGTTTGTGCAAATCAGATTGCAAACGACATGAAAAGACATGGTTAACCCTATGTACACCAAGTGTCATTTCATGTCGGGTGCTTCTGTCTTTTCACAGAAGCCGGCTTTACCCGGCAATTGAATCAGAGGATATTTTACTATGTAGAAGTGTATAAACTATACATATATGTATATATATGTCACAATGACATGTATATATATATATATATATATATATATGTATTCTATGTGTGTATATTTAGTGTTTACAAGGAAATAAAGGTTTTTTTAGTTGCGATATTTTGTTCCCATAGACTTACATGGGACTTCCGGTATCGAAATCGGATATCGACGATATTTAGTGATATCGGCGATACAATTTCGATACGATATTTTTAGATATCGAGCATTATCGCTCAACACTAATCTTAGGATCTCTTAGTATTTGTTTTCTGTTTTATTTTCCCTGCTACAATTTCTGTTAGGAGGTGTCCACCTTTTCACCCAGTCCCTAGATCTTGTAGGGATTCCTCCCTCGCAACTATAGGTCTTCGTTCAGACTAGCTGAGGACTTTAGCGGGTCTGGTCGCAGGATCAGGTTCCCCGTTACATCGTAGGGATCCAGCTCAGTCCTATTGTAGGGACAGAATTCCCACCTTTCCTTAGTGCTTGTAGCAGATCATAACAGTAAGTCCAGCCTAAAGAAAAAAAAAAAAAAAAAAAGATCTCTAAGGAAAGATTTTCTGTTTTCCATCATGGTGTCGGTTCGGGATTTGGCTGAACGCCTGCAGGGTCTCTCTCTGCAGGTGGCTGAAATCCAGCAACACGTGAGTAGTTGTTCTGGAGCACATTTAGTGGAGCCAAAGGTACGTTTGCCTGATTTATTTTTTGGTGAACAACAAGATTTTTTTTCTTTTAAAAATGCTTGCTTGTTGTATTTCCGTTTGAGACCCAGATCCTCTGGTGATGAATCACAGCGCATAGGGTTCATAATGTCACTTTTGCGCAAAGAACCTCAGGACTGGGCCTTTTCTCTGCAGCCTAGTGATCCATGCTTTAGATCTGTGGATAGTTTTTTTTCTGCTTTGGGGTTGTTATATGACGATCCGGATCGTGTTTCATCAGCTGGACAGAATTGAGACGTTTGAGACAGGGATCAGGTAATGTGGAAAAATATTGTACTCACTTCCGAAGGTGGGCTGGAACGATTCAGCTTTGAAAAGTTTATTTCTTGCAGGGTTAAGTGAAAGGGTTAAAGATTTGCTGATTGCTTATCCTATACCTGGTAACTTGCAAGAGGCTATGCAATTAGCCATACGGGTGGATAGGAGACTGCGTGCAAGGGTTAATGAGAGTAAATCTGCCTTGTCAGCTCCAAGTTTGGAGAAGGAATGTACTGACATTGCAGAGCCGATGGAAATTGGAGCAATGACACCTCACTCTCGGGAAAAAGAACGCAGATTTGCTAAGGGCTTGTGTTTCTATTGTGGTAAATCTGAGCATTTCATTAAGAACTGTGCGCTTCGAATGAATAAAGAGAAAAAAAAAAATGAGGTCAGTTTCGCCCGTATAGCTTGTTTAAACAATAAAGGTGTCTTTCTTTCTGCTACCACTGCTGGTGAGGAGGAATTAATGGAGTTTCGGGTATTTGTGGATTGTGGTTCAACTCTCAATGTGATTGATGGGAAATTTTTGGAAAAACTAAAATTAAAACCCAAACTTCTGTCTTCCCCTATTAATGTGGTGTCTGTGGATGGTTCTCACTTGAAAAATGTTACTCACCATATCTGTGAATTTCCTCTTACTATTAATGGTGTTCATCAAGAGAATTTGGATTTGGTAGTTTTGAATAATTTGCCCTCACCGGTGATTTTGGGGTTACCCTGGTTAAAATTGCACAATCCAGTACTGGATTGGTCTACCAATGAAATTAAGTCCTGGAGTCCCAATTGTTATGACAAGTGTTGTAACGGGCGTATTGCTGCTGTAGTTAAGGGGGAATTACCTGTACCTATTCAGGATTTTTGGAAAGTTTTTTCTGATAAGGAAAAAAGGAGGTATTGCCTCCTCATAGAGATTATGATTGTGCAATTGAATTTGTCCCTGGAGCGACTCTTCCTAAAAGTCGTTTATTTAATTTGACTATTCCTGAGAGAAAGGCTTTGGAGGAATACATACAGACAAGCTTGGCCGCCGGTCACATTAGGCCTTCCAAATCTCCTGTGGCGGTTGGATTTTTTTTTGTTAAAAAAAAGGACGGCGGTTTACGGCCTTGTCTAGACTTTCGTGAGATTAATAAGATTACTATACACAATCCTTACCCACTGCCATTGATTCCTGATTTGTTTAACCAGTTAGTGGGGGCCAAGTGGTTCTCTAAAATTGATCTTCGAGGGGCATACAATTTGTTGCGCATGAAGGAGGGGGATGAATGGAAGACTGCGTTTAACACTCCACTGGGTCATTTTGAGAATCTGGTTATGCCTTTTGGACTTTCCAGTGCTCCGGCATTTTTTCAGAATCTTATTAATGACATCCTTAGACCTTTGATCGGCAGAAGTGTGGTTGTGTATTTGGATGACATTTTGATTTATTCACCAGATCTGGAGTCTCATTGGAGGAGTGTGCGTGAAGTATTACAGTTACTGAGTGATAATTCACTTTTTGCCAAACTAGAAAAATGTGAGTTCGCTGTACAGAGAATTAGTTTTTTGGGCTACATTGTCTCCAGTGAAGGTTTTGAGATGGATCCGGTGAAAGTGCAAGCTGTGCAGGATTGGCCTAGACCTATTGGTGTGAAATCAATACAGAGGTTTTTGGGGTTCGCCAATTATTATAGAAAATTCATAAAAGATTTTTCTGTGATTGCCAAACCTCTGACCGATCTCCCAGGAAAGGTGCTGATGCGGTTCAGTGGACTACTGAGGCCATTGAGGCTTTTGTGTTGCTAAAGGAGAGGTTCAGCTCTGCTCCCATCCTTACGCAGCCTGATGTGACTAAACCATTTTTGGTTGAGGTTGATGCTTCTTCTGTGGGGGTCGGGGCAGTGTTGTCTCAGGCAAAGACGGATGGAGTACATCCCTGTGCTTTTTTTTTCAAAGAAATTTTCTGAGTCTGAACTAAATTATGATATCGGTAATCGGGAATTGTTGGCAATTAAACTCGCATTTGAACACTGGCGTCATTTTTTGGAGGGAGCGGAATTTCCCATTCAAGTCTTCACCGATCATAAAAATCTGATCTACCTTGATGCTGCCAAATGCTTGAATGCCCGTCAGGCTAGGTGGGCACTGTTTTTCTCACGGTTTAATTTTACCGTTACTTACATCCCAGGTACTAAAAATGTTAAAGCTGATGCTTTGTCTCGCAGCTTTTCTCCTATGGTGGGTACTGAGGAGGAGGAGGAAAACATCTTGCAGAGGGGGTTGTTATTGCTGTTTTGGACTCCGTGTTGGAAGATGAGATTCTTAAAGCACAGGAGAATGCCCCATCTAACACGCCTCATGGGAGGTTGTTTGTGCCTGGTACCCTGAGGAGAGATTTGTTTGTTGAATGTCATGACTCTCGCTTGGCAGGTCATCCTGGAATCTCTGAGACCAAGAGACTTGTGGGTCGCAGTTTTTGGTGGCCAGGATGGCAGAAGGAAGTCATTAAGTGGGTACGTCAATGCACTGTGTGTGCTAGATCTAAGTCTTCTCATACTCCTGCTGCGGGGTTGCTTTGCCCTCTGGAGGTTCCTAGTGCACCTTGGACACATTTGGCTATGGACTTTATTACTGACCTTCCCCCCTCTGAGGGTTTCACTGTCATCTGGGTGGTCGTGGACCGTTTTAGCAAGATGTGTCACTTGGTTCCTTTCATCAAATTGCCCTGCGCTAAGACTCTCGCTAAGGCCTTTGTCAAGGAAATAGTCAGACTACATGGTGTTCCTACTGACATTGTTTCTGATAGGGGACCTCAGTTTGTGGCTCGTTTTTGGCGCGCCTTTTGTGACAGGTTGGGAGTTCATTTGTCGTTTTCATCCGGATATCATCCTGAGTCTAATGGCCAGACAGAAAGGAAAAACCAGGATGTTGAGCAGTTTTTGCGTTGTTTTGTGACTGATAATCAAGAGGGGTGGTCTGAGTTTCTGCCACTTGCTGAGTTTGCTCTTAACAACCATACATCCGCTTCTGCTGGTTGTTCGCCTTTTTTTGTTGTTCTGGGAGACATCCGTCATTTGGGTCATTTTCCAAGTTGGGATCGGCTGTACCTGAAGAGGAGAATTTTTCTGGTGTTTTGGAGAGAGTTTGGACTGATGTGCGTGGTAATCTTCAGGAGGCTAACAAAAGATCCAAAGTGTATTTTGATAGAAAACGACAAGAGGTTTTGTTTGCTATTGGTGACATGGTTTGGTTGTCCTCTAATAATCTGCGCTTGAGGATTCCGTCTAAGAAATTGGGTCCCAAGTTTGTAGGGCCCTTTAAGGTGCTTCAGGTTATTAACCAATCTGCTGTTAAGTTGGAGCTTCCCACCTCCTGGAAGATTAATCCGGTGTTTCATGTTTCTCTCTTGAAAAAAGCTGAGGTCTCAGATGGAGACGTCTCGGCCACTGTTCCCCTGGTGGTGGAGGACGGGCAATATGAGATTTCCCGCATCCTAAATTCTAGACGGTATAGAGGGGGTTTGCAGTACCTCGTCGCTTGGAAGGGTTATGGACCCGAGGATAACTCATGGGTGAGGGCGGATGATGTTTCTGCGTCTAGACTTGTCAGAGCGTTTCAGAAGAGATTTCCGGATAAGCCTAAGTCATAGGGGATCCGGAGGATCCTCTTTGAAGGGAGGGTACTGTTATAACCCTCTTGTCAGATTTTGTTTCAGTTTGCTGTCACATGACCTTTTTTCCCTATTTAGTCTGGCTCCGCCCTTCTGGCTTTGCTGGACTTCATTGTATTATCTACTCTTAAGCTAGCCGGGTGCTTAGGTGCCTTACTCTGTCAGTTTTGCTTGATCTTAGGATCTCTTATTGTAACGAATGGAAGCGGAGGCAGAGGTGGTGAAGTTCACATTCGTATTTATTTTTTAATGTGGAACCTGAGACCGCGGTCCGGGGGGCTCCGAAGGGGGCGTAACTAGTGAGCCCCGGGTACCCGTAGTAAGGCCCCTCGAACAGGACCAGAATGGAATACCCGGAGGACACAGGTGCTACCTCCAGTTAGACCCCGGACACGTGGCAGCTGTCCCAGAGGGACCAAAAGGGTAACAAGTATTTACAGAGTCCGTGGAAAGTTCTTGAGGAGAAGGGTAAGGTCCTGGTCCAGAACGGATGGTAGAAGGCTGGCTTCAGTGACCTTGTCACGGTCCACGGGTACGGATGGCTGATGGCAGAACGGGATGACACTTGCGCCAGTAATAGCCGAGATTGTCCAGATTAGCCAGATATGGGTTAGCAATGATCTGAGGAGACAAACAGTATCAGCGAAGCACAGAGACTGCAGACGCAGCGCAGACAGAACAGGAACAGAACCGGATGTAGCAATGATAGAACACGTTGCTCCGGCACTCCCCTAATGGTGCAGTGACCAGATATAGTACTGAGTGCGCAGCCATTGGATAATTAGCTATTTCAAAAGATGCACGCTGCCCCTTTAAGAGAGGCGGTGGGCGCGGCCTCGCGTCCTAAGCCGACTGTCTGGAGGCCTGCCAACAGCGTGCCAGGAAGTGGAGAAGGACTCAGGACGCCGGAGAGCAGATGGGACAGGAGACCCCAGCCCACGCACAGACCGCCGCAGAGGGACAGCCCGAGGAACAGGTGAGTGAGCAGAATGGAGTGCAGAGGCAGTGCTGGGACCGGGTGTAACAGTATCCCCCTCTTTACTCCCCCTCTTTTTCAAGCCTGCGTGAAATCTTTTAAGAAGAAGAGGGGCCTGGATGTTCTCTTTAGGCTCCCAAGACCTCTCCTCAGGACCAAAACCCTTCCACCAGTCCACCAGGTAATAGATCCTACCTCTTACTCGCTTAGAGGCCAAGATATGTTTTACCTCAAAAACATCATCCTCAGAGACCGGATCAGGAGTGGTACCCGGTGTGAGACAGTGAGTGAATATGTGATGAATGGGGTGTACATTTCACCTAGGTATAAGGGAAATGTGTGGCTTTGCAAACCTAGTGGTAGAGAAAGGTCACTACACCTCACATTCAGCACACACTTGCAGCACAAGCCTGAAACTACTCAGGCCCTTAATTAGGAGACCAGAAGTAGGTGTCTGCAAGCACAGTCAGAGAGCTAGTTTAGCCTGGACACAGGAAGGTGTCTCGGCACAAGAAACAGTCTCCAAGAGTGTTAGAGCTGTCTTTAGCCTGGACACAGAGAGGTGTCCTGGCACAAGGAAGCAGTCTCCAAGAGTGTTTGAGCTATCTCAGTTTGGGTGCAGGAAGGACCCCGGACATAGGAGTAGTCTCAGTGCGAATCCGTGTGAAGAGCGGCTGAATAGGAGTGGATCTCTCTCAAGTCTGGTCATGGAAGGTGCCTTCAGACACAAGGAGGAGTATCTGTGAAGCTCCATACTGGTAACATATGTGATATGTGTTGTTTTGGGCACAGACTGGTAGAGTCTGGGTCCCGGATAGAGAGGGCCATCTATCTAAGTGTAATTAGAGGCTAGACAAGCCCAGGTTTTCTGTTTATGCTTTGTTTTAATCTGTTTGCTGTGGACTTTAATAAAGCTGGTTGCGGCCAGTTTTGCACCAGAACTGCTGTCTGAATGAACTGTTTTCATGCCATTCTGTCTACCCAGACAGCGATCCTAGAGCTAAACCCCCGGAAATGTTACAATTGGCGGAGAATGCTGGGGCAGCGCAGTGCCTGATACAGTTAGTGCTGGAGTGTGTATGCAGCACAGTGGCGAGAGACAGCATTAAAGGTGAAGTCTATTGAAATAGCAGCAGAAAAAAAAAAAAAGTGTGTCAGCAGAAACGTCTGTTTGGAGCAGTCTTGGAGAGACAGTGGCCCTGATAGGGTCTGCAGAGAGAAAATGTATGCACAGCAAAGCTGAACTTGTGAAAATGACTGTGGAATGTGCAGCAGCAAAAGAAAAGTCTGTGGAGCAGTCTTAAAGAGACAGGAGCCCTAATAGACTTTGCAAAGGAAAAAAAAAAAAAAGTGTCTGCACAGCAGAGATGAATTTTTCTATGGAAAAGACTGTAGAGTGTGTATGTCTTGAGTGAAGACTGCCGTTGTTAAGACAGAGAAGTCTGACAGCATGGATGACAGCATGGAGGCGCTGTTTGAACAAATGGCACAAGTTAATGTGCAACATAAGACTGCTGTGATTGAGACAGATAAGTCCGGCAGTATGGAGGAGCTCATTGAGTACCTGGTCCAGGCCCAGCGAAGCATGCAGCAGAGCATGGAGCAGCAGCGCCTGCAGCACCAGCAGCGCATGCAGCAGGCCCAGCAGCAATTCCTGCAGCAGCAGGAGAATAACCGGTTATTTGTTGAGCAGATGACAGCACCAAAAAAGGATTTCGGTGCCGCGTCCCGAAGTAATGTTGTGAAGGCACCGGCGTTGTCCGCTATAAAGAAGGCGGTAAGACGGTCCTTGAGAAAAATGACACCTCGTGATGATGTGGAGTTATATCTTACTAGGTTTGAGAGACTGGCAGAGAAGGAGAATCTGCCACTATCTGAATGGGCCATGGCGGTCGTACCCTATCTGATTGGGGAACCCAAAAAGTCTGGTCTGACCTGAGCAAGCAGGACAGCGAAGACTATGCCAAGTTGAAAGCGGCGATTCTTACCCGGCTGGGTGTTACGGTGACAGCCTGTGCCAGGGGAGTTCATGACTGGAGATGCAGTTGGGAGTCTGCAGTAAGCAAACCTGATTATGGAGTTGAAAAGGTGATAGTGAACCGCTACACCCGAGCACGTCCTCCTGAGGTACAGCCGTCTGAGAGGTCGTCACTTCAGAGTTCCCGGACGCTGAACTCTCGCGGTAAGAGCGTTCCAGCTGTTGGGGACATGGGGTATGCTGATAAGCGGGTTCAGGCCCGAGGGGACATGTGGTTGGGAGAGTGTGATGGACAGTGTTGGAGCTGGCGTGAAATTGCAGCCAACTGTCCAATAGAGGGGGAGCCTATGTGTTGTGATGTTGGCAGATCCCTCTCTCTCTGCGCAGAACCTGTGTGTGTGTCCACCTCTGCCGAAGAGACTGGACCACAGGGGTCCCCGGTGGTTGTAAATGACTGCCCAGCACAGGCCCTCTTGGACTCAGAGAGTCCAGTGACTTCCGTATGTGACAGCCTGATTGATAGGGACTTCATCCCTGATAAGCACCTGAGTATGGTGTGCATCCATGGAGACACCAAAGTCTACCCAGAGACTGCCGTGGACTTGGTCCCCAAACTCGGGGAGGTTTCATGTGAAGTGGGGGTAGTGAAGACCCTGGTGCAACCCGTTATATTGGGTAATGACTTTCCCCGGTCTAAGGATCTCTGGGGGAAAAATGTTTCTGATGGACAGTGTGATGAAGCTCCTATTGAGGGTGCGCAGTCCCGAGGGGCGGAACACAATGCTAGTGGGCCGTTAAACTTATGTGATAATGATGATGATGATCATGATGATGATGATGACCATGGTGATGATGATGATGATAATGATGATGATGATGATGATCATGATAGTGATGATGACCATGATGCTGATAATGATAGTGATGATGATCATGATAGTGATGATGATACTGATCATAGTCATGATAATGATATTGATAATAATGATGACTGTGATAGTGATGAAATTCCTTTGCAGGTGATGTTGGGAGACGAGGATGGTGGTTCTCGAGAACCGAGTGTCCCTGACTTACCTGTGTCCTGTGACAATTTTGAGAGTGAGCAGTGGCGAGACCCCTCTCTTAAAACGGCACAGGAAAATATGATTGTTCTAAATGAGGTTTCCCAGGAGCCTGGCTCTGAGGAGAGGTTTCCTCATGCTGCCATGAACAATAGCCTATTGTATAGGGACACTGAAGTCCAGGGAGAGGTCGTGAGTCAGCTCCTGGTACCTGAGCTATATAGAAGTATAGTGCTGGGGTTGTCACATAGTCACATACTTGAGGGACCAGATGGTGAAGTTAATGTTGTGGATGACATGTTAACTAAGGTTCCAGATCAGGATGTGAATGAAAATGAGTTGTATGGCCCTGACAGTGAGCAGGATATGAATGAAAATGAATTGTATAACCCTGACAGTGAGCAGGATGTGAATGAAAATGAAGTGTATAGCCCTGACAGTGAGCCAGATGTGGCTGAGAAAAAGGGGTCAGATAGTGATAGTGAATTATCTGATGACCATAAAGCAACCAGTGCAAATGAGGAAGGCATGGTAGCAGAGGAGGTTGAGAGTCCTGAGAAGAAAGCTGATGCTGACCTTACAGCCAGACAGAAGATGGCATCTGAAGATGTTTTACAGTTGGCCGGTTCCCTGGCGAAGACTAAGGTGAAAGGAGGAGAGCTGAGCTTTAAAGGCAGGACTCTGAAACTGAACACAGCACAAGTGGATGCTGTTGAAGATGAGAAGTTGTCAGTGTGTGGTGTGGATCTGCATCATGCCAAGGACTCTGAAGGTGATGCTGCAGAGGTGGAAAAAGCCATGGAAGTGGTGGTCACCAAGCCAGATGCCTCACCAGAAGCTGAGGTTTCAAGTGAAGCTGTGAGGAGCAAGACTGAAGATATGGGGACTGACTCTGTCCAGGAATCTGTTTCTGCCGAAGACAGCGGCGTGGACGGGTTACGGTCCGGATCAGTAGCTGGCATTGGTGAGCTCAAGCGCACTTTCAGGGAGGCTACATCGGAGCCACGTCCCAACAAATGGGACACACGCTGCAGACACACGGGAGCCCAGATGGGATGCAGAGCGTGGTGGAAGAGAGGAATCCGGCGGGTTCTGAGTGTGCAGGTGCCGCTATCGAGGAGAACTTGGGGCTGGAGTGAATGGAGATGTTGGAGACCAAAGTGATGTGGCTGAAGAGGTAGAGTCTAGGACTGACGGTGGGGCTTCTGGGCATGTCCTGCCAGAAGAGCCTGAAAGTGGGGAACTGGAGAAAAGTGAAAAACCCCTATACCTTCTGTGATAGTTGGTGACACATGGTCAGTGCACCAGGGACAGGAGGTACGTGAGTTTCTGAGGAAGAGTCAGCAGAAGTGTTCTGATGTGTCGGGTCGTACTTCTCTGGCCAGGCACTATATCGAAAATGAGCCCGGCCCTAAGGTCAAGATGAAACCGTGCAGGATACCCGAGGCCCGCAGAGAGTATAGGCCTGGGAGGGTACAGGGTGGTGCGGATGCTTCAGATGAAGAGAGAACTGATGTTGGCTATGACAGTGGTGAGGATGAAGCTGATGAGGGCCATGACTGGTCCAGAGTTCACTGTCTCTGTTGGATTGTTGACCAGCCCT
Organism: Oophaga sylvatica; assembly: GCA_033576555.1. Taxonomy (NCBI): domain Eukaryota; kingdom Metazoa; phylum Chordata; class Amphibia; order Anura; family Dendrobatidae; genus Oophaga; species Oophaga sylvatica. The sequence continues at coordinate 354,776,713 of JARQOD010000006.1, forward strand.
CCGGTCTGGATGACCAGCCCTCCGGTCTGGAGAAGAGGGAGGGGATATGTGAGACAGTGAGTGAATATGTGATGAATGGGGTGTACATTTCACCTAGGTATAAGGGAAATGTGTGGCTTTGTAAACCTAGTGGTAGAGAAAGGTCACTACACCTCACATTCAGCACACACTTGCAGCACAAGCCTGAAACTACTAGGTCTTAATTAGGAGACCAGAAGTAGGTGTCTGCAAGCACAGTCAGAGAGCTAGTTTAGCCTGGACACAGGAAGGTGTCTCGGCACAAGAAACAGTCTCCAAGAGTGTTAGAGCTGTCTTTAGCCTGGACACAGAGAGGTGTCCTGGCACAAGGAAGCAGTCTCCAAGAGTGTTTGAGCTATCTCAGTTTGGGTGCAGGAAGGACCCCGGACATAGGAGTAGTCTCAGTGCGAATCCGTGTGAAGAGCGGCTGAATAGGAGTGGATCTCTCTCAAGTCTGGTCATGGAAGGTGCCTTCAGACACAAGGAGGAGTATCTGTGAAGCTCCATACTGGTAACATATGTGATATGTGTTGTTTTGGGCACAGACTGGTAGAGTCTGGGTCCCGGATAGAGAGGGCCATCTATCTAAGTGTAATTAGAGGCTAGACAAGCCCAGGTTTTCTGTTTATGCTTTGTTTTAATCTGTTTGCTGTGGACTTTAATAAAGCTGGTTGCGGCCAGTTTTGCACCAGAACTGCTGTCTGAATGAACTGTTTTCATGCCATTCTGTCTACCCAGACAGGATCCTAGAGCTAAACCCCCGGAAATGTTACACCGGGTCCTTAAAAAAGGAGCTCAACACTACTGGTTTGAGGAGGGAAACATGAAAGGAGTTAGGTACTCTTAGAGAATTAGGCAATTTCAGTTTATAAGAGACCGGGTTGATCTGTCTCAAAACTTCAAAGGGACCAATGAAACGAGGACCCAATTTGTACGATGGTAACTTCAGACGGATGTACTTGGAGGAGAGCCATACCTTGTCTCCTGGACGAAAGATGGGAGCCTCCAAACGTCTTTTGTCCGCATGCGTTTTCATACGTTGAGAAGCTTTCTCCAAAGCCGACCTGGTCTCTCTCCAAATGTCCGAGAAATTCTTTGACAAGGTATCGACTGCCGGAACATCCGACAATCCCGAGACAGGAAGAGGAATTCCGAGTTGCAGTCCAAACACAATCTGAAAGGGAAACTTTCCAGAAGATTCACTTACTTGATTGTTGTAGGAGAATTCCGCCCAGGGCAGTAATTCTACCCAGTCATTATGATGAGCGTTGACGAAGTGACGCAGGTATCCAGCCAGGATTTGATTGATCCTCTCCACTTGCCCATTAGACTGGGGATGATATGCAGAAGAAAAATCTAGTTCAATTTTTACCATTTTACAGAGTCCTCTCCAGAACTTAGAGGTGAACTGGACGCCCCTGTCGGACACGATGTGGAGAGGAAATCCATGTAGACGAAAGATGTGCTGGATGAAGTGAGTGGCCAGTTCTGGAGCAGACGGGAGGCCAGATAGCGGAACGAAGTGAGCCATTTTAGAGAAGCGGTCCACCACAACCCATACCACTGAGCAGCCTGAAGAGATGGGAAGATCCGTGATGAAATCCATCGCGATGTGCTGCCAGGGAGCGGACGAAATCGGAAGAGGCAGAAGCCTGCCGGCTGGTAGATGTTTAACAGTTTTGTTACGAGCACATGAAGGACATGCTGCGACGAACTCCTGGATATCCTTGACCATGGTAGGCCACCAGTAATACCGGGAGATGAGTTGCTGCGTCTTTTTCAGACCAGCATGGCCAGCCAACTTAGAAGAATGACCCCAGCGCAGAACACGAGTACGGTCAGAAGCAGACACGAAAGTCTTCCCAGGAGGAAGCCGGGCCAGATCAGTGGAGGCAACAGAGACTAACCTAGAAGGTTCAATAATGTGCTGAGGTTCCTCCTCCAGTTCAGGAGGCAAGAAGGCCCTAGAGAGTGCGTCTGCCTTGATGTTCTTGTCAGCTGGACGGAAATGAAGTACAAAATTGAAACGGGCAAAAAATAATGCCCAACGGGCCTGACGGGGATTCAGTCTTAAAGCAGATTGGAGATAGGCAAGGTTTTTATGGTCGGTGAATATGATTACCTGGTGATGAGCTCCTTCAAGAAGATGTCTCCATTCCTCCAGAGCCAATTTGATGGCCAACAGTTCGCGATCACCGACAGAGTAGTTCCTTTCTGCAGGAGAAAAAACCTTGGAAAAAAAACCACACGAGATCATCCGCCCGGTAGACGACTTCTGGGTCAGAACTGCTCCTGCACCTATGGAAGAAGCGTCAACTTCAAGAAAAAATTGCTCACTTGAATTAGGACGATGGATAACGGGTGCGGAAGCGAAGGCTTTTTTGAGAGAAACAAAGGCCTCTTCTGCCTCGGAGGACCATTCCTTAGAGTTTACACCTTTCCGGGTTAAGGCTGTGATTGGAGCCACTCGGGTGGAAAAGTGTGGAATGAATTGCCGGTAGTAATTGGCGAATCCGAGGAACCTTTGTATGGCTTTTAGCCCAGACGGATGAGGCCAGTTGAGAACTGCAGACAACTTCTCCGGATCCATCTTTAATCCTGTGGAAGACACAATGTACCCAAGGAAAGGCAAAGAGGACTGCTCAAAGAGGCATTTCTCATATTTGGCATAGAGCCTGTTCTCTCTCAGTCTTTGTAAGACCAGGCGTACTTGCCTCCGGTGTGACGTCAAGTCAGCAGAAAAAATCAAAATATCGTCCAGGTAAACCACGACACAAGTATAGAGCAAGTCCCTGAAAATGTCATTAACAAATTCCTGAAAAACCGCAGGTGCATTGCTTAGGCCGAATGGCATTACCAGGTATTCATAGTGGCCGTCACGGGTGTTGAAGGCTGTTTTCCATTCGTCTCCCTCTCTAATTCGGATCAGGTTGTAGGCCCCTCTGAGGTCCAATTTGGTGAAGATCTTGGCCCCTCGGAGACGATCAAACAGCTCTGAAATAAGAGGCAATGGATACCTGTTTTTTACCGTGATTTGATTTAGACCCCGATAGTCAATGCAGGGCCGCAAGGATCCGTCCTTTTTCTTCACAAAGAAGAATCCAGCTCCTGCCGGTGACGATGACTTTCGGATAAATCCTCTAGCCAAATTCTCTTGAATGTAGTCCGACATGGCCTGAGTCTCTGCCTGTGAAAGAGGATAAACTCTCCCGCGAGGGGGTGATGCCCCTGGAAGAAGCTCTATCTGACAGTCATACGACCTGTGTGGAGGTAGTCTCTCAGCCTCTTTTTTCCCAAAGACGTCAGAGAAGGACCAATAGGCGGAAGGCAACCCTGGCAGGGTATCAGGCTGGACTGGAGGCGAAACAGGTTGAATCCGGGTTAAGCAACGATTCATGCAGGTATCTCCCCAACACAGAACTTCTCCAGTTTTCCAATTAAGGACTGGTTCATGCATCTGAAGCCAAGGTAAACCTAGAAGCATGGGATGGGATAAACCAGGATATACATAAAATCGCATTTGTTCAGTATGCATTAGACCTACCCGGAGTTCCACCAACTCGGTTTGAAACTGGACGGGCTCGGTCAGCAGTTTGCCATCCACGGCGGACACCTGTAACGGATCAGGAAGACGCTGGACTGGTAAGCGGTAATGATCCACAACCGCCTGCTGGATGAAGTTCCCTGCAGCTCCAGAATCCAGTAGACAGTGTTCGGAGAATTTTATTGCTCCATAGGACACGGTGACAGAGATGTGTAAAGAGGGAGAGGACTGCTCTTTACCTAGGTTGGCCCCTCCTACCGGACCTAGGCACTGGAGTTTCCCGACTTTTTAGGACAGAAATGAATCAAATGTTCAGAACTACCGCAGTAGTAACAACTTCCCTCCTTGCGACGTGTCTCCCGGCGGCGGGTGGCCAAACTTACATGGTCCACCTCCATGGCCTCGGAGGCGGAGGGTGAAGTACCTGTTTTGTACAAACTAGAGTCCAGGTGATAGAACCTTTTGTCCCGCTTGATCTCCATGGAGCGCTCCTGAAAACGCAGGTCAATTCGGGTTGCCAAGGATATTAGCTCTTCCAAGAGAGTAGGTCTGTCCCGTCCCGCCAGCTCATCCTTGATTCTTCCGGATAGGCCTTCCCAGAAGTTAGCAACCAGGGCCTCATTGTTCCACGATAATTCAGACGAGAGGGTGCGGAATTTAACAGCATACTGAGCTACCGTGAGAGTACCTTGGCGCAGGCGGAGCAGAGCTGATGCAGTCGAAGTGGTACGACCAGGTTCATCGAAAGTCCTGCGAAAAGCCTCTAGGAAAGATTGAAGATCGTTAACCACCGGATCCCCTCTCTCCCATAGCGGGTTTAGCCAGGCGAGGGCTTCTCCTCCCAGGTGTGACATGATGAAAGCCCACCTTGGCTCGGTCAGAAGCAAACATATGCCCCAAGATTTCGAAGTGTAGAGTGCACTGATTGAGGAAACCCCGACACAGAGTAGGATCACCCTGGAAACGGGTAGGAGCCGCCAGACGGGGACCTTGATTTGCCATGGGAACTAGTACCTGATTATTGATAGAAGAGTCAGGTGCAGACGAGGACCCTAAGGAATCCATCGGGTAGACAAGCTGCGTAGATAAGTCGTGATCTTGTCCTGTTGAACTCCCAAACGGGCCACCTCCTGGCACAGATCCGTGGTCGGAGGTCTCTGGGATCCAGCGGGTTCCAAGGCCGGAGCAATCTGTAACGAATGGAAGCGGAGGCAGAGGTGGTGAAGTTCACATTCGTATTTATTTTTTAATGTGGAACCTCGAGACCGCGGTCCGGGGGGCTCCAAAGGGGGCGTAACTAGTGAGCCCCGGGTACCCGTAGTAAGGCCCCTCGAACAGGACCAGAATGGAATACCCGGAGGACACAGGTGCTACCTCCAGTTAGACCCCGGACACGTGGCAGCTGTCCCAGAGGGACCAAAAGGGTAACAAGTATTTACAGAGTTCGTGGAAAGTTCTTGACGGAGAAGGGTAAGGTCCTGGTCCAGAACGGATGGTAGAAGGCTGGCTTCAGTGACCTTGTCACGGTCCACGGGTACGGATGGCTGATGGCAGAACGGGATGACACTTGCGCCAGTAATAGCCGAGATTGTCCAGATTAGCCAGATATGGGTTAGCAATGATCTGAGGAGACAAACAGTATCAGCGAAGCACAGAGACTGCAGACGCAGCGCAGACAGAACAGGAACAGAACCGGATGTAGCAATGATAGAACACGTTGCTCCGGCACTCCCCTAATGGTGGAGTGACCAGATATAGTACTGAGTGCGCAGCCATTGGATAATTAGCTATTTCAAAAGATGCACGCTGCCCCTTTAAGAGAGGCGGTGGGCGCGGCCTCGCGTCCTAAGCCGACTGTCTGGAGGCCTGCCAGCAGCGTGCCAGGAAGTGGAGAAGGACTCAGGACGCCGGAGAACAGATGGGACAGGAGACCCCAGCCCACGCACAGACCGCCGCAGAGGGACAGCCCGAGGAACAGGTGAGTGAGCAGAACGGAGTGCAGAGGCAGCGCTGGGACCGGGTGTAACACTTAGTATTTGTTTTCTGTTTTATTTTCCCTGCTACAATTTCTGTTAGGAGGTGTCCACCTTTTCACCCAGTCCCTAGATCTTGTAGGGATTCCTCCCTCGCAACTATAGGTCTTCGTTCAGACTAGCTGAGGACTTTAGCGGGTCTGGTCGCAGGATCAGGTTCCCCGTTACATCGTAGGGATCCAGCTCAGTCCTATTGTAGGGACAGAATTCCCACCTTTCCTTAGTGCTTGTAGCAGATCATAACAGATCCAACTAAACGCAAACCAGATGGAATAGCATGCCGCTGCAAGATGCTGTGGTAGCCATGCTGGGTCAGTATGCCTTCAATTTAGAATAAATCCCCAACAGTGTCACCAGCAAAGCACCCCCACACCATCACACCTCCTCCTCCATGCTTCACGGTGGGAACCAGGCATGTAGAGTCCATGCTTCTTTACTTAGCTGCTGTTTTCTTGCCATAATACAAATTCTAAGGCCGGCGTCACACTGGCGAGTTTGATGCGAGTAAGTCGCACGACTTTCTCACATCAACATAGAAATACATGCAGCCGCACACTCGGCTCCGAGAGCGGGCGGCCGTGCCGGGTGTTGATGCGCCCGTCACCATCGGCCGCTCAGCGGTCATGGGACTGCGGGACACAGGCACTGAACAAACCCTGGTACGTCCCAAGGTGGTGTCCCCTCAAGACTTAGTGCCTGGGAAAACCCTCTCCGTCTCCGGAATTGGAGGCGTTGAACCGGCGCTGCCCGTTGCTAAGGTGTATTTGGACTGGGGCGCCGGGAGGGGGATGCGGGAGGTGGGAGTAATGCCAAATATTCCTGCAAATGTGTTGCTTGGGACCGATTTGGGGCGGCTAGTGTCCCAGTATGTGGCCACTGAACCCCCAAGTTCGGCTCCCCAAGAATGTCATGACTCTACTGTGAATGCTAATGTTACTGTATTGAATGTGCCTCCAACAGTGGAGAAGGGAGTGAAACCTGATGGTAAGCCATGCACTGACACTACACACACAGGGCTCACAGTGAGGACAGGTGAGGAGGCTGCACGGGAGAGCTCAGAGGTGGGGGGAGGGGCTGCTATGGGCAATGTAGGGCCCCTAAGTGAACCCGGCCTGCAATTCATATGGAGCAGGAAATACTGGCTTGAGTCTGAGTTATTTAGCATACTAATGACCATCTTATTCAGACACGGGCCTGAACTAATTAGCATACTAAAGCCCTTTTGATTCATAGTGGACATCAAAACCGGTCGTACTGGATATGCTAACAGGCCCTGTGCAGTTAGCAGTCTGTGGCTCTGTGAACCGACAAAATGGAGGCTGGTATAGGCCCTATACAAGATGGCGGCGTCCCTTTCCTCACAATGAGTATATACGGTATATAATTCCACATGTGTTCATTCATAGTTTTGATGCCTTAAGTGTGAATTTACCATTTTCACAGTCATGAAAATACAGAAAAATCTTTAAATGAAAAGATGTGTCCAAACTTTTGGTCTGTACTGTATGTCCGATCACCATTTCCATTCTGAAAAATTTGGCTTTTCACCATATTCGAACAGGCCTTACAGTGGCCACATGGGAAAAAAAACCTTTTATCTCCAACCTATTAGTCACTATGAGCCACCCAAAACCATTACTAAAAGCAATTGGTTGGAGACAAAAGATCCCCCCCCACCCCCCCGTCCAAGAAAAAAAAAAAAGTACATATACCCCACTTTTTAAATAATAAAAGTTAACTTTTAGAACTTGTTAGTGAGGGTTCTTTTGGGGATTTTCCAGTTTGTTTGGAGTCTCAAAGGATATAGATTATGAAAAGGAGTCAATTGGGGATTCTGCTCTTAGGGGTTCTGTTCACCGACTTGACAAAATATTCACCACTATTGGATTTTACCCATTTTGTTACATTACCACCTGTGTTTAAATATTTTTGTAATCTGATTTGTGTGTGACGCATCAGCACTATATAGTCTAAGTTGGTAAGTGAGAAAGATATAGGCATAAATTAAGTGTCTGGGATCAAATTACTAAAAATGTACATGTGCATATGTACAGTCATGGCCAAAAGTTTTGAGAATGACACAAATATTAATTTTTACAAAGTCTACTACTTCACTTTTTCTAATGGCAATTTGCATATACTCCAGAATGTTATAAAGAGTGATCAGCTTAACAGCAATTACTTGCAAAGTCAATATTTGGCTAGAAAATGAACTTTATCCCCCAAAACACATTTCAACATCATTGCAGCCCTGCCTTAAAAGGACCAGCTAACCTCTTTTCAGTGATTGCTCCATTAACACAGGTGTGGGTGTTGATGAGGACATGGCTGGAGATCAATCTGTCATGATTAAGTAAGAATGACACCACTGGACACTTTAAAAGGAGGCTGGTGCTTGGCATCATTGTTTCTCTTCTGTTAACCATGGTTATCTCTAAAGAAACACGTGCAGTCATCATTGCAATGCACAAAAATGGCCTAACAGGAAAGAGTATCGCAGCTAGAAAGATTGCACCTCAGTCAACAATCTATCGCATCATCAAGAACTTCAAGGAGAGAGGTTCCATTGTTGCCAAAAAGGCTTCAGGGTGCCCAAGAAAGACCAGCAAGCGCCAGGACCGTCTCTTAAAAGTGTTTCAGCTGCGGGATCGGGCTACCAGCAGTGCAGAGCTTGCTCAGGAATGGCAGCAGGCAGGTGTGAGTGCATCTGCACGCACTGTGAGGCGGAGACTCTTGGAGCAAGGCCTGGTCTCAAAGAGGGCAGCAAAGAAGCCACTTCTCTCCAGAAAAAACATCATGGACAGACTAATATTCTGCAAAAGGTACAGGCAGTGGACTGCTGAGGACTGGGGTAGAGTTATTTTCTCTGATGAATCCCCTTTTCGATTGTTTGGGACATCAGGAAAACACCTCATTCGGAGAAGACAAGGTGAGCGCTACCACCAGTCTTGTCTCATGCCAACTGTTAAGCATCCTGAAACCATTCATGTGTGGGGTTGCTTCTCAGCCAAGGGAATCAGCTCTCTCACAGTCTTGCCTAAAAACACAGCCATGAATAAAGAATGGTACCAGAATGTCCTCCAAGAGCAACTTCTCCCAACCCTCCAAGAGCAGTTTGGCGATCAACAATGCCTTTTCCAGCATGATGGAGCACCTTGCCATAAAGCAAAGGTGATAACTAAATGGCTCAGGGAACAAAACGTAGAGATTTTGGGTCCATGGCCTGCAAAACTCCCCAGATCTTAATCCCATTGAGAACTTGTGGTCAATCATCAAGAGACGGGTGGACAAACAAAATACTAAAAATTCTGACAAAATGAAAGCATTGATTGTGCAAGAATGGACTGCTATCGGTCAGGATTTGGTCCAGAAGTTGATTGAGAGCATGCCAGGGAGAATTGCAGAGGTCCTGAAGAAGAAGGGTCAACACTGCAAATATTGACTTGCTGCATTAACTCATTCTAACTGTCAATATAAGCTTTTGTTACTCATATGTTTGCAATTATATTTCTGTCTGTGATAAAAAGTCTGTCAAACACACATAAAAACCAGAGGGCAGCAGATCATGTGAAAATATAATATTTGTGTCATTCTCAAAACTTTTGGCATGACTGTAATCACCCATTTGCCATGAAGCCCCTAAAAATTTCTGGTACAAGCAATTACTTTAAGTCACATGCTTAGTGAAAGGAAGTCCACCTGTGTGCAACCTAAATGTCACATGGTCTGTCAGTATATACACACACGCACACACCTTTCCTGAAAGGCAACAGAGGCTTCAAGACCACTGATATGCCTTTTAACAGGGGTAGTTAAGGGTACTTAAACCACAGCGCCGTTAATTAACGACGCTGTGGAAAAAGCTTATAGTGCCCCCAGAGTCGGATTTTCTCCGGGGTCTCGGCTGCCAAGTAGCTGAGACCCCAAAGAACATGATTCGGGTCAGTATTTACTGACCCCGGGGTTGCGATTGCCGTTATTAACCGTATAACAGCGACAACAAAAAAAAACCCACCATTTTACATTTAATTCTCTCTCCCCCTGATGTGATCATGTGGTGTTCGCAGGTACGCGGGATGCAGTGACAAGTCTGAGAGGGAGCAAGCTTTAACTTAACCTTTATGGGGGAGTTATAGGAGTAACTAGTAAGCTGACAGTAATTCTCCTCGCAGGGACAATATACAGTACAACAATGCACAATTAACTGAGCAAGGGCCGCGATGGGCCATCTAAATGTCCTAGAACTATAATTAACCATTAACAGTGTCACTTATCCTTCTCTGACGTCCTGCAGAGCTGTGGTCCGGAAGGTGTCCGTTCGGCGTCTCAGCCGCTGGGCTCAGCTGACGAGGAGCTGTTGTAGGCTTCAGGCGTTCTTACACCCAGGTGCAGATGGGGCGCAACAGGCCCTGGAGAAATTCCATGGCGTTGAGACCGCCCCTCCCGGAGGAGAGATGGCGGCAGCTGCAGACTCTGTTGTGTAGGCCACAGCCTCGGGCTGGAGTGGAACAGTAGAGGCCGCGGATGGCAGCGCACAAGCCACGGCCACAGAGTGGAACGGGGCGGTGATAGCCGCGGATGGCGGAGCGCCGGCCGCAACCGTGGGCTGCAGCGGGGCGGCGGCGGCCACGTGTAATAGGGTACAGGCTGCAGCCACTGGCTGGAGTGAGGCGGGGCGGTCGCGGCTGGAGGCGGGCAATGGCGGTCGCAGCTGGAGGCGTACAGGCCGCAACCGCGGGCTGGAGTGGGACAGGGGAGGCCGCGGGTGGCAGAGTTCTCCTGCCTCTTCGATCCGCTAGGGATCGTCCTCTCCTTGAGCCATGTGAGTTCCTGCACTTCCCCACACGTGGCCGCTGGCCTTGTCTTGCTCTGCAATCCCCGTCAGGTTTCTCCTCCTTGCCTCTCGTCTGCGTCAAGTGCCCCCTGCTGGTTTCCTGCCCTCTTTTTATAGTCGCCCCGCCCCCGTACCTTCCAGAACAGTCTCTGGGTCATCTTGCAGTTTCTTCCCCCGGGAATCTTTCCCCTAGGAACTTAAATGACAGCCCCCTTGGTTCCGGCCCAGCCCCATAGCAGGGCCTCTCTCCCCTACCATCGCACATCAGAGAGGAGAGAAATAGGGTCCCCGGGTCCTCCGATGCTCCCCACAGTACCTTATGCACGAATTTAGCGGTCCCCTGGACCCCCTCCTTCCTCCGGCAGAAAGAAAATGGTGAGCGCATGCGCAGTGCACCCACCAAGATCTGCTGGCCGGCACCCAGTGAGAATTTTCTCATTGGCTGCTGGGTTTTGATTACTGTGGTAGACCCTATCACAGTGATCAAAACTCCCAATATTTGTAAATATGGCAGCACTTGGGCTGTGCTTTCTCTCTTCTCTCCTTGTAGTTGTTCTGGGAGAGAAGAGATAGACTACAACTTAAAATCCAATTACCCACCACCGTTCTCCGTAATCCCCATTGTCAGGGGATTATAATATATATATATATATATATATATATATATATATATATATATATATATATTTTTAATAATTTTTTGTGATTAGGGTTACATGTGTTAGGGTTAGGAGTAAAAAAAAAAATACTTGTTTTAGATTAGGGTTAGTATTTCATTAGGCAGGGAAAAAAATAAAATGGCCCACAGAACTTACAGCGCGGAGCAAGCTTACAGCCTGCTTTGCTCCGGCAACGAAACAGAACCTGAGCAGCTTTCAGACAGTGACGACTACTTCCTCCATGGGATCCCTCAGCCCGACGGTAGAGGAGTCGGTCATCACTGCTGAAGCTTCAGAGGCAGGACCAAGTACCACAGTCCGCCCATCGCTGTGGTATGACACCTCATTTTCCCCTCAAATTCCCCCATTTTCTACTGTCCATGGAATAAGAGTAGATGTCGCCAATTTTACCCCCATTGATTTTTTTCAAAATTTTCATTAGCCCCGAAGTCCTAGAATTAATCGTCCACCAAACAAACCTATATGCCTGACAATACATTTCCCCAAAACCCACTGTCTTTCATTCTCGTTCCTGGATCCCCACAAATGTCCCCGAAATAAAAAAAAATTTAGGCCTTACCCTGAATATGGGTTTAGTAAAAAAAAAAAAAAAAACACACTCCGCTCTTACTGGGCAACAAAAGCTGTCCACAGCACCCCGTTATTTGCAGCCGTCATGTCCCGAGTCCATTATGAAGCCCTCCACTTCAGTGACAATTCCCAAACCCCCCCCACCCTCCCAAGAACTGACCCCAATTATGATCGGCTAAATAAATTGAGACCACTAATTTCCCTCCTGCAAACTTCATTTCTAAATTCCTATACCCCAGAGAAAAATGTGGCAGTCGACGAGTTCTTGATGAGCTATAAGGGCCATCTGTTATTCCGCCAATTTATCCCCTCCCAGCGTGCCAAATACGGAATCAAATTATACAAAACTTGTGAGGGCTCATCAGGGAACACTTCCACCTTCCTAATTTATGAAGGTAGGGACGGCCAAATAAACCCCCCCAAACAATTGGCATCCCAGGAAAAATTGTCTGGGAGCTAATGACGCCCTTTCTAAATCAAGGGTACCATGTGTATATGGACAACTATTACACTAGCGTCCCCTATATAAATCCCTCCACGCTGCAAGTACAGGGGCCTGTGGGACAGTCAGGAAAAACAGAGTGGGGTTTCCATCATAGTTGGTGTCCAGACATTTGGAGAAGGGGACATCATTCTCACTTGCAAGTGACCAACTTCTTGCAGTGAAGTGGAATGACAGGCAGGACGTCTACATGCTAACCACACTGCATATGGACACCATTGTGATGGTCAGAGAGGGGTGCCACCAGGGACAAGGAAAAAATGGTCTGCGTCACAGACTATAATAAATGTATGGGTGGCATTGACTTATCAGACCAGGTTCTGCAACCATACCTGGTCAAGCGGAAGACCAGGGCCTGGTACAAAAAGGTGGCAATCTACCTTATTCAAACTGCCACATACAACAGCTGTGTCTTGTATAAAAAAAAATCCCAAGGACCCCTTACATTCCTCCAGTTTCAGGAAAAAATTATTGAGGGCCTCATGTTTGAGTCAATGGCACCGGGGGAAGCCTTTAAGTCTGAGGATTCCCGGAGACTTGCAGAGCACCATTTTCCTCACACTGTCCTTTGGGGGTCACTTGGGTAATAGTGATCACAAAATAATAAGCTTTCATGTATCCTTTAATAAGATGTGTAGTCGAGGGGTTACAAGGACACTAAACTTCAGGAAGGCAAATTTCCAACGGATGAGAGATGATCTTGGTGCAATAAACTGGGACGATATCCTGAGACATAAAAATACACAAAGAAAATGGGAGACGTTTATTAGTATCCTGAATAGAACCTGTGCACAGTATATACCCTATGGGAATAAACATGCTAGAATTAGGAGGAAACCACTATGGCTAAATAGAGTGTAAGGGGCGCAATAAGGGACAAAAAGAAAGCGTTTAGGGAATTAAAGCAAGTAGGTAGTGAAGAGGCATTAAATAAATACAGAAGACTGAATAAATTCTGTAAAAAGCAAATCAAGACAGCAAAGATTGAGGCAGAGAGACTCATTGCCAGAGAAAGTAAAAATAATCCCAAAATATTCTTTAACTACATAAATAGCAAGAAACTAAAAAATGATAGTGTTGGTCCCCTTAAAAATAGTCTGGGTGAAATGGTGGATGAAGATGAGGAAAAAGCCAATATGCTAAATGACTTTTTTTCAACTGTATTTACACAAGAAAATCCCATGACAGATAACATGATCAGAGATAAAAAAAATTTCTCCATTAAATGTCACATGCTTAACCCAGCAGGAAGTACGGAGGCGTCTAAAAATCACTAAAGTTGACAAATCCCCGGGCCCGGATGGGATACACCCTCGAGTACTGCAGGAATTAAGTACAGTTATAGATAGACCATTATTTTTAATCTTTAAAGATTCCATAATAACTGGGTCTGTACCACAGGACTGGCGTATAGCAAATGTGGTGCCAATATTCAAAAAGGGGGCAAAAACTGAACCTGGAAATTATAGGCCAGTGAGCTTAACATCTACTGTGGGTAAAATCCTGGAGGGTTTTTTAAGGGATACTATATTGGAGTATCTGAAGCTGAATAACCTCATGACACAGTATCAGCATGGGTTTACGAGGGACCGTTCTTGTCAGACTAATCTGATAAGCTTTTATGAAGGGGTAAGTTCAGGACTGGACCAAGGGAATGCAGAGGACGTGGTGTTCATGGACTTCTCAAAAGCTTTTGATACAGTGCCACACAAAAGGTTGATACATAAAATGAGAACAATGGGGATAGGGGAAAATATGTGTAAGTGGGTTAAGAACTGGCTCATGGATAGGAAACAAAGGGTGGTTATTAATGGAGCACACTCGGACTGGGTCACGGTTAGCAGTGGGGTACCACAGGGGTCAGTATTGGGGCCACTTCTCTTTAACATGTTTATTAATGACCTTGTAGGGGGCATACAGAGTAGTATTTCAATATTTGCAGATGACACTAAACTCTGCAGGGTAATAAATACAGAGGAGGATAATTTTATATTACAGGAGGATTTATGTAAACTAGAAGCTTAGGCTGATAAATGGCAAATGAGCTTTAATGGGGATAAATGTAAGGTCATGCACTTGGGTAGAACAAATAAGATGTATAATTATGTGCTTAATTGTAAAACACTGGGCAAAACTGTCACTGAAAAAGACCTGGGTTTATGGGTGGACGACAAACTCACATTTAGTGGCCAATGTCAGGCAGCTGCTGCCAAGGCAAATAAAATAATGGGATGCATTAGACGAGGCATAGATGCTCATGAGGAGAACATAATTTTACCTCTATACAAGTCACTGGTGTGACCACACTTAGAATACTGTGTGCAGTTCTGGTCTCCGGTGTATAAGAAAGACATAGCTGAACTGGAGTGGGTGCAGAGAAGAGCGACCAAGGTTATTAGAGAACTGGGGGGTCTGCAATACCAAGACAGGTTATTACACTTGGGGTTATTTAGTTTGGAAAAACGAAGGCTTAGGGTGATCTTATTACAATGTACAAATATATGAGGGGACAGTACAAAGACCTTTCTAATGATCTTTTTACTCTTAGACCTGTGACGGGGACGAGGGGGCATCCTCTACGTCTGGAGGAAAGAAGGTTTAGCCATAATCACAGATGCAGATTCTTGATGTAAGAGCAGTGAGACTATGGAACTCTCTGCCGTCTAATGTTGTAATGAGTGATTCCTTACTAAAATTTAAGAGGGGACTGGATGCCTTTCTTGAAAAGTATAATATTACAGGCTATATTCACTAGTTTCCTAGATACAGCGTTGATCCAGGGAGCTAGTCTGATTGCCGTATGTGGAGTCGGGAAGGAATTTTTTTCCCCAATGTGAAGCTTACTGTTTGCCACTTGGGTTTTTTTTGCCTTCCTCTGGATCAACATGTTAGGGCAGGTTAGGATAGGATATGGGTTGAACTAGATGGACTTAAAGTCTTCCTTCAACCTTAATAACTATGTTACTATGTATCACTCCCACCCAAAGGTATCCTCAAAATGATGCCGGGTTTGCAGGAAGCATGGCAAAGGAAGTGATTCCCGGTACTATTGCCCCACATGCCCATCCCAACCAGGCCTTTGTATCTCCCCCTGCTTTGAGACCTACCTCACCACCTACAATTATTAGTTGTTTTTTTATATAAATTTTTATTTTCTGCTTAGAGGCCCCAGTAGAGTAATTTGGAACAAGTAACAGAGAATATTTTCATTCGTAGATCCCAATTTACCCCATTGCACAATTAATTCCAACACTTGATCAATCCCATACCAAACTACTATTCCAACAAATTCTCATCCACGTACCCACGTCTGTACACTCCAGAGTGCGAACACAAATGTTCTTAAAAAGTCAGGTCATCTGAAAATTAATTCTAGGACTTGATTACTCAAGCATTTTTGACCATTTATCTAACGTTGACTGTTTTTATGACTGTCTTGCTCCACACTTTGGCTTCCATTTATATTACTTATATTTATGTTGGTGATATGGGCATGATCATTTTATTGGAGGATTTCCAAAAATAAGGAAGTTCCGTACTTATACACTATGGGCTTTACTGTATGGTTCTTGCCAAACCTCTGGTACCAGACAATACTTTACAGATTCTGTAGGGGATTGGTTGTTTTGTGCATATAGCGATTCTGACCTTGGCGGGTGGGAGTTGCTATGGTGCACCATGTCTATTGGCACATTCGTCTCTCACATAACTATTGATGGAGCTAAAAGGACGTTGTACGACCAGTCTCTGAAAGTTTCTGCCATTCTAGCCCTGTTGGTGTTCCTTCATCTTTGGATCAAACTCAGATTTGCCTCATAGTTAGCTGCATTTTCCTCCACATTTTGCCCGTCAATCCAGTACAGTTTATTCTTCCTGCTACAATATATGCAAATGCGGGACAACTGTTTTGTTAGCAAGACCAAATTTTATAATCAGCCAATGTATTTTTAGGAGCATGCCTCCCTCTGTAAGTAATAATTCCTGAAAGGATTTTCAAATGAAGCCAAATTTGTCACATTGTCCCCCTTTCTGTCTGAGCACTGCAGTTTGTCCAAACAGAACTTTTTGACTACATATGGGATATCGCCACGCTCATAAGAAAGTGGGTAACAAATTGTGGGGTCCACTTTTTTGGTGTAGTCTCTGACAAAAGTGAGAAATTCAGGTCTAAAACTAGATTTTGTAGAAAAAAAAACCTTTCAAATGACGACCTAATGTTATCAAATTCTGTGTCGTACCTGTGGGTTCAAATTGCTCAATATACCCCTGCATAAAATCTTTGAGGGTGTAGTTTCCAAAATGGGGTCAGTATTTGAGACCACCTTGACGATGGTTGTTGGGCTTTAAAATGTTTGGCCAAATGTTTATACTAAGCGTCTCAAATTTTTCCTTATATTCCAAAGCCATATTGCTATTCAAAATTTCATGTATTCTATGTTGTCATGCTTTAGTATGCTTGAGTGCAGCCTTTTTTTGGATGTTTTACATGAGGGTAGCTCCCTTTGGTTTGCACCTAGTTCACATTAGTCTGGAAGTGCCAGTCAGGTTTTTTGTCTTTTGAATGTTAGCTTGCTGACCGAGCACTCCGCCCCCACCAGGTGGTGATTTTAATTACACCAGCTCCCTACTTTACCCATAAATGCAGGCATTACTGACAGAGGTGCATATTCACCCAGAAATTCAGATATCAGCCTAATAGAGGTATGTTCACATTAGGTTAGGGACTCAACAGAATTGAGACCACCTTGACGATGGTTGTTGGGCTTTAAAATGTTTGGCCAAATGTTTATACTAAGCGTCTCAAATTTTTCCTTATATTCCAAAGCCATATTGCTATTCAAAATTTCATGTATTCTATGTTGTCATGCTTTAGTATGCTTGAGTGCAGCCTTTTTTTGGATGTTTTACATGAGGGTAGCTCCCTTTGGTTTGCACCTAGTTCACATTAGTCTGGAAGTGCCAGTCAGGTTTTTTGTCTTTTGAATGTTAGCTTGCTGACCGAGCACTCCGCCCCCACCAGGTGGTGATTTTAATTACACCAGCTCCCTACTTTACCCATAAATGCAGGCATTACTGACAGAGGTGCATATTCACCCAGAAATTCAGATATCAGCCTAATAGAGGTATGTTCACATTAGGTTAGGGACTCAACAGAATTGAGACCACCTTGACGATGGTTGTTGGGCTTTAAAATGTTTGGCCAAATGTTTATACTAAGCGTCTCAAATTTTTCCTTATATTCCAAAGCCATATTGCTATTCAAAATTTCATGTATTCTATGTTGTCATGCTTTAGTATGCTTGAGTGCAGCCTTTTTTTGGATGTTTTACATGAGGGTAGCTCCCTTTGGTTTGCACCTAGTTCACATTAGTCTGGAAGTGCCAGTCAGGTTTTTTGTCTTTTGAATGTTAGCTTGCTGACCGAGCACTCCGCCCCCACCAGGTGGTGATTTTAATTACACCAGCTCCCTACTTTACCCATAAATGCAGGCATTACTGACAGAGGTGCATATTCACCCAGAAATTCAGATATCAGCCTAATAGAGGTATGTTCACATTAGGTTAGGGACTCAACAGAATTGAGACCACCTTGACGATGGTTGTTGGGCTTTAAAATGTTTGGCCAAATGTTTATACTAAGCGTCTCAAATTTTTCCTTATATTCCAAAGCCATATTGCTATTCAAAATTTCATGTATTCTATGTTGTCATGCTTTAGTATGCTTGAGTGCAGCCTTTTTTTGGATGATTTACATGAGGGTAGCTCCCTTTGGTTTGCACCTAGTTCACATTAGTCTGGAAGTGCCAGTCAGGTTTTTTGTCTTTTGAATGTTAGCTTGCTGACCGAGCACTCCGCCCCCACCAGGTGGTGATTTTAATTACACCAGCTCCCTACTTTACCCATAAATGCAGGCATTACTGACAGAGGTGCATATTCACCCAGAAATTCAGATATCAGCCTAATAGAGGTATGTTCACATTAGGTTAGGGACTCAACAGAATTGAGACCACTTTGACGATGGTTGTTGGGCTTTAAAATGTTTGGCCAAATGTTTATACTAAGCGTCTCAAATTTTTCCTTATATTCCAAAGCCATATTGCTATTCAAAATTTCATGTATTCTATGTTGTCATGCTTTAGTATGCTTGAGTGCAGCCTTTTTTTGGATGTTTTACATGAGGGTAGCTCCCTTTGGTTTGCACCTAGTTCACATTAGTCTGGAAGTGCCAGTCAGGTTTTTTGTCTTTTGAATGTTAGCTTGCTGACCGAGCACTCCGCCCCCACCAGGTGGTGATTTTAATTACACCAGTGTTATGTTACGGTAGCTGAGGAGTGCAGGTAAAAAAGGAAATACACCAGAGCAATTGGAATCTATGAGATTGCAGTACCCTGACTAACCACCGCAACTAGAGGCAGCCGTGGAGCGTTCCTACGTTGGTCCTAGACGCCTCGTCACAGCCTGAGAAACTAACTACACCTAAAGATAGAAATAGGAAAGCTATCTGCCCCGGAGCAGAACCCCAAAGATAATAGAAAGCCCCCAAACATGTAATGGCGGTTAGACAAGAGGAAATACTGACACAGAAAGAAAATAGTATGAGCAAACGCTGGGGCCCAAACTATCTAAATAGAAAAGGATAGGAAGGGTACTTACTGCAATCTCAGAAAACCCTGAAAAAACACCAACTCTACTAATTTCAAAATCACCTGAGATCACACGACCTCTACCACCTAAATTAGCTCTCTGGTGTAACAAAAACAAAACAGCAGCCACTGAAAAAAAAACTGGAAAAAGCAAAAGTACAAAACACAGTGGCTGGACTAAACTGAGAGGGCAAAAGCCCCCGGAGGGGACCCTGAAGGCCCCCACAGAAGTGCAGGACAAAATGCAAAAATATAGCAAAACACAAAATAAGAAATTGTCTTATCTGATAGCAGGAGATGCAGACACGACACAGCAGGCTACAAGGGAAACTGGAAAGAAGGATTCAGACCAGAACAATTGATCACCGGCAACCCTGATGGGAAAATGACTCCCTTACATAAGACCAATCAGTAACACCTGATTCCCAGTCCTCACAATCCTCACTAGTACCGCTTGTAACCACCAGAGGGAGCCTCTGCTCAGAACTCATCTCAAACCCATTCACAACAGTACCCCCCCCTTGAGGAGGGGTCACCGAACCCTCATTTGAGCAACCAGGTCGGTCAGGATGAGTTCTATGATACGCACGGATAAGTCTCCTAGCATGGATGTCCGAAGCAAACACCCAAGAATTGTCTTCCTGACCATAACCTCTCCATTTAACCAAATACTGGAGTCTTCGTCTAGAAAAACGAGAATCCAATATTTTCTCAACCACATACTCCAGATTGCCCTCAACCAAAACAGGGTCAGGAGGCACAGCAGCAGGAACCACTGGCTCAACAAACCTCTTCAACAAGGACTTGTGGAACACGTTATGGATCTTAAATGTCCCTGGAAGAAGCAAACGAAAAGAAACAGGATTAATAATCTCCATGATCTTATAAGGTCCAATGAACCTAGGCTTAAATTTAGGAGATGCTACTCTCATAAGAATATTCTTTGAGGACAACCAGACCAAGTCCCCCACTTTAAACCGAGGACCATCAGTCCTATGCCGGTTAGCAAACCGCTGGGCCTTCTCCTGAGAGAGGGACAACCTCTCCACTACCTGGTCCCAAATCTGCTGCATACGCTCAACAACAGAGTCAACACCTGGACAGACAGAAGCCTCCGTCTGTCCTGAAGAAAATCGAGGTGAAACCCAGAATTACAGAAAAACGGAGACATCAAAGTGGCAGAGCTAGCCCTATTATTAAGAGCAAACTCAGCCAAAGGCAAAAAAGAGACCCAGTCATCCTGATCAGCAGACACAAAGCATCTTAGATAAGTCTCCAATGTCTGGTTTTTTCTCTCAGTTTGACCATTGGTCTGAGGATGAAATGCCGAGGAGAAAGACAATTGAACACCCAGTTTAGAACAAAAAGTCCTCCAAAATCTGGAAACAAACTGGACTCCTCTGTCAGACACAATGTTCTCAGGAATGCCGTGTAAACGAACCACGTGCTGAAGGAACAACGGCACCAATTCAGAGGAGGAAGGCAACTTAGGTAATGGCACAAGATGTATCATCTTGGAAAACCTACTCACCCAGATGGTGGTCATTCTCTGAGAAACAGGAAGATCGGAAATGAAATCCATAGAGATATGGGTCCATGGTCTCTTGGGCACAGGCAATGGCATCAACAAACCACTAGAGCGAGAGCAAGGCTTGGAGCGAGAGCAAGTCCCGCAGGACTGCACAAACTCCCTGACATCGCGAGACAAGGTAGGCCACCAAAAGGACCGACTAACCAAGTCTCTGGTACCAAAAATTCCGGGATGCCCAGCCAATGCGGAACAATGAATCTCAGACATCACACTCTTTTTCCATTGGTCCGGGACAAACAATTTTCCAACAGGGCAGCGCTCGGGCCTATCCTCCTGACACCCCTCCAGAGCAAGTCTCAAATTGGCGAGATGGCGGAAAGAACTACACCCTCCTTCAAAATAACAGAGGGATCAGATAGCTCAGGAGAGTCCGCAAGGAAACTCCTCGAGAGGGCATCCGCCTTAACATTCTTAGTGCCAGGAAGAAAGGAAACCACAAAATTAAAACGTGTGAAAAACAAGGCCCACCTGGCCTGTCTAGGATTGAGTCGCTTGGCAGATTCCAGATAGACCAGATTCTTATGGTCCGTAAGGACCACCACCTGATGTTTGGCTCCCTCCAGCCAATGTCTCCACTCTTCAAAAGCCCACTTCATGGCCAATAACTCCCGATTACCCACGTCATAATTACGTTCAGTAGGAGAAAATTTTCGAGAGAAAAAGGCACAAGGGTTACTTTTAGAGGTCTCTGGATCTTTTTGGGACAAAACGGCACCTGCCCCAATTTCAGAGGCATCAACCTCCACCTGAAATGGCAGAGAAACATCAGGCTGCCGTAGAACAGGAGCAGAAGTGAATCTCTGCTTAAGTTCCTGAAACGCAGAGAACTGCCTCAGGAGGCCAATTCACCACATCAGAACCCTTTCTGGTCAAATCAGTTAATGGTTTAACAATAACCGAGAAATTACCAATAAATTTACGATAAAAATTGGCAAAACCCAAAAATCTCTGAAGAGCCTTTAATGAAGTAGGTTGGACCCAATCACAGATGGCCTGAACCTTGACCGGGTCCATTTCAATAACAATGGGGACAAAATGAATCCCAGAAATGAGATCTTCTGTACGCCAAAAAGACACTTTGATCCCTTCACATACAGAGCATTCTCTCTCAAAATCTGGAATACAGTTCGAACATGTTTCACATGAGAGTCCCAGTCATTAGAAAAAATCAAGATATCATCCAAATAAACAATCAGAAACTTGTCCACAAAATCCCTGGAAATGTCATTCATGAAGGACTGGAAGACGGAAGGAGCATTAGTGAGCCCAAAGGGCATCACAAGGTACTCAAAATGCCCTTCAGGGTGTTAAATGCCGTCTTCCATTCATCCCCGTGCTTAATGCGAATAAGGTTATACGCCCCCCTGAGGTCAAGCTTGGTAAACCAAGTAGCGTTTTTCACCCTGGAAAACAGGTCAGAAATCAAGGGTAACGGTATTGATATTTCACAGTAATATTGTTCAAGAGACGATAATCAATACACGGCCTTAATGAACCATCTTTTTGGCCACAAAGAAAAAACCGGCACCTAAGGCTGAAGAGGATGGTCTGATATGACCCTTCTCCAATGATTCCTTATATAAGACCGCATAGCGTCATGTTCAGGTACAGACAAGTTAAAAAGGCGACCTTTAGGGAATTTACTACCTGGCACTAATTCAATAGCGCAGTCATAGCTCCTATGGGGAGGTAAGGATGCAGATTTACTTTCGCTAAACACATCAGAAAAATCAAACAAAAAGTCAGGAACATCCTCAGCCTGGGGGAGGCAGAAAAAACAGGAGTGTTGGTATTAACACATTGGCAGCCCCAACTGGTTACAGACACAGATTTCCAATCCAAAACAGGATTATGAGACTGTAACCAAGGGAAACCCAGCACTATAATGTCATGCAGATTATATAGAACCAAAAATTTGCAGCACTCCTGGTGATCAGGTTCAACCCTCATTATCACCTGAGTAGAAAACTGGGGTTTATTCTCAGCCAAAGGGGTAGAATCGATCCCCAGTAAAGGAATAGACTTCTGTAGGGGTATCAAGGGAAACCCACAACGTTTAGCAAAATCATAATCCATCAGGTTAATAGCTGCTCCAGAATCAACGAAAGCCTGAGCAGAAAATGAGGACAGAGAGCATATCAGAGTGACAGTTAACAAAAACTTAGTCTGAACACTACCCAAGACAACCGAGCGTGCAAAACGTCTTCCCCGCTTAGGGCAGACTGAAATAGCATGAGAGGCATCACCACAGTAGAAACATAACCCATTGCGCTTTCGAAACTCATGACGCTGTGCCCCAGACACCACTCCATCACACTGCATGGGCTCAGCAGCTGGCTCACAAGGCAACACCACTCCACGCATACTTCTCCGCTCACGCAAACGTCTGTCAATTTGAATCGCTAATGACATAGAATCATTGAGACCAGAGGGGACAGGGAATCCCACCATAACATCCTTTACATTATCCGACAGACCCTTCCGGAAAAGGGCCGCCAAAGCGTCGTCATTCCACTTGGTCAGGACTGTCCACCTACGGAATCTCTGACAGTATAACTCAGCGTCATCAAGCCCCTGATTTAATGCCAACAAGGCTTTTTCAGCTTGATCAGTGACATTAGGCTCATCGTACAATAACCCCAAAGCCTGAAAAAATGCATCAACATCACTCAAAACAGGATCCCCAGGTATCAGGGAAAAAGCCCAATCCTGAGGATCGCCGCGCAGGAGAGAGATGATAATTTGAACCTGCTGCGCTGCGTTTCCTGAGGACTTAGATTTTAAGGCAAGAAACAATTTACAATTATTTTTGAAATTCTGAAACTTAGTTCGATCCCCTAAAAACAAATCTGGCATGGGGATCCTAGGTTCCACAACAGGCAACCTAGCAAGATATGCAGCAATACTCTGAACCTCAGTGGCAAGCTGATCCACACGGCCAGACAACTGTGCAAACTCCATTGGAAGAAAAGATCCTCCCCAGCACCCAGAGATACAGAGGGAAAAAAAAAAAAAAAAATGCAACAAACAGAAAAATATCTCTGACAACTTTTCTTCCTTCAAAATATTTTTTCCCTTCTGTGAGTACCATACAATTTTTATGGCCGGTGATACTGTTATGTTACGGTAGCTGAGGAGTGCAGGTAAAAAAGGAAATACACCAGAGCAGTTGGAATCTATGAGATTGCAGTACCCTGACTAACCACCGCAACTAGAGGCAGCCGTGGAGCGTTCCTACGTTGGTCCTAGACGCCTCGTCACAGCCTGAGAAACTAACTACACCTAAAGATAGAAATAGGAAAGCTATCTGCCCCGGAGCAGAACCCCAAAGATAATAGAAAGCCCCCAAACATGTAATGGCGGTTAGACAAGAGGAAATACTGACACAGAAAGAAAATAGTATGAGCAAACGCTGGGGCCCAAACTATCTAAATAGAAAAGGATAGGAAGGGTACTTACTGCAATCTCAGAAAACCCTGAAAAAACACCAACTCTACTAATTTCAAAATCACCTGAGATCACACGACCTCTACCACCTAAATTAGCTCTCTGGTGTAACAAAAACAAAACAGCAGCCACTGAAAAAAAAACTGGAAAAAGCAAAAGTACAAAACACAGTGGCTGGACTAAACTGAGAGGGCAAAAGCCCCCGGAGGGGACCCTTTGGCCCCCACAGAAGTGCAGGACAAAATGCAAAAATATAGCAAAAACACAAAATAAGAAATTGTCTTATCTGATAGCAGGAGATGCAGACACGACACAGCAGGCTACAAGGGAAACTGGAAAGAAGGATTCAGACCAGAACAATTGATCACCGGCAACCCTGATGGGAAAATGACTCCCTTACATAAGACCAATCAGTAACACCTGATTCCCAGTCCTCACAATCCTCACTAGTACCGCTTGTAACCACCAGAGGGAGCCTCTGCTCAGAACTCATCTCAAACCCATTCACAACACACCAGCTCCCTACTTTACCCATAAATGCAGGCATTACTGACAGAGGTGCATATTCACCCAGAAATTCAGATATCAGCCTAATAGAGGTATGTTCACATTAGGTTAGGGACTCAACAGAATTGAGACCACCTTGACGATGGTTGTTGGGCTTTAAAATGTTTTGGCCAAATGTTTATACTAAGCGTCTCAAATTTTTCCTTATATTCCAAAGCCATATTGCTATTCAAAATTTCATGTATTCTATGTTGTCATGCTTTAGTATGCTTGAGTGCAGCCTTTTTTTGATGTTTTACATGAGGGTAGCTCCCTTTGGTTTGCACCTAGTTCACATTAGTCTGGAAGTGCCAGTCAGGTTTTTTTGTCTTTTGAATGTTAGCTTGCTGACCGAGCACTCCGCCCCCACCAGGTGGTGATTTTAATTACACCAGCTCCCTACTTTACCCATAAATGCAGGCATTACTGACAGAGGTGCATATTCACCCAGAAATTCAGATATCAGCCTAATAGAGGTATGTTCACATTAGGTTAGGGACTCAACAGAATTGAGACCACCTTGACGATGGTTGTTGGGCTTTAAAATGTTTGGCCAAATGTTTATACTAAGCGTCTCAAATTTTTCCTTATATTCCAAAGCCATATTGCTATTCAAAATTTCATGTATTCTATGTTGTCATGCTTTAGTATGCTTGAGTGCAGCCTTTTTTTGGATGTTTTAACATGAGGGTAGCTCCCTTTGGTTTGCACCTAGTTCACATTAGTCTGGAAGTGCCAGTCAGGTTTTTTTGTCTTTTGAATGTTAGCTTGCTGACCGAGCACTCCCCCCCACCAGGTGGTGATTTTAATTACACCAGCTCCCTACTTTACCCATAAATGCAGGCATTACTGACAGAGGTGCATATTCACCCAGAAATTCAGATATCAGCCTAATAGAGGTATGTTCACATTAGGTTAGGGACTCAACAGAATTGAGACCACCTTGACGATGGTTGTTGGGCTTTAAAATGTTTGGCCAAATTTATATACTAAGCGTCTCAAATTTTTCATTTATTCCAAAGCCATATTGCTATTCAAAATTTCATGTATTCTATGTTGTCATGTTTAGTATGCTTGAGTGCAGCCTTTTTTTGGATGTTTTACATGAGGGTAGCTCCCTTTGGTTTGCACCTAGTTCACATTAGTCTGGAAGTGCCAGTCAGGTTTTTTGTCTTTTGAATGTTAGCTTGCTGACCGAGCACTCCGCCCCCACCAGGTGGTGTTTTTTAATTACACCAGCTCCCTACTTTACCCATAAATGCAGGCATTACTGACAGAGGTGCATATTCACCCAGAAATTCAGATATCAGCCTAATAGAGGTATGTTCACATTGGGTTTTAGGGACTCAACAGAATTGAGACCACCTTGACGATGGTTGTTGGGCTTTAAAATGTTTGGCCAAATGTTTATACTAAGCGTCTCAAAATTTTTCCTTATATTCCAAAGCCATATTGCTATTCAAAATTTCATGTATTCTATGTTGTCATGATTTAGTATGCTTGAGTGCAGCCTTTTTTTGGATGTTTTACATGAGGGTAGCTCCCTTTGGTTTGCACCTAGTTCACATTAGTCTGGAAGTGCCAGTCAGGTTTTTTGTCTTTTGAATGTTAGCTTGCTGACCGAGCACTCCGCCCCCACCGGGTGGATGATTTTAATTACACCAGCTCCCTACTTTACCCATAAATGCAGGCATTACTGACAGAGGTGCATATTCACCCAGAAATTTAGATATCAGCCTAATAGAGGTATGTTCACATTAGGTTAGGGACTCAACAGAATTGAGACCACCTTGACGATGGTTGTTGGGCTTTAAAATGTTTGGCCAAATGTTTATACAAAAGCGTCTCAAATTTTCCTTATATTCCAAAGCCATATTGCTATTCAAAATTTCATGTATTCTATGTTGTCATGCTTTTAGTATGCTTGAGTGCACCTTGAGATATACACATTTTTTAGGTTTAGCGCCAGTGTTTATTTTTCTTATTAGCAAAATATGAAAATACAGTCCTGTTAAAGCCAGACTCCAATTTTTTCTATTGACCAAAAGATATCCCAGAAGGAGCTGCCAAAGTCCCAAACAGATACTGGAGTATCTGTCCATATGACAACAAAAAGCTGTACACTCCATAGAGGTTGCCTGTATGGAAGAGTGGGCAGAAAAAAAGCCTTTACTTACACACACAAATTGTAAGGCTCTTGAATTTGCCAAAAGACATGGGAGACTGTGCTGTGGTCAGAGGAGACAAAAATTGAACATTTTGAACCACCAAAGGTAAATGCTATGTCTGGCACCAAAACCCAAAAGGGCTCATCACCCTAAAAACACCATCCCCACAGTGAAACATGTTGGTGGCAGCATCATGCTGTGGGGATGTTTTTTGGCAGCAGGGAAAATGGTCCGAATCGAGAGGGAAGATGGATGGTGTGAAATACAGAGATATTCTTGAGCAAAAACCGATTCAGTTTATTTGATACTGTGAAGGAGTTCACCTTCCAACAAGACAATGACCCAAAACATACTGCTAAACACTCGAGTGGATTTTAAAGGGAAACATGTAAATGTTTTGAAGTGGCCTTGTCAAAGCCCAGACCTTTATACAATTGAGAATCTGTGGTCAGACTTGAAGATTGCTGCTCACGAGAGGAAACCATCTAACTTGAAGGAGCTGGAGCAGTTTTGCCTTGTCGAATGGCCAAAATCTCAGTAGTCAGATGTTGACATGCAGCTGTAGTTGCGGGAAATTTTTTCTATTTTTTTTACTCAAGAATATATTTCACACTATCCATGTTCCCCCTCAATTTGGACCATTTTCCCTGCTGCCAAAAAAACATCCCCACAGCATGATGCTGCCACCAACATAACTAAAATAATTACTAATGCACACCCACCCCCCCCCCAAAAAAAAAAAGTGGAATTCCAGGTTGTGAGGTAGCAAAACATGAAAAATGCATGGGTTTTGCGAATACTTTTCACAGAAATAAATATATATATATATAATATATACACACAACACACATACACACACTGCTAAAAGAATAGGGAACACATTTGATTCCATTGATGATTTTTGTGTGATTATGTTGACAGCACATTCAACTTTGTACAGAACAAAGTATTCAATGAGAATATTTTCATTCATTCAGATCTAGGATGTGTTATTGAGTGTTTTTTTTTTGAGCAGTATATAATCTCCTCGTTTACACGCCCACAGATAACATGTAAAGAGGGCTGACTAGTCTGGGGCACCCAAAGCCCTCATTAGCATTAAATGAGGATATTATAAAAAAAAAGTAATACCTAGTTTTCACTCAATAACGTTATGCAGGGAATTTGTTCATACATACATGAATGCGAGGGGTTGGAGTGCATGGGGGACCCGACAGGTTCTCTTTAACCCCTTAATGACCTTGCCATTTTTTGCAATTCTGACCAGTGTCCCTTTTATGAGGTAATAACTCAGGAACGCTTCAACGGATCCTAGCGATTCTGAATTTTTTCATGACATATTGGACTTCATGTTAGTGGTAAATTTAGGTCGATAATTTTTGCTTTTTGTGAAAAAAAAATCGAAATTTGGCAAAAATTTTTTGAAAATTTCCCAATTTTCAAGTTTTGAAATTTTTTATTCTGTTAAACCAGAGAATAATGTGACACCAAAATAGTTAATTTCCCACATGTCTACTTTACATCAGCACAATTTTGGAAACAACATTTTTTTTTTGTTAGGAAGTTATAAGGGTTAAAAGTTCACCAGCGATTTCTCATTTTTACAGCAGACTTTACAAAACCATTTTTTTTTAGGGACCCACCTCACATTTGAAGTCACTTTGAGGGGTCTATATGGCAGAAAATACCCAAAAGTGACACCATTATAAAAAATGCAACCCTCAAGCAAACTCAAAACTACATTCAAGAAGATTATTAACCCTTCAGGTGTTTTCACAGGAACTAAAGCAACGTGGAAGGAAAAAATGGTCATTTTAATTTTTCCAACAAAAAATTTTATTTTAGCATCAATTTTGCATGGGCAACAGGATAAAATGGATCCTAAAATTTGTTGGGCAATTTCTCCTGAGTACACAGATACCTCATATGTGGTCCATAAACCACTGTTTGGACGCACGGCAGGGCTCAGAAGGGAAGGAGCGCCATTTGACTTTTTGAATGGAAAACATGCTGGAATATTTAGCGGTTGACAAGTTGCATTTGGAGAGTCCCTGTGTGCCTAAACATTGGACTCCCCCACAAGTGACCCCATTTTGGAAACTAGACCCCACAAGGAACTTATCTAGATGTGTGGTGAGCACTTTGAACCCCCAAGCGCTACACAGAAGTTTATATCGCCCGGGCATGAAAATAAAAAAATCATATTTTTTTCCACAAACATGATCTTTTAGCCCCCAAATTTTTTTTATTTTCCCAAGAGTAACAGGAGTAGTGTTGATGATACGATACCGCAAGTATCGGGTATCGGCCGATATTAGCGTATCGGACATTTCGATACTTAGTTCCGATATTTTCGTCTTATCGGATACCGGAAACGGATTTGTCACTGTCACTGTCAGTGTCCGTCGGTCGGGTCTGTCAGGAGTCAGCGGCACTTACCTGGCAGAAGATCTCCGGCGGTCACGGGCTGGACTGCTTGATGGCCGCCATCATTTTTTCCCCGGCGGTCACATGCAGTTTCTCGCGATAACTGCAGTGACTGCTGGGTAATCCCGGCCGTAAGCAGTCAGTCCCGATGACGTCACCGCCGGGGAACAGGTAATCAGCTGTGCTGCGTCGAGATGACAGGCTCTGCCTGTCATTGCGATGTAGCAGAGCTGGATCGTCGTGGGACTGTCGTTACTATGGACTGCGTCGGACAGGTGGTATACTGTTGGTTTGTTTTTTTTTTCTTTTTTTACAGGAGATCGATGGCGTCGCAGGAATGAGTGTATAATAAAATTAATGAAAACTGTGCTGCTCTTTTATTTCATTAAAATACTTTTTTCTTGCTGTGTCTTTTTTTTTATACATTTAAAAACTTTGGATTAATAATGGATTGGTGTCTTATTGACAACTCTCCATTATTAACCGGGCTTATTCTCACCGTGCAATCAACGGTGACATTAACCCCTTATTACCCCACTTGCCACCGCTAAGGGCAGTGGGAAGAGCCGGGGAAAGTGCCACAATTGGCACATCTTTTGATGCGCCAAATGTGGGCTGCTGTTAGCCTGGTATTATCAGGCTGTTGAGGGCCAAAATCCATGGGCCTTGACAGTCTTTTAATACCAGGCCGCAGCAGTCTGCATTTTAAATTGGCTGGTTAACAAAAATAGGGGGACCCCTACGCCGTTTTTTTTTCGAGGGGATCCCCTATTTTTGTTAACCAGCCAAGCTAAGCAGACTGCTGTGGCCTGGGATTATCAGGCTAGCAAGGTCCCCTGGATATTGGATCCTTACCAGCCTGAAAAACCAGGCCTCAGCAGTCTGCTTCATCTGGCTGGTTAACAAAAATAGGGGGGACCCCACGCCAAATTTTTTTCGAGGGGATCCCCTATTTTTGTTAACCAGCCAAGATATGCAGACTGCTGTGGCCTGGTATTATCAGGCTGGCAAGCAGGGTCGGACTGAGGCACCGGAGAAACCTACGGTGGGCCCCAGCTCCTGCGTGGTGGGCCCTGATTTGAAAGGATAGGTCGCGGGGCAGAGGGGCGGGGGCCCCGGGGCCCGCCTCTGAGGGGGCCCACCCGGAGCTACGATACAGTTACATTCTGCGGCAGAGCAGGGAGAATCGCTCTCCCTGCTCTGCCGCCCGGAAGCTATGGGGCCTGAACAGGCTTGGGGGGGCCCGGTGCCAGCATTTGGGCCCCCCACCCGTCATCGGAGGGTCAGCTGTATCGGCAATCCAGCCGATAAAGCTGACCGCATGGAGAGAGAAGAGCGAGCGCTCCTTCTCTCCCATAATCCCCCTCTCAGCGTATGACAGCGGGCGCAATAACATCACCTGCCGGCGCCCGCTGTCAGACGCTGAGAGGGAGAACAGTGAGCACACAAAAAGCCGGGAGGTGAGTTTTTTTTTTTATTTTTTTTTTAATGGGGGTGCAGTCGAGTCCTGGCTGGAGAAGTCGTCATGTCGGTGTGGGCCAGATGGAAAAGACATGAAAAGTGAACAATTCCATTAAAAAGAACATCAGCGGTAAGTCATTATTGTACCTTGCTGTAATCTATTATATGTTCTGTAGGACTGGTATTATTTAACACAGACCATATGGCGGTAATATCAATATTGGTCTTTTTATATATAGATTATTTTGGCCAACAGCGTGGTCATTTGCTGAGGTTCTCTGATGATGGGCCCACTCAGAAGTTTTTGCCCCCACTAAACCAAAACCCTAGCTACGCCTATGGCCTCTCTCTAGTCTTTCTTTTCTCGCTCTCTGTTCTTTCCTTCTCGCTCTCTGTTTCTTTTTTCTCTCTGTTCTTTCTTTCTTTTTTCTTCTTTCTCTCTTTCTTTCTCTGTTTGTTCTTTCTCTCTCGCTGCTCTTTCTTTCTTTTCCTCAGTACCAGCCACTGTGCCCTCATTACCAGTCAGTGTGATCACAGTGCTAAATGGTTACGCTTGGGGCGAGGATATGGGTGTGATTAGCTGTGAAATGGGTGTTGCCGGGGCGTGGCCTAAAATTTTCAGCGGCGCCCAACACGCGCCGCAGCCTTTAATCCTCTTTCCTGTCTTCCAAATTTGGGAGGTATGCTGTATGACCTCCCTACAACTTCTGGCCATGCTCCTGATGAGCGCGACGGATGGTCTCGTGAGGGATATCCTCCACACCGGACTAAAGCATCCACCAACCTCCTGGACAGTCTGTGGTGCAACGTGGCATGGCCTAAAATTTTCTTGCAGCATGCACAGCGTGCCACAGCCTTTGTCCCTCTTTCCCTTATTCAAAGGTTGGGAAGTATGATGTTTGGGGCCCCCAAGAATATATTTCTCTGGTGGGCCCAAGGTACTCCAGTCCGACGCTGCTGGCAAGGTCCATGTATGTTTGGCTCCTTAACAGCCTTAAATACCATGCCTCACAGCAGGGGCGTACATATAAATCATGGGGCCCCATAGCAAAAGTCTGAATGTTCCCCCCCCCCCAAAAAAAAAAAACCCCAGAGGCATTGTAAATGTAAAGTGCCAGCACAGTGAGGGAAGTTGAGTCGCACAGAGACAGGGGTTTTGGGGTACTCGGCACCGATCCACGTCGACTTCTATGGGGATGTCACGAGTAGCACAGCTCGGTCCGTGACCTGGGCGATCACTGGAATGTGGGATATTTCCAGGGGATGATAGAATGTTCGTGTAGTTTTGTCGTGACGCCACCTGTAGTACCTGGTCAGGGGTGTCCAGCGCTGCTGTGTAGGTCCTCTGGAAGGGATGTGTAGTGCAGGTAGGTGAAAAGTCTTCTACAGGTAACACGCTATCCTTCCAGGGCAGATAGATGTGAGATAGAGCAATGGTGCAAAGTGATTAGCAGAGTGACTATGCGACGTAGTAAGAAAGCAGGAAACACTTCAAGTTAAACGTTGCATAATAAAATTTTTAATAATACATTACAAAAGTGAAAAATGGCTTATATTATGTGACATGTTTTGTTACTGTTCATACCCTTGATATTTTGTTATACATGTGTGTTAATAAATACATATTCAACAAAAGTGCAAATAGCATTAGTGCCGAAGTTCGTGGAGACTTCTTAGGACTTTCCCCACTGGGGTAACTTCACAGTGTCCTTTACTTGTGCTTGTGGAGGGCCCGCTCCAAACCCAAACTGTGGTCTTGGGTGGGCTCAAGACTTTCCTTGAGCAGACCTCACTTTCGGCCACACCAAACGGGTTTTTAGTTTCTGAGGTAGTTGAAATAGTGCACAGTAAAGTTTTTTGTAAAACCAAGATGGAGCACCGAAGTGCCAACTATTTACAGAAAAGTTTGTGAGCCAGTACAGTTCATGGCTTCAAAGTTCAACATTTTTCATTACAGTGAAACACCTTACCCAACCTGGGTAATTAAGGCAACAATAAACTTGTTCTTCTGAACATTCACCCGTCCGGTACATCAAACCATTACCCACCTGGGTATATTAAGGCAACAATAAACTTCTTTTTATGAACATTCACACGTCCGGGTACATCAATAATTTAACTATTTACATACAGAGACCCCTGTCCGGGTTATTTAGACTTCTTTGCCTGGCCTCTTACAGGTACCACCTGGTACTGTTCTGGAGCTTGCCAAACATCCGTGAGAGGAGGGTCCACCCAGACCTGATGACGTCGTGTGGCCTGTACAGTGACTCGTGACCCGCTATCTGGGTCTGTGTGGCCACCTCTTTCATCTCCCTCCGGGTCCTGGACCCCTATGTCCCGGACTGAACGAACCCCAGGGGGCCTAACAGGCGCCGGGTACGGGCCAGCTATCATTATCATGTCCATAGCTGGGGCTGCTGAGGAGACCACTGAGGGAGGCTGGGGAGATTTACGGCGTGGGGTGGGCACTTGTGCAGAGGCCTGGTTGGGGGAGGCTGAAGGCTCAAGGGTCTGTCATTTCCTGACACTCTGTGGGGTAGGGGTCGCACCTGGTAACATTAGGGCGTACCATCCATTGAACCCCAGTGTCGGTGTAAGTCACCAAGTCTCCTGGCAACAGGTCCCTCCCCGGGTGTCCTTCTGGGAGGTGAGCCTCCACGTCCGCCGGGTTACAAAGACTTCTAAATAATGTCCAGGCTCCTGGATGAAGCCCCAACCACCTTTTAACTTAAAGTTCCGTACTTGCACCCTTACGCCGCGGCTCCCTCACCGTACTTTTATCCTTTCTCATACGTGCCTTCTCTGCCAGGTCCTTCTCCAGGTGACGTTGCCGAAGCTTTTGGGATTCTCGCTGCTCCCTTTGTCGCTCTGCTTCCCGCCCCGACGTCTCCACTCTTCCTCCTGACGCCGGTTGTAATTCTCCTCCACCAGCATCTCCATGTCTCCACCATCAAACGCCAGCTTACGATGTACGGTTTTGCGGCAGCTCTCCTGGCGCCCGCCAGTCCTGGCGGCGCTCACCTGTGGCGGAAGCAGCCGGCTCTGGAACAGATGACGGTCGGGGCTCTGGTACAGGCAGGTAGAGCTCTGGTGCCTGCGCGGCCTCCTCCATGAGGACGGGTGTCGCTTCTTTCTGCCTCAGCGACGGGGCAGACAGCGGGATCTGGGGTGCTGGTGCGGCGTTTTCTGCAGGAACGGTGCCCTCCACTGTGATACTGGCAACCGGTTCAGATTGCAAGGGCTGGGATGCCCGCACGGCCTCCTCCTTCTACTGGAACGGGTCCCCCCCTCCACTGAGATACTGGCAACCGTTCAGATTGCAAGGGCTGGGATGCCCGCACGCCTCCTCTACTGGAACGGGTGCTTCACCCTTCCGGTACAGACACTTCAGGGGTAAGATGGATTGGCGCCGCTCCAATTGTAGTTTTAGGGCCCGCCAGCTCGCTTCCATCCTGGCGACCTCCTCCCGGTGCCGGGCCAGGTCTCTCAGGGTATCCTCCGCTTCTTCCAGCGTAGGAGGGTTTCCAGGCCCGGGGTGCCAAACGGTGGTTTCCGTGGCGATCGGTCGCTTCCGGGGGGGAGAGCTCGACTCCTCCATCCCTTCCCACTTCTGCTCACGTCCATTCGCCATCTCTGCCAAGTCACATGTGTCATTAGCATCAGGAGAGCGCCATCTTTTGTAGGGAGGCGGGACCTTCGCGTTCGTTTCCCCCCACTGAGGATGAGGAGGCGAACTCCAGAGCTGTGGGGCACGATCTTACATTGCAGTAACATTTAGAGTGTGCGGACATCGTTTTCGCGCCACGGAGTGAGTGTACGCCCGAGAGCACGCCCTTATTCTTCACCTGTGCCTCGTGGCGCAGATATGACGGAAAAATGGCAATACAGTCTATGATGATTTTTTTGCAATTCTCAAGCAAAAAAAACAGTTCAATTAAGGCACACAGGACTCCTTAAGCGACTTTGAATCCTGTTCGTGACGCCAAGTTATCCCACAAGCCACAGGTTTTGGGGGACTCGGCCCCAAGCCCGTCGACTTCTATGGGGGATGTGACGGGTAGCACAGCTATGTCCTGCCCTGGTCGCTCACTGGATGTGGGATATTTCCAGGGGATGATAGAATGTTTGTGTAGTTTGTCGTGACGCCACCTGTAGTACCTGGTCAGGGTGCAGCTAGGTGATAAGTCTTCTACAGGTAAGACGGTATCCTTCCAGGGCAGATAGATGTGGGATAGAGCAATGGTGCAGAGTGATGTAGCAGAGTGGAGTATGCGACGTAGTAAGAAAGCAGGAAAGGAAACAATTCTTACTACAAAGACATGCAGCATAAGGCTGCCTCAACCCTCCCATCCAACTAGCTACACCCTGTTCTAACCAGCCTGAGCTAGACCATCCCATTGGGTCCGCCTACACTCAGCTGGCATAGTGTACTGTTGAATGCAGTGGTTGGAGTCAATGGGGTGTTTCCTCCTTACCTGAGAGTAAGTTGTCACACCACTGGGTGCGATGCAACATCTCTGTGGCGACTGGACCCTCGGGTGCTTCTGTCTTTTCACAAATGCCGGCTTTACCCGGCAATTGAATCAGAGGCTATTTTACTATGTAGAAGTGAATAAACTAAAAATATATGTATATTCCATATAATAAAAATATATTACAATAATTATATTTTATATATATATATATATATATATATATTGTATTCTAAGTGTGTATATTTTGTGTTTACAAGGAAAGAAAGTGTTTTTTTAGTTGCGATATTTTGTTCCCATAGACTTACATGGACTTCCGGTATCAGAATCGGGGTATCGACGATATTTAGTGATATCGGCGATACCATTCTGATCCGATATTTTTAGATATCGAGCAGTATCGCTCAACACTAAACAGGAGAAATTAGACACCAAAAGTTGTTGTCCAATTTGTCCTGAGTACGCTGATATCCCATATGTGGGAGAAAACTACTGTATGGGTACACGTCGGGGCTTGGAAGGGAAGTAGTGACGTTTTGAAATGCCGACTTGATGGAATGGTCTGCGGGTCATGTGACGTTTGCAGAGCCCATGATGTGCCTAAACAGTAGAAACCCCCCCCAAGTGACACCATTTTGTAAACTAGATCCCCCAAAGAACTCCTCTAGATGTGTGGTGAGCACTTTGAATCTCCAAGTTCTTCACAGAAGTTTATAACGCAGAGCTGTGAAAATAAAAAATAATTTTTTTTTTCAACAAAATAATATTTTAGTCCCCAATTTTTTTTTTCACCAAGGGTAACAGGAGAAATTAGACCCCCAAAGTTGTTTAATCATTATTTGTAGTTTTCAGTTAATGAGATTCTCATGCTCCGGGGTGGCGTGTGTGTGTGAGGGGGGGAATGGAGGTCTTTATGTCATGCTCTGCTTACATATTCATCTGTATGGATCTGACAGGTCATAGATCCCGCATGTAAACCTGGGGGCAGGTCAGTGAGGGCCAAGTGACCTGTCAGAAGCCATACTGGTGAATAGCTAAGCAGAGCACCACATGAAGACCCCCCCACAGGCCGCCCATGAGCACGAGCATATCATTAACAGAAAATAAAAATTAAACAACCCAAAGACAGATTTACCACCAGTTATAATGGCGCCAACCTGACACTGTCTGTAGGTTACTGTGCACAATCCTGCTGACAGGTTCCCCTTTAACATGCCTGCAGATCTATGGTGGGTGGGGGGACCAGACTGGGGAAGGGACAATCCTCCTCCCACATCAATAGTTCAGAAGACGGCAGAGCGGTACGCAGCGCAGCTGAGCGATCACAGACTGAAGTACATTGGAACGTCTTACCTCTAGGTATGGCTGACATGGTACAACATGCAAAAAATAAAAGTTACCACAGCAGAATGAACAGTTATGTAGATTTATTGTTTTATGGTGGCTTTTAAAATGTCTCACATACATACAAAAAAAAAAAAAAAATTCATATACTTCATGGGTCAATTTCCATAAAGACAAAGGGTGATTTCATTATTGAATTTGCACGTTATGGTTTATTTAAAATTTTTTTTAAAGGGAACCTGTCCCCAGCAAAAACTGTATTAACCTGCAGATATAGGGTTAATCGTTACAAACCTGCCCAATGCCTGCACGTAGCATAGAAAATGAACTTTATTGCCCCGACAGCATTCGGCATCAGTCACTGTTCTGCGTATATAGAACGGCAGCTCCCCCGGCTCTGTATTAAGTCCCTCAGTCAAGTCCAGTGGCTAGATTAAAGCTGCCGCTATCGATACTCAGAGCAGAGACTGAAACAATTAGTTTTCTCCCTGCAGCGTTTAGCTACGTGCAGGCACCAGACAGGTTAGTAATGTTATTAACTTGTAGATATGGGCACAATCTGTAGGTTAAGTGTTTTATTTGCTGGTGACAGGTTCCCTTTAAAGTCTATTCTACGTGTTCACCCATTTTTTTTTGTGCATTAGTCATATAGTGAGCCAAGTTTGGTGCAAAAAAATATTAGTGAATACTACCAGACAACTGACTTTCAAAGAAGTGCAAGTGATGAATTGGACCCATTGCCATTTACGTTACATATTGTGTGGACAGTATAAAAAAAAAAAAAAAAAAAAAGCAAATTTGCCCAGAGATGGACAGTAAAGTGCTATGATAATCAGCGAGTATTGAACCGTGTAAGAGGTCCTTAGACACCTATACAATTTGCTGCACAGTCCCTCGCCCTGCAGACAGCACATGGACCCCTACAGTTTTTAGTAGAGGTAGCGTGTTCACATTGGGAGACTCCGCACATGTTCTATCCTCATCCACAATGTAGATCAGACACGGCCAATCAAGTCTTTTCAGATCTGTTCAACGCAGACGAAAAGCAAAGAACATTTTTCCCCCTTCAATGTTCCATCCATTTTTAATAGATCTACTAGAGTATAGCCATCACTCACTGACATCACTAAAAAAAAAAAAAAAAAAAAAAAAAAAAAAAAACAAGTGACAAGTTTTGTTTTCATTTTTCAGTGCCCACCATTAGCAGAAAGTGATGGAATACAAGATCACATAGATGACAGTGGCTTTTAGGGATCCATTGTGTCCTGCACTATGCCTCCCATCAAATATTACTGTCCTAGGGTGCAGTCAGATGACCGTGTAAATCGGAGAGCAATGCCCAAAATGGCCGGCAGGTCTCCTGACCCGTGAGTCAGCGTCACATATTTCTATAGAGCGGTCACGCTCGGGTCAGGAGACCTGTCCGTACACTGCAGTCCAATTTACACGGTCATCTGATTTTGCCCTTAGAGGGAGGCTCCATACCGAGCCCATACAAAAACGGAGAACAGAGCCTTGAGCAAGGAATGGATTCACTTTTCAGAAGTCAAGTTCTATGAGAATCATTTATGGACACATACAAGGGGGGTGGGGGGGACATGCAAGAGTCTGTCCTCCACAGCCTGCATATAAGTGACCTCACATCATCCCCTTAGTGACCAGGACAGGTTTTAGGAAATTAAATACCTTAGGAAGTTGTCCACTACTTGGACAGCTTCTCATACCTCTTGCTTGGCCTATACTCACCTCCCATTCCGGCACTCGCTTTGCCCAGGGCCCTAGTGTGGTGTTGACCCCAGCGCCCAATCAGTACTGGTGGCACGGTCTCTGCCTTCGGACAAATTGAACATGAAAAAGAAGTCTGATCATCTGCAGCCTGGACTGTCTCTTAATGTTCGATATGTCCGAAGCCGGAGATCGTGAGGCCAGCGCTGATTGGGTGCCGACATCACAAACTGCACGAGAGCCAAAACTGCAGGACGGGAGGAGTGTATAAGCTTATTATGTTATCGTGACTAAACATTATGACCAAGAAGGTGTTATCCTAGTAGTGGACAACCCCTAAAGAAACTAAAGGAGTTGTCTGGTCTAAAATGTCAAGTCTGCAGTCAGCAGCAGTCTGATCAGGTTCTGGCTGGGAGTATACATATCGCTGTTACGTGTGCACCGGGAGGGTGCACCGGGAGGCTGCAGACTTGTCATTTAAGAACAGACAACCCTGTTAAGTGGAAGGTGAAAACTGATGAGAGATACAACAGGAAAAAAAACACAAGTCACACAATATAGAAGAAAGCACCAGGAACATCACAGTATAAAACAGAGGGAGAAGACTAGAGAAACGCAAGGCGTTACTCTGCCCCTAACAGCGGCTATGCCGTACCTCGGGGGCAGCGTCACACCGCCATTTCTGATGAGAAGGTTTCACTAGAGAATATTGGAGATTAAGGTTTCAACAGGTTTTCATTTACACAAAAAGTGGAATAAATACATTCTTTGTAGAACAGAACACAACCCTTAAATCACCCATCCATAGGACAAGTGACAACTCGCTGATCATGGAGTCTACACAGGAGAGCCACTGAGGCAGAACTGGAACTTTACCACTAAAATGTGCCGGACCTCCGCGCTGTTCATTCCTGAGGGGCTGCAGGAAAAAGCAGAGCACAGCGCTCTGCAGCCCCATAGGAAACAAGTGGCCCGGAGCGGCAGGGCGCCGGCCCCACCGTAGACAGAAGGGCCCAGCTCTGCCGCACAGTGGTGTCAGCAGTAGGGCCCCCACTGATGTAGGAGTCATCACTGACCCTGTACATGGATGAGGACATATTAACCCTCTGCTTGCTGTCAGTTTAACAGTTTGATGGCCGCACAGGAGCAGAACAAGTCTCTGGTAACACTCGGTCTGATCAGGAGGAAGCCAGGCTGGGCTGTTAACTTCCCTCGTGGCCACCATACCCTCAACACCGGCCACGGCACGTCTGTCACACAGTAGCCAATTCTTGCCTGCAGGTGGCCACCAATGACACGGACGACATCAGCAGCGCAGGACAAGTGGACGACCAACGGAGACGTCACCAGATCTTCAGCACAAGAGCTGTGATACACAGAATTATGCGGCTCCATTGGCAGCAGGTCATCAGCAGAAGCCCGACCACCCACCCTGTGCGGGGGCTCCGCCGGTCAGGTGACCATTCTGGCTCTGCAGGGTCGGACACAGCACCCTGCGCTCAATTCTCCACATCTCATTTATTAAAGAGTCTTGTAAACACATGGACATAAATATTAACACCAGACATAACGGTAACCGAGCCGCCATCACCACGAGTCACCGCCCAGCTCCAGACTCGTCACCCGTGTGCCCCACTGCGGTCACAACGTCAGGACTACCACACATCATTGGCCTGTGCAGTGCTCCCTCAAGCCTCAGGTGTAGGCCGCAGCTTCGGGTGGATCCTGGGGCAGTCCTCCAGCGGCACAGCGATGTGGCAGTCCTCCAGCGGCACAGCGGATGTTGGCAGTCCTCCAGCGCACAGCGGATGTTGGCAGTCCTCCAGCGCACAGCGGATGTTGGCAGTCCTCCAGCGGCACAGCGGATGTTGGGCAGTCCTCCAGCGGCACAGCGGATGTTGGGCAGTCCTCCAGCGGCACAGCGGATGTTGGGCAGTCCTCCAGCGGCACAGCGGATGTTGGGCAGTCCTCCAGCGGCACAGCAGATGTTGGGCAGTCCTCCAGCGGCACAGCAGATGTTGGGCAGTCCTCCAGCGGCACAGCAGATGTTGGGCAGTCCTCAAGCTGCACAGCGGATGTTGGGCAGTCCTCCAGCTGCAGGCTGTGCAGCACCGCCTCGGCACTGGGACGCTCCTCCGGCCGGGGCACCCAGCAGCTCTGGATGATGCCCCCCAGCGCCTTGCCGGCCTCTGTAGCGCTGAACACCTGGCCGATCTCCGGGCGCAGGTCATAGGCCACCACGGCGTACAGCACGCACTGGCGGTCCCCGATGTACGGCAGCTCCCGGGTCACCATCTGCCACACAGTCACCGCATACGAGTACATGTCCGCCTTCACCGTGACGGGGTCCCCGCGGAGCAGCTCCGGCGCCCGGTGGGTGTAGGTGCCCCCGAGGTGACGGAGCTGGGTGCTGCACGGATCCTCCCCGTCCCGCAGCCGCTGCGAGCAGCCGAAGTCCCCGATCTTGCACAGGTCCCCGGGGGCGAGCAGCACGTTGGCCGGCTTCAGGTCCAGGTGCACCACCTTCTCCCGGTGCAGGAAGCACAGGCCGTCAGCGATGTGCCGGGCGTAGCGCACACAGCGCCCCTTCCCCAGCGGGGGCCCGCCGCCGTAGATGCGCTGGTGCAGGGTGCTGCTGCCCGCGTACTCCATGATGATGGTGCCGGGACTGCCGGGCTCCCCTGGGCAGCAGGCGCTGGCGGCCACGACGCGCACCACATGCGGGTGCCGGAGGCAGGCGGCGTTCAGCTCTCCCCAGAAGCTCTGCCGGGAGGCCAGGCGGTTCTTGCTGCAGCGCTTCACCTTCTTCAGCGCCACCGTTTGGCCGCAGTAAGTGGCCCGGTAGACGGAGCCGAAGCCCCCGGAGCCCAGCGGCTCCAACACCCGCACCTGCTCCCAGTCTATGCTGCACCAAGCCAGGCGAGGAGGCAGAACGCCCAGGCGGCGGGAGCAGGCTGCGGGCAGGAAGGCGCGGGGTTTGCTGCGGCTCAGCTCCAGCGGACTGCTGCATGGACGGAGGTCTATGGAGGGGGACAGGTCCCGGGGCAGGAAGCGCTCCACAGGGATGGGGGACGGCATGGTGCGGCCGCTCCGGGGATGCTATTACTGACGGGAGGAGCACACGTGTGACCGCTAACAGCCGCTACCTGCTCCTATAGGGGATGGCCACTGCAGCACAGCCGCTGATTGGACGACCCCAGTCACATGGTGCCGTACACGTGCGCTGGTCCTCAGTGTATACTGCAGCCACACACTAACAGTGTGAGGAGGAGCGGCTGCTGCATATGACGTTGGGGGCTTCCGTCCTCTGCAGTCACTAGTGCGCCCTCCGGAGCCAGCACGAGTCTCATGTATGGATGCTGGTATAGGGCTGTATTCACACAGCGCAGATCCTCTACAATCCTCCCCAATGCTTGGAAACCTCTATGAAGAGACCCGAGTCCAAAGCTTACATGTGTTACCATCCTGCAAGTAGCCATTAAAAGGCACCAACCACTGAGGACTCTCAAATCTTCATAGTTTTAGAAAATTCTAGTCATTTGTATGGAATATCCAACAACAAAAAACACTTCAGGGAAAAAAAATCTTCCATAACTTTCTAAGTATGTATTCACACTGAGGGGTTTTTTTTTTTGGCAGAATTTTCAGAGCAGAAACTCCAGGGATATCCGGTTGTTTTTTTTAATTCTGCTCAAAAAGTTCCTGCAAAAAATCCCTCAGTGTGAACATACCCTAAAATCACTTCTAGAAAAGAAACTCGCCTACCAAAACCCCTAAAAATTAGTGTTTCCTGTAGCGACTTGAAAGACTTATCGGATATGTGTGAAGATAACCTAAGACCCAAGCACAACCTTTATAAGGCTACATCAGTCACTGCACCCAGGGCTAAGACCCTCACACTACATTCGGGGAATCACACACACTGCCTGCCAGGGGCGTAACAACGGTGTGATTGCAAGCGAGCATTGGTAGGAAGGACAGTGTGACATCATTGCAGGGGCAGAGGACAGTATTACAGGGGGCGGAGGACAGTATTACAGGGGGCAGAGGACAGTATTACAGGGGCGGAGGACAGTATTACAGGATGCAGACCAGGAAAGAGGACAGTATTACAGAGGTGGAGGCAGAGGTGTATCTAGGCTTTCTAGCACCCGGGGCAAGAATTCGGTTCGCCCCCTCCAGCCCCCAAAAGACAAACATGCGATTTGCACACTGAGGCCGGGGTCACACTTGTGAGAAACTTGCACCTCAATACCCGGCACTGCCGCCGGCACATCCCCCCTGTTCACCATACTGTCTCCTCATATATTTACCCCCTCACTCTCTATACTGCCTGCTCACACATACCCCTGACTCCCCATACTATGTCTGCACACATCCCATCACCCTCACTCCCCATAGTGTGTCCACATATATTTTCCCATTGCTACTCATACTGTGTCCACATACATTCACCCGTTCGCTCCCCATACTGTCTGCACCCATCTCCCCACTCACAATACTGTGCACCCATCCCCTCAATTGTCCTCAAATCTCCGACACACATTAAATCCCCTCATCCCCTCTCCAAATCCCCCACACATTAAATCCCCCCGACCCCACTCCAAATCCCCGCACACATTAAATCCCCCTATCTCCACTCCAAATCTCCCCCACACATTAAATCCCCCATCCCTACTCCAAATCCCCTCACACATGAAGTATACCATCATCACTCCAAATCCCCCACACATTAAATCCCACCATCCCCACTCCAAATCCCCTCACACATTAAATCCCCCTGACCCAACTCCAAATCTCCGCACACACTAAAACCCCCATCCCCACTTCAAATCTCCCCCACACATTAAATCCCCCATCTTCACTCCAAATCCCCCCACACATTAAGT
Source organism: Oophaga sylvatica (assembly GCA_033576555.1). NCBI lineage: Eukaryota > Metazoa > Chordata > Amphibia > Anura > Dendrobatidae > Oophaga > Oophaga sylvatica. The sequence continues at coordinate 354,819,610 of JARQOD010000006.1, forward strand.
ACCCCCATCCCCACTCCAAATCTCCCCATACATTAAGTACCCCCATCCCCACTCCAAATCCCCCCACACATTAAGTACCCCCATCCTCACTCCATATCCCCCCACATTAACCCCCCATTCCCACTCCAAATCCCTCCACACATTAAGTACCCCCATCCCCACTCCAAATCCCCCCCACACATTAAGTACCCCACCATCCCCACTCCAAATCCCCACACACATTAAATAACCCCCCCGCTGCACTTGATCTTCGGTGTCTTCAGCTTCACTGGAGCACTTTCCACCAATGTGCGCCTCTGCAGCGCTGGCGAGTGACGTTAGCAGCGGCATGATCATATCATCTGATCACGCTAATGGTGTCGCTCTGACCCGGTCGTCAGAGCTACAATTGTTCCCTGGGAGTCGGCGCGCTGCAGATTCTCTGTGCCGGCTGTCAGTCCGGGGGGGCGGCAGAATACAGCTGCTGTGGGAGACACTGCGGACCGCCGCATTAGGTGGCCCGACTGCACCCCCCTGCCGGCTGCCCCCCTAGATACACCTCTGGGTGGAGGACATTATTACAGGATGGGGACCAGGAGAGGACATCATTGCAGGAGGCAGAGGACATTATTACAGGATGGGGAACAGTAGAAGGACAATATTACAGGTGGCGGGGGACATTATTACACAATGGGGACCAGGAGAGGTACATTATTATTACAGGTGGCTGGAGACATTATTACACAATGGGGACCAGGAGAAGTGCATTATTACAGATGGTGAGGGACATTTTTACAGGATGAGGACCAGGAAGGGGACATCATTCTAGGGTGCGGAGGACGTCATTACAGGATGGAGACCAGGAGAGAGGACATTATTACAGGGGCGGAGGACGTTATTACAGGATGGAGACCAAGAAAGGCGATGTTATTACAGGAATGAAGGACGTTTGTTATGATTTGGTAACCGAGGAGGATAAAAGGCAAAATAGACTAGGCAACCAGACACCAGAGAGGTTGGTAACTTAGCGGATTCCAGACCCCTAAACTGATAACACAACACAACTAGAATTAGCCGTGGGACGTACCTACGATGACCTAGATGCCTCGACACAGCCAAAGAGTTAACTAAGCCTAAAGAGAGAAAGGAGAAAGCTAACTGCCCCGGAGTAGAGCCCAAAAGGAATAGATAGCCCCCAAACATGAATTGACGGTGAGGCAGATGAGGCACAAACACAGGCAGAAAACGGTGTAAGCAAACGCAGGGGCCCAGGCTGTCTAGACAGAACAGGACTGGAAAGGATACTGTCTGTAATCCAGCAAAAACCCTAAGAAAAACTCCAACACGTCTGATATGCAAAAATCCTGAGGCCACACAACCTCGCCCCCTGCTAAATCAGAACTCTGGTGTTACTGGAAGCAAAACAACAGATACTGAAATAACAGGGAACTAAAACCACAGAAAAGACTGAAGCAGGCTGTGGCAAATGAACACAGAGTCCAGCACGGGTCCCTGCAGGGAATCCTGGCTGAACTAACTCCAGCAAGGCAGAAAACTGAGAAAAGCAAAATGTAAACAAAAGCCACAGATTTAAACAGCGAAATAACTTATCTGAAAGATGCAGGACACAGCAGGGAGCAAGCAGACTTCGAAGAGGCTAGGAAGAAACAAATCACTGGCAAGCATTATGGGAAGGCTGCTCACTTATATCTCCCCAGTCAGAAACACCTGATTTCCAATCATCCCCGTCAGGTGATGAACTTCTGTTAGCCAGGGCAGCTCCATTACCAGAAGCAACCACCAGAGGGAGCCCAACCTCAGAAGCCAGATTAAAGGTGTTCACAACAGTACCCCCCCCTTGAGGAGGGGTCACCGAACCCTCACCCAAGCCACCAGGCCGATCAGGATGGGCCCGGTGAAAGGCGCAAACCAATCTCTCGGCATGAATGTCAGAAGCAAACACCCAAAAATTATCCTCCTGACCATAACCTTTCCACTTGACCAAGTACTGGAGTCTCCGTCTAGCTAGACGAGAATCCAATACCTTCTCTACTTCATACTCCAGACTGCCCTTAACCAATACAGGATCAGGGGCACAGCCATAGGAACTACTGGCTCAACAAACCTTTCAACAAAGATTTATGAAAAATGTTGTGAATCTTGAACGTTCTTGGAAGAGCCAAACGGAAAAAGGATTAAGGATTTCCAAAATCTTATAAGGTCCAATGAACCTTGGCTTAAATTTCGGAGACGCAACCTTCATAGGAATATTTTTTGAGAACAACCAAACCATGTCACCTAATTTAAACCGGGGACCATCAGTCCTATGCCGGTTGGCAAACCATTGGGCCCTCTCCTGAGAGTGAGACAACTTATCCACTACTTGATTCAAATCTGCTGCATTCTCTCTACCATAGAATCAGCACCAGGACAGGCAAAAGCCTCCACCTGCCCTGAAGAAAACCAAGGATGAAACCTGAAGTTGCAGAAAAAAGGGGACATCAGAGTGGCAGAACTAGCCCTATTATTTAGAGCAAATTCAGTCAAGGGCAAAAAAAGAGACCCAGTCATCTTGATCAGCAGACACAAAACATCTCAAATAAGTTTCCAAAGTCTGGTTTGCTCTCTCAGTCTGCCCATTGGTCTGAGGGTGAAAAGCAGGGAGAAGAACAACTGAATTCCCAGTTTAGAACAAAAGGCTCTCCAAAATGTGGAAACAAACTGGACTCCTCTGTCCGACACAATGTTCTCCGGAATGCCGTGCAAACGAACCACCTGCTGAAAAAACAAGGGCACCAACTCGGAAGAGGATGGCAACTTTGGCAGTGGTACAAGATGGACCATCTTGGAAAATCTATCACAGATCACCCAGATAACAGTCATTCCCTGAGAGACAGGGAGGTCGGAAATAAAATCCATTGAGATATGGGTCCATGGCCTCCTGGGCACAGGCAGTGGCACTAATAATCCACTAGAGCCAGAACAGGGTTTGGACCGAGAACAAGTCCCACAGGACTGCACAAAATTCCTGACATCACAAGATAAAGCAGGCCACCAAAAAGACAGACTCACCAAATCTCTGGTACCAAAAATACCGGGCTGACCAGCCAATGCAGAGCAATGAATTTCAGACATTACTCTCCTCCTCCATTGGTCGGTGACATACAATTTCCCCATAGGGCACCGTTCAGGTTTATACCCCTGAAATTCCTCCAGGGCAAGTCTCAAATAGGGTGAGATAGCAGAAAGAACCACACCCTCATCCAGAATGATAGTAGGCTCAGTCACATCAAGAGAATCCGCAAAGAAACTCCTAGAGAGGGCATCCGCCTTAACATTCTTAGTACCCGTAAGAAAGGAGACCACAAAATTAAAACGTGTAAAAAGCAAGGCCCACCTAGCCTGTCTAGGATTTAATCGCTTGGCTGATTCGAGATAGATCAAGTTCTTGTGGTCATTGAGGACCACAACTTGATGTTTGGGTCCCTCCAACCAATGTCTCCACTCTTCAAACGCCCACTTCATAGCAAACAATTCCCGATTCCCCACGTTATAATTACGTTCAGATGGGGAAAATTTTCGAGAGAAGAAGGCAGAAGGGTTAATCTTACAGGTTACAGGATCCCTTTGGGACAAAACGGCTCCTGCACCAATCTCAGAAGCATCTATCTCCACCTGAAATGGGAGAGAAACATCAGGTTCCTGCAGAACAGGAGCAGAAATGAATCTCTGCTTAAGCTCCTGAAACGCTGAAACTGCCTCTGGAGACCAATTCACCACATCAGCGCCCTTTTTGGTCAAATCCGTCAGTGGTTTTACAATACCAGAAAAATTCCTTATAAATTTATGGTAAAAATTAGCAAAACCCAAAAATTTCTGAAGAGCCTTTAAGGAAGTGGGCTGAACCCAGTCATAAATGGCCTGAACCTTGACTGGGTCCATTTCAATAGCGAACGGAGACAAAATGAATCCCAAAAACGAAATTTTTTGTACGCCAAAGAGACACTTCGATCCATTAACATACAAAGCATTTTCTCTCAAAATCCGGAATACAATCGGAACATGTTCCACATGAGAATCCCAGTCATTGGAAAAAAATCAAAATATCGTCCAAATAAACGATCAAAAGCTTGTCCACAAAATCCTGGAAAATATCGTTCATGAAAGATTAGAAGATGGAAGGGGCATTAGTGAACCCAAAAGGCATCACTAAGTACTCAAAATGCCCCTCAGGAGTATTAAACACCGTCTTCCATTCATCACCGTGCTTAATGCGAATAAGATTATACGCCCCCCTAAGGTCAAGCTTGGTAAACCAACTAGCACCTTTCACTCTGGAGAATAAATCGGAAATCAGGGGTAACGGATACTGATATTTAACAGTGATTTTATTAAGGAGACGATAGTTAATACATGGCCTCAATGAGCCATCCTTCTTGGCCACAAAGAAAAAGCCGGCACCTAAAGGTGAAGAGGATGGTCTATTATGACCCTTCTCCAATGACTCCTTGATATAAGATCACATAGCATCATGTTCAGGTACAAATAAATTGAAGCGCCGACCCTTGGGAAATTTACAACCGGGCACTAACTCAATCGCGCAATCATAACTCCTGTGGGGAGGCAAGGACGCAGACTTACTCTCACTAAACACATCAGAAAAATCAGCTAAATAGGGACATCCTGAGACTGGGGAGAGGTAGAGAAAACAGAAGTGTCACTACGAACACATTGACAACCCCAACTAACCACAGACACAGACTTCCAATCCAAAACAGGATTATGGGTCTGTAACCAAGGAAAACCCAGTACAATAATGTCATCTAAATTATGCAACACCAAAAATTTACAATTTTCTTGGTAGTCTGGGGCTACCCGCATTATAACCTGTGTCCAAAACTGGGGTTTATTCTCCGCCAAAGGGGTAGCATCAATACCCCTCAAAGGAATCTGAGTCCGCAGGGGCACCATGGGAAAACCACAACATTTAGCAAAGTCAAAATCCATTAGGTTCAGAGCTGCTCCTGAATCAACAAAAGCCTTAGCAGAAAATGAAGACAAGGAGCAGATCTAGGTAACCGTCAAAAGGAATTTAGGCTGTACATTGCCCAAAACAAATGAGTGAGCACAACGTTTCTCCCGCTTAGGGCAGACGGAAATAGTGTGAGAGGCGTCCCCACAAAAGAAGCACAACTTATTACAACTAAATTCTTGACGTTGAGCCCTAGAAATAACCCAAACACGCTGCATGGGCTCAGAGATTTGTTTGAAAGGCAACAACACCTCTCGCATAGTTTTACGTTCACGTAAACGTCTGTCAATTTGAATGGCTAATGACATAGAGTCGTTGAGACCAGAGGAGACAGGAAATCCCACCATAACATCTTTCACGGTCTCCGCCAGACCCTTCCGAAAAAGAGCCACTAGGGCCTCATCGTTCCATTTAGTAAGGACTGCCCACTTTTAGAATTTCTGACAATATAACTCTGCAGCTTCCTGACCCTGGTTCAATACCAATAAGGTTTTCTCAGCTTGATCAATAACTTTAGGTTCATCATACAACAACCCCAGAGCCTGAAAAAATGCATACACATTAGCCAAAACAGGATCCCCTGGTGTCAGGGAAAAGGCCCAGTCCTGCGGGTCGCCGTGCAACAAGGAGATGACAATTTTAACCTGCTGCGCCGAGTTCCCCGAGGAATTAGGTTTCAAGGTGAAAAACAATTTATAATTATTCTTAAAGTTCAAAAATTTAGACTGATCCCCAGAAAATAAATCCAGTAGAGGGATCCTAGGTTCTACAGTAGACAACTAAGTGAGATAGGCAGAAATTCCCCGAACTTCAGCATCGAGCTGCTCCACACGATAAGACAAATACTTAGTCTCCATGAAGAAAAAATCCTCTTACAGCCCCCAGAGAAAAAGAGGAAAAATATATAAAAAATTCTGATAACCCTTTCTTTTTTTTTTTATTCTTTCTTTCTTTAGAGTACCCTAGAATCTACAGTATGGCCGGAGAATCTGTTATGATTCGGTAACCGAGGAGGATAAAAGGCAAAATAGAATAGGCAACCAGACACCAGAGAGGTTGGTAACTTACCGGATTCCAGACCCCTAAACTGACAACACAACTAGAATTAGCCGTGGGACGTACCTATGACGACCTAGATGCCTCGACTGGATGCAAAACAACAGATACTGAAATAACAGGGAACTAAAACCACAGAAAAGACTGAAGCAGGCTGTGGCAAATGAACACAGATCCAACACGGGTCCCCGCAGGGAATCCCGGCTGAACTAACTCCAGCAAGGCAGAAAACTGAGAAAAGCAAAATGTAAACAAAAGCCACAGATTTAAACAGCGAAATAACTTATCTGAAAGATGCAGTACACAGCAGGGAGCAAGCAGACTTCCAAGAGGCTAGGAAGAAACAAATCACTGGCAAACATTATGGGAAGGCTGCTCACTTATATCTCCCCAGTCAGAAACACCTGATTTCCAATCATCCCCGTCAGGTGATGAACTTCTGTTAGCCAGGGCAGCTCCATTACCAGAAGCAACCACCAGAGGGAGCCCAACCTCAGAAGCCAGATTAAAGGTGTTCACAACAGATGTTATTACGTGATGGGGACCAGTAGAGGGGACATTAATATAGCAGGCAGGGGACATTATTACAGAATGAAGGATATTATTATAGTATAGGTGCCAGGACAGAGGACATTATTACAGGATGGGGACCAGGAGAAGGACATTATTACATGTGGCAAGGGACATTAGTACAGGATGGGGACTAGGAGAGGGGACATTATTATAGGGGGCAGACAACATTATTACAGGGGGAGAAGGACATTTGTTATGATTTGGTAGTTGAGGAGTGCAGGTAAAAAAAGGCAATACACCAGAGCAGTTGGAAACTATGAGATTGCAGTACCCTGACTAACCACCACAACTAGAGGCAGCCGTGGAGCGTTCCTACGTTGGTCCTAGACGCCTCGTCACAGCCTGAGAAACTAACTACACCTAAAGATAGATATAGGAAAGCTATCTGCCCCGGAGCAGAACCCCAAAGACAATAGAAAGCCCCCAAACATGTAATGGCGGTTAGACAAGATGAAATACTGACACAGAAAGAAAATAGTATGAGCAAACGCTGGGGCCCAAACTAACTAAATAGAAAAGGATAGGAAGGGTACTTACTGCAATCCCAGAAAACCCTGAAAAGCACCAACACCACTAATTCCAAAAACACCTGAGATCACACGACCTCTACCACCTAAATTAGTTCTCTGGTGTAACAAAATCAAAACAGCAGCCACTGAAAAAAATGGAAAAAGCAAAAGTACATACATAAGTGGCTGAACTAAACTGAGAGGGCAAAAGCCCCCGGAGGGGACCCTGAAGGCCCCCACAGAAGTGCAGGATAAAAATGCAAAAATATAGCACAAAAACAAAAAGAAGAAAATGTCTTATCTGTTAGCAGGAGATGCAGACACGACACAGCAGGCTACAAGGGAAACAGGAATGAAGGATTCAGACCAGAACAATTGATCACCGGCAACCCTGAGGGGAAGGTGACTCCCTTATATAAGACCAGTCAGTAACACCTGATTCCCAGTCCTCACAATCTTCACTGGACAGACCAGCACCGCTTGTAACCACCAGAGGAAGCCTCTGCTCAGAACTCATCTCAAACCCATTCACAACAGACATTATTACAGAATGAAGGATATTATTGTAGGATAGGTGCCAGGACAGAGGACATTATTACAGGATGGGGATCAGGAGAGGGGATATTATAGGCGGCACAGGACATTATTACAGGGGTCGGAGGACATTATCACAGAATAATACAGCATGAGCCCCACACAGCCTCCCCATATACAGCATGAGCTCCACAGAGCCTCCCCATTTACAGTATGAGCCCCACAACCTCCCCATATACAGCATGAGCCCCACACAGCCCCCCCATATACAGCATAAGCTCCACAGCCTCTCCATATAAGGCATGAGCCCCACAGAGCCTCACCATATACAGCATGAGCTCTACAGAGCCTCCCCATATACAGCATGAGCTCCACAGAGCCTCCCATATACAGCATGAGCCCCACAGCCTCTACATATATTGCATGAGCCCCACACAGCCTCCCCATATACATCATGAGCCCCACACAGTCTCGCTATATATACTGCATGGGCCCCACAGTCTCCCCATATACTGCATGAGCTCCACACAGCCTCCCTATACACTGCATGAGCACCACACAACCTACCCATATACAGCATGAGTCCCACACAGCCTCCCTTTATACAGCATGAGGCCCACATAGCCTCCCCATGTCCTAGATGAGGCCCCATAGCCTCCCCATGACCTGGATGAGGCCCCCATGGCCTTCCCATGTCCTGGTTGAAGCCCCCATAGCCTTGTTATGTCCTGGATGAGACCCGCATAGCTTCCCCATGTCCTGGATGAGGCCCCCATAGCCTCCCCATGTGCAGCATGGGACCCCCATAGCCTCCCCATGTCCTGGATGAGGCCCCCATAGCCTCTATATGTCCTAGATGAGGCCCCCATAGCCTGCTCATGTGCAGCATGAACCCCCATAGCCTCCCCATGTGCAGTATGAGACCCCCATAGCCTCCTCATGTCCTGTATGAGGCCCCCATAGCCTTCCCATGTGCAGCATGACACCCTTATAGCCTCCCCATGTCCTGGATGAGGCCACCATAGCCTCCCCGTGTGCAGCATGACACCCACATAGCCTCCCCATGTGCAGCATGATACCCCATAGCCTTTCCATGTGCAGCATGATACCCCCATAGCCTTTCCATGTGCAGCATGACACCCCCATATCCTCCCCATGTGCAGCATGAAACCCCCATAGCCTCCCCATGTGCAACATGACACCCCCATAGCCTCCCCATGCCCACTCAGACATCCCATACACATGAAAAAATAACACCAGATACTCGCCTCGGTCTTGTTCCCTGGCACTCTACTTCTGTTCCTGTCTCTGGTGCGCTGATTCTCCGCAGTACACAGCTGACGTGATGAAATTATGTCATTTGCATCAGCTTTTTCACATGCTGATTGGTGGAGGAAGTGGCTGGAGGCCCCTCCTCCATCAATGCAGTCAGCGCCTATGGAGACTGCGAGCGGGCGGGCACGGTTCAGTCTGTGGGCCTCTGTTTTCCAGCTCCTCGATGGTCTCGGCCCTCGGGCTGGACTGAGACAGCCAGAGAGCAGGATGTGGCCCGTAGGCCGCACTTTGCACAGGTCTGGTATAGAGGATCAATCATCGGTGTAAGCGTGTTACTTGCTGCAGAGATAAGTACTTGCGGGATGAAGTCAGATGAATAAGAAAAGTGCAAATTAATGACTTAATTTGATGTGTTACCGATAAGTCACCGCCGATTTACCTGTGCTATATATAATCTACAGAGCTCCTGTACAGTGGGTACGGAAAGTATTTAGACCCCCTTCAATTTTTCACTCTTTGTTTCATTGCAGCCATTTGGTAAATTCAAAAAAGTTCATTTTTTCTCATTAATGTACACACTGCACCCCATCTTGACTGAAAAAAACAGAAATGTAGAATTTTTTTGCAAATTTATTAAAAAAGAAAAACTGAAATATCACATGGTCATAAGTATTCAGACCCTTTGCTCAGACACTCATATTTAAGTCACATTCTGTCCATTTCCTTGTGATCCTCCTTGAGATGGTTCTATTCCTTCATAGGAGTCCAGCTGTGTTTAATTAAACTGATAGGACTTGATTTGTAAAGGCACACACCTGCCTATATAAAACCTCACAGCTCACAGTGCATGTCAGACCAAATGACAATCATAAGGTCAAAGGAACTGGCCAAGGAGCTCAGAGACAGAATTGTGGTAAGGCACAGATCTGGCCAAGGTTACAAAAGAATTTCTGCAGTGTTCAAGGTTCCTAAGAGCACAGTGGCCTCCATAATCCTTAAATGGAAGAAGTTTGGGACCACCAGAAGTCTTCCTAGACCTGGCCATCCAGCCAAACTGAGCAATCGTGGGAGAAGAACCTTGTGAGAGAGGTAAAGAAGAACCTCAAGATCACTGTGGTTGAGCTCCACAGATGCAGTAGGGAGATGGGAGAAAGTTTCACAGTGTCAACTATCACTGCAGCCCTCCACCAGTCGGGCCTTTATGGCAGAGTGGCCCGACAGAAGCCTCTCCTCAGTGCCAGACATATGAAAGCCCACATAGAGCTTGCTAAAAAACACATGAAGGACTCCCAGACTATGAGATATAAGATTCTCTGGTCTGATGAGACGAAGATAGAACTTTTTGGTGATAATTCTATGCGGTATGTGTGGAGAAAACCAGGCACTGCTCATCACCTGCCCAATACAATCCCAAAAGTGAAACGTGGTGGCAGCATCATGCTATTGGGGTGTTTTTCAGCTACAGGGACAGGACGACTGGTTGCAATTGAAGAAAGCATGAATGCGGACAAGTACAGAGATATTCTGGCTGAAAACCTCTTCCAGAGTGCTCTGGACTTCAGACTTGGCCAATGGTTCACCTTCCTACAAGACAATGACCCTAAGCACACAACTAAAATAACAAAGGAGTTGCTTCAGAACAACTATGTGATCATTGTTGACTAGCCCAGCCAGAGCCCTGCCCTAAACCCAACTGAGCTGTAGAAAGCACAGGAACGCAGGATGCAGTGACGAGCAGGAGGCAGAGCAAGGGTTAAAGGGTTTATTACAGGGGATACTCCACGCTGGGAGAGTATTGGTGATAAAGCAATAAAGCAGTTTTGTGAAAACAGGGGAAACACAAAACAATTGTTTAAGCAACTGGTAAACTTATCAGTCTGATGTTTTCAGGGTGGTGTAGGCTTGTTATCCCACGGGGGCACCGAAAGAGGCGCGTGAGGTCTCCGTCCTTGGTCCTGAAGGAAACTGATGCACTGAGTCCTGATGGAAGCGGCGAGTCCTGGGTCTCCTGAGTGAGGTCCTGCGGAGGCGAAGCAACGCCCGTGACGTGGAGCGGTCTCTGGTTTCAACAGCTTGTGGCGGAGTTCGGTGGAGGAGGCAGGATGAAAGTTACCCGGCTCCGGAGGATCGGTCAGGGAAGAAGTAGGCTGCATGCCCGCTCCAGTCAGCGAAACTGCGCACGTTGACAATGAAGTCCCAAGCGTAAGTGATGACACACGGTCATGTCTCTCACGGTCAGCAGAGATGCGGGGTAGAGTGCGGCAGTGTGGGTCGGTGCTGTGGCGTTGTCTCACTGAGAGAGAATTCACAGTCTCCTGCTGCGTACTCTGTCTTCCCGCCGAGTCTCCCTTTTTCCCGCCCTCAGCTCCATTTATCTGAGTCACGCCCCCTTCAGTCAAGTGCAAAGGTTCGTCCAGGTCAGAATGCTTTCCCCCGGTAACAATGGTGACAGCCCCGATGGTTCCGGGACCAGCACGAGAGAGGCTTCACAGGACCGGTCTATCCTCCTACGCTCCCCCTCTCCTTGAGCTCGCCATTCCATGGGCGAGAGTTTTTGTGAAACACGTTGAGACTCTGTGTCTTCTTGAACAGTCTGATTCTAAACAAATTCGTCTTGGTTGTATAGATTTCAGCTGTTCGTTTGGAGTGCCTTAAGTCAGAAGGAGTAATTGAGTCACCTTGAGTGGTCGAGTCAGGTTGCATGGAGGAGGGTGGTATCATGTTTGTTTCCACCGGTGCAGAGCCCTCGGGAACTTCCAGAACTTGCTCTGCGGGGGGAACTTTGGCTGCTATCCAGAACTTTCATCTTCCTCGTCGCAATCTACTAGATCTGGTGTGAGTACTTCAGGGGCATCTTGTTCATCTCTGATTTGATCTGGGTCTTTTGACAGACAGGGCCAAAGCATGTTTCGGTGGACTACCCGAGTGGCAGAGTTCTCTCTCAGGTTGAATTTCGTACACAGGCCCCATAGGGTCAATCCGCCATTTCACCCAATACGGGTGTTTATCCCACCGGTACTCTAGTTTGTCTCGAAGGTGTTTCCCCCGCACCAGTACACGGTCACCAACCTGAAGATCTATTCCCCGCAGTGGAACCTTCTCCGCGTGTTCCAATTCTTGAAATCTGGTCCGCACCAGGCGATGTATGGTCTGAAAACAATGACGATGCTCTCGAACCCAGGTGGACACTCCCATCCGTGGACTTTCCTCCTCAGGTTCAAATTCCAGCTCAGCAATGTCTTTCCCTGTACGCCAAAACAACAAGGTATACGGGGCATAACCAGTGACTCGGTTTATTCGGTTGTTGTACACCCATACTAATTCAGCCACGAACTTGAGCCATTGAGCTTTCCGATCATCTTCCAGTGTCCTCAGTATCTGAATGAGAGTGCGGTTGAATCATTTGCAGGCTCCATTTCCCTGTGGATGATAGGGTGTGGTGCGAGTCTTTTCGATCTGGTATAACTGGTTTAACTCTTCCATCACCTTCCCCAAAAAGCAAGCTCCCTGATCGGAATGAATTCGTTTTGCGCAGCCATATACTTGGATGAAGTTTTTACAGATGGTATGCATGGCGGATTCAGCAGTCTGATCTCGTGTTGGCGTCACAACATTAAACTTCGTGAAGTGTTCTACCATTACTAGACAATGTTCATACCCTTGATGGGCCGGCCCAATAGTCAGGTAGTCAATCATTGACACTTCCAGGGGAGCTGAGGTCACGATGGTCTGTGTAGAAGCTCTCTGCTCAGGTGGTTTTGCCAACTCACAACTCCTGCATAGTGTACAGGTCTCTTCCACTGCGGTTCTTAATCGGGGATGATATATGAGTCGTTGTAACCACTGAAAGGTCTTCTCCTAGCCAAAGTGTGCCCCCTGCTCATGCGCTTCTGTGGCCACCTTGGTTAACAGTGTCTCCGGGATCACCACCTGCCAGGTGGCGCTGAGCTCTTGACATAGCTGAACCTTCCGATACATCAGGCCATTCCTCATCTGAATTCTTTCCAATTGACAAAGAATCTTCAAAGTTCCTGGTAATAGGGCATTTCTTTCTTCTTGACCGGGAAGCTGTTTGGACATCACCCACTGCCTTAGTTGGGCAAGTTCTCCATCCTCCTGCTGCAACCGAACCCATTCTTCATGGGACCGGCCCAAGACTCCCTGCTGGGCCAACACCTGCACCTGTCCCTGCGTAGCTACCACTGTCCTGGTAGAATCTTGAAATCTTGGGATTTCTTCATCTTCTAATTCTTCATCCCTGTTTCGCCCCAGCGGTGCATGTTTCGCCCTGGACAAGGTGTTGGCATGAGTGTTGTCAGCCCCTCTCTTGTAGGTTAATTTAAACTGAAATTTGGCCATCCTAGCCACCCACCGTTGTTCCAGAGCTCACAGATTTGCATTCTCTAGATGAGCCAGAGGGTTATTATCGGTACGCACCAGTACTTCATACCCGGACAGGTACTCTGCAAACTTCTCCGTCATAGCCCACACCAACGCCAACAGCTCTAGCTTAAAGGAACTGTAGTTATCGGGATTTCGCTCTTAATCTTGAAGGGACCGACTCGTATAAGCGATCACCTTCTCTCTCCCGCCCTGCATCTGTGACAACACAGTCCCCAATCCATGCAAGCTACCGTCAGTGTGAAGGTCAAACGGTAGAGAGAAGTCTGCATAAGCCAATACAAGTGCTTCCGTTGATGCCTTCTTCAGATCTTGAAATGCCTTTTCCTGTCGTTCTGCTTGGCACCCGAGAGCACCCCTCTTAAAAGCTCTAGAAGAGGACTCACGATGCGGGCAAAATTTTTCAGGAAGCATCGATAATATCCGGTCAGTCCCAAGAAGGCTTGGACATCTTTTACCCTTGTCGGAAAAGGCCAGTCCCGTACTGCCGCAATCTTCTCCTGAAATGGCTTCACCCCTTCAGCAGAAACGACATGACCAAGATACTCTATTTGATGGCGGAACAAGTGGCACTTCTGGGGTTTGATTTTCAGTCCACGCCTTTGGAGGCGACTCAACACCTGTTCCACTCTCTGCAGATGATCCTCAAACGAAGCGGCATAGACTATGATGTCATCTAAGTAGATGAGCGTGGTTTCAAAATTCAAATCACCCAGGCACCTCTCCATCAATCATTGAAACGTTCCAGGAGTGTTGGACAATCTGAATGGCATTCGGTTGAATTCGTACAGTCCCATAGGTAGTATAAAGGCTGTTTTTTTTCCGGTCTTGCTCTGACATCGGCACTTGCCAATAGCCGCTGGCTAGATCCAGCGTGGAAAAGAATTTGGCCTTTCCTAGTGCAGACAGGGATTCCTCAATCCGGGGCAACGGGTAAGAATCTCGCACAGTGCAAGCGTTGAGTTTATGATAATCTACACATAATTGTAGGTTGCCATCCTTTTTTCGCACCAGCACGATGGGAGTGGCTCACGGACTTTGGCTCACCTCTTGATAGAGTTGTGGCGGAATTTGTCGTATTGCTCTCTGATGGGTGCAGCATTCCCAGTCTGAATTTCGTGTGTTATTGCTGTGGCACAGCCAAAATTATTCTCATGGTGGGCGAATACGTCCTGATATCGCCCCAATAGAGAATTTGTGACGAGGTAAGATCGGTCAGCTCAGCCCACATTTGCTCTAAGATAGTCGCCCTTCGCAGACATGTTGAGGATCCGGTGTCTGGGATGCATTTACCGCCACAACCCAAGGGTCCCCTTGCTCCACAGTCAACTGCACAGCCTGGGGTGGTAACACGTCTTCTGGCATACCAGTAATTCAGGCCACTTCACTTCTAGAAGTTAATGTGATGTTATCTTCACCTAAATTAACATAGTGCACTGGTACCGTCCCGTCGCGTACAATGGCCAGCGTTCGCGCCACAAGTAGGCCTGAGGGAAGATGTTCAGTGGCAGTTGGTTCGATTTGTATCTCAACTCCTTCCAGCGGGATGCAAGCCCGCACAGGTAGGGTAAGCAGAGTCTGTCTTGGTGGCAAAACGAGTTTGGCAGATATCGGTACAATCACCTTTCCCAACGTTTACTTCTGGGGGTTCGATAACGAGGAGATTCCCAAACTCTTTTAATACGTTCATTCCCAGAGTGACAGCTTGTCCATTACCGGCTTCTCCCTGAGTCAACACTACCCCCTTATGTCCCAGGTCTTTGCCGCAGATTGTCACCTACATCCAGACCAGCCCTGCGTCCGAGATGGGTGCGTGGTTGGCTACTATCAGTTTTATTACGGGGCGCCACTCGGGCCGCTTTGCTTCAGTAAAGTGTCTTCAGAAGTAAGTTTCAGGCATCGTAGTCACCTGTGAGCCTGTATCCACCAGACAACGTACTGCTCAGCCATCCAGTTCAACCCATTCAAGTGGACACGCAGAGACTAAATTCATGGACTTTTGTTACTCCTTTGTGACAGTTCAGGCTCCGGGCGGTGTCCCCAGGCTTGGATCCTTCTAGTTTAATGGACATCGTTGAAAGGGTGTACCCCGTTGTGGGCATTCCCGAGCTAAATGTCCAACTAAATGTCCAAATGTCCACAATTGTAACAAGTGGGAGGTCTTCTCCAAGGAGCATCCTGGCTTCCCGGCAGAGTTCGGGGCCCCCTCTACCCATGGGCGAATCTATGGCTCCTTCTGTTTTTTTTACATCCGCCAGTTCTCGAATTTCCTGGATCTCCTTCCGCAGTTCTTCCACCCACTGGGGTTCGCTTATCAGATTAACTGATACCTCTCCACTTCAGACCCTTCCCACCGGGACTGTCACCCCCTGCTCCTGCTCACGTGTTCGTGCCTCACTTCCCACTTCAGACAAGGTCATGCGGGGGTTAACCCACAAACATTCCCACAAAGTCTGCTTTGGCAGCACGTCCTGCAAGCCGGTCACCATCTGATCACGCAATACCATGTCTATTAGCCCTACACCCATGCCATCTTTCTTAGGGATAGCAGTATGAATCTCTTGGAGGGCATTTACGTATTGTGTCACTGTCTCCTCCTTCCTATGCATACGGCTAAACAGATGTGACCTTAACTCCCATACGTCCGTGCGGTCCCCATGTGTCTCTTCTAGTATTTGTAGCACCTTTTTAAAGGTATTTCGGTACCCCATGGGTCGTAACATGAGTCTCTAGCTTCCCCATCTAGGGCCATCATGGCTACTCCAGCTTCTAAGGCAGGGGTCAGGGGTGCATTCTCCTCATGCGTTTAGTCCAGCTCCATAGCATGGAGTTACTCCCTGTGGACTTGGGTAAATTATTCAACACTGCCCCCAGAGAAATGCTGGTCCTGGGGTTCACCCCAATCACTTGATCTGCCACCTCCATGCTGGTAGATTGCATCCTGCCGACTACGCCAAGTGTAGAAAGCACAGGAACGCAGGATGCAGTGATGAGCAGGAGGCAGAGCAAGGGTTAAAGAGTTTATTACAGGGGATATTCCACGCAGGGAGAATATTGATGATAAAGCAATAAAGCAGTTTTGGGGAAACACAAATAAAACAATTGTTTAAGCAACTGTTAAACTTATCAGTCTGATGTTTCAGGGTGGTGTAGGCTTGTTATCCCACTGGGGTGCAGCAAGAGGCGCGTGAGGTCTCTGGCTTGGTCCTGCAGGAAACTGATGCACTGTGTCCTGATGGAAGCGGCAAGTCCTGGGTCTCCTGAGTGAGGTCCTGCAGAGGCGAAGCAGCGCCCGTGACGTGGAGTGGTCTCTGGTTCCATCAACGTGTGGTGGAGTTCGGTGGGGGAGGCGGGACGAAAGTTACCCACTCCGGAGGATCAGTCAGAGAAGAAGTAGGCCGCGTGCCCGTGCCAGTCAGCGGAACGACACACAAGGACAATGAAATCCCAAACGTAAGTGAAGATACACGGTCATGTCTCTCACGGTCAGCAGAGATACGGGGTAGAGTGCGGCAGTGTGGGTCGGTGCTGTGGCGTCATCTCACTGAGAGAGAATTCACTGTCTCCTGCATCTTCACGCCGAGTCTCCCTTTTTCCTGCCCTCAGCTCCTTTTAACTGAGTCACGCCCCCCCTCAGTCAAGTGCAAAGGTTCGTCCAGGTCAGAATGCTTTCCCCCGGCAACAATGGTGACAGCCCGATGGTTTCGGGACCGGCACGAAAGAGACTTCACAGGTCCGGTCTACCTTCCTACAGAGCATCTCTGGAGAGACCTGAAAATGGCTGTCCACCAACATTCACCATCCTCTGCAAGGAAGAATGGCAGAGGATCCCCAAATCCAGGTGTGAAAAACTTGCATCATTCCCAAGAAGACTCATGTCATGGCTGTACTAGCTCAAAAGGTGCTTCTACTCAATACTGAGCAAAGGGCCTGAATACATATGACCATGTGATATTTCAGTTTTTCTTTTTATATAAATTTGCAAAAATGTCTACATTTTTTTTTTAATCAAGATGTGGTGCAGATTGTATATACATTAATGAGAAAAAAATGAACTATTTTGAATTTACCAAATGGCTGCAATGAAACAAAGAGTGAAAAATTTAAAGGGGTCTGAATACTTTCCGAACCCACTGTATAAGTGATTAGATTACTTTATTCTTCGGGTCGGTGCGATTACAGCGATACCAGATTTATATTGGTGTTTTATGTTTGGCTGCTGTCACACACTGAAATATGCTTTTTTTTCAAAAGAAAGCTATAATTTTTCTATATTTCTGCTACAGAGTCAATGAGGTCTTGTTTTTTGCAGGACAAGTTGATATTTTTATTGTTACACTTAACATTTTTTGATTGCTTTCTATTCTAATTTTTGAGAGGCAGAATGAACAGAAACCAGCAATTCAGGATTTTTTTTTAATGAACGTTTACCATGTGGTGAAATTGATAAGGCAGCTTTATTCTTCAGGTCAGTACGTTTACAGCGATACCACATTCATATCATTCTCATTATGCTTTGCTGCTTTTACACAATAAAAACAATCTTATATTATAACATGTTTAAAAGAAGCTGAGCTGTGATTGGTTGCTATGAGCAACAGTTTTCCTTGCAACCAATAGCTAAGCATCTTTCATTTCACCAGAGCTGTTTAAAAGAAGCTGAGCGATTGGTTGCTATGAGCAACAGTTTTCTCACTCCACGACAACACCTCAGCAGACAGTGACTGGGTGGGAGAAATCTAGCATCCCCGGGAACATAAGCTCCAGCCATTATCTGCCCCCCAGAAAGGAGCAGAGAGCAGATGACAGAAATGAATCCCCCTCTCGTGCCCATATCCCCATCACACATCCTCCATCCCATAGGCACATCTTCAAAAGGGATCTTAAAGGGATCTCTGGTATGGAAGTCAGGGCAAATCCATCCAGCGCTGCAGGTCTGACCCCAGGCCTCTCATAAACTGATCCCCATTATGGAAGTCAGGGCCATTCCACTCAGCGCTCTGGTTCTGACCCAGGCTGATGGGATGATGTGGGATATTAGGGGTAGTAGTCTGGCGGCTGTGACGGGATGATGTGGGATATTAGTGGTAGTTGTCCGGTGACTATGGCTGATAGGATGATGTGGGACATTAGTGGTAGTTGTCTGGTAGATTTAACGGGATGATGTGGGATATTAGGGGTAATTGTCCGGTGGCTCTGGCTGACGGGACGATGTGGGATATTAGGGGTAGTTGTCCCGTAGCTCTAGCTGACAGGATGATGTGGGATATTAGGGGGGAGTAGTCCGGTGGCTCTGGCTGACGGGATGATGTGGGATATTAGGGGTAGTAGTCCAGTAGCCTGGCTGACGGGTTGATGTGGGATATTAGTGGTAGTTGTCCGGTGGCTATGGCTGACGGAATGATGTGGGATATTAGGGTAGTAGTCCGGTAGCTCTGGCTGACGGGACGATGTGGGATATTAGGGGTAGTTGTCCCGTAGCTCTAGCTGACAGGATGATGTGGGATATTAGGGGGGAGTAGTCCGGTGGCTCTGGCTGACGGGACAATGTGGGATATTAGGGGTAGTTGTCCCGTAGCTCTAGCTGACAGGATGATGTGGGATATTAGGGGTAGTAGTCCGGTGGCTCTGGCTGACGGGACGATGTGGGATATTAGGGGTAGTTGTCCCGTAGCTCTAGCTGACAGGATGATGTGGGATATTAGGGGTAGTTGTCCCGTAGCTCTAGCTGACAGGATGATGTGGGATATTAGGGTAGTTGTCCCGTAGCTCTAGCTGACAGGATGATGTGGGATATTAGGGGGGAGTAGTCCGGTGGCTCTGGCTGACGGGATGATGTGGGATATTAGGGGTAGTAGTCCAGTAGCTCTGGCTGACGGGTTGATGTGGGATATTAGGGGTAGTAGTCCGGTAGCTCTGGCTGACGGGTTGATGTGGGATATTAGTGATAGTTGTCCGGTGGCTATGGCTGATGGGATGATGTGGGATATTAGTAGTCCTATGGTTCTGACGGGATGATGTGGGATATTAGTGGTAGTTGTCCGGTGGCTATGGCAAATGGGATGATGTGGGATATTAGGGGTAGTAGTCCGGTAGCTTTGACGGGATGATGTGGGATATTAGTAGTCCGGTGACTCTGGCTGACGGGACGATGTGGGATATTAGGGTAGTAGTCCGGTGACTCTGGCTGACGGGACGATGTGGGATATTAGGGTAGTAGTCCGGTGACTCTGCCTGATGGGATGATGTGGATATTAGGGGTAGTAGTCCGGTAGCTTTGACGGGATGATGTGGGATATTAGTAGTCCGGTGACTCTGGCTGACGGGACGATGTGGGATATTAGGGGTAGTAGTCCGGTGGCTATGGCTGATGGGATGATGTGAGATATTAGTAGTCCGATGGTTCTGACGGGATGATGTGGGATATTAGTGGTAGTTGTCCGGTGGCTATGGCTAATGGGATGATGTGGGATATTAGGGTAGTAGTCCAGTAGCTCTGGCTGACGGGATGATGTTGGATATTAGGGGTAGTAGTCCAGTAGCTCTGGCTGACGGGATGATGTGGGATATTAGTGATAGTTGTCCGGTGGCTATGGCTGATGGGATGATGTGGGATATTAGTAGTCCGATGGTTCTGACGGGATGATGTGGGATATTATGGTAGTTGTCCGTGGCTATGGCTAATGGGATGATGTGGGATATTAGGGGAGTAGTCCGGTGGCTTTGACGGGATGATGTGGGATATTAGTAGTCCGGTGGCTCTGGCTGACGGGACTATGTGGGATATTAGGGGTAGTAGTCCGGTGGCTCTGGCTGATGGGATGATGTGGGATATTAGGGGTAGTAGTCCGGTGGCTCTGGCTAATGGGATGATGTGGGATATTAGGGGTAGTTGTCCCGTAGCTCTGGCTGACAGGATGATGTGGGATATTAGGGGTAGTAGTCCGGTGGCTCTGGCTGACGGGATGATGTGTGATATTAGGGGTAGTAGTCCAGTAGCTCTGGCTGACGGGTTGATGTGGGATATTAGTGGTAGTTGTCCGGTGGCTATGGCTGATGGGATGATGTGGGATATTAGTGGTAGTTGTCCGATGGTTCTTACGGGATGATGTGGGATATTAGTGGTAGTTGTTCGGTGGCTATGGCTGACGGGATGAGGTTTGATATTAGTGGTAGTTGTCCGGTGGCTATGGCTAATGGGATGATGTGGGATATTAGTAGTCCGGTGGCTTTGACGGGATGATGGGGATATTAGTAGTCCGGTGGCTCTGGCTGACGGGACTATGTGGGATATTAGGGGTAGTAGTCCGGTGGCTCTGGCTGATGGGATGATTTGGGATATTAGTAGTCCGGTGGTTCTGACAGGATGATGTGGGATATTAGGGGTAGTAGTCCGGTGGCTCTGGCTAATGGGATGATGTGGGGTATTAGGGGCAGTAGTCCGTTAGCTCTGGCTGACGGAATTGTGTGGGATATTATAGTGAATGTGGCTATGCGGCGTGGGCAGGGCTATACACTCAGCTTTACACCATGTTCCAAATTATTATGCAAATTATATTTTTTTCTGATTTTCCTCCTAAGTGGTCAGTGCAAATGACAGTCAGTCTAATAAAAGTCATCACCCGTTAGAGTATACATTGAATTTTATTGAAGAAACCTCCCAATGATATCAGTATAATCTCCAAAATGAATAAAAACTCAAAATGCACTGTTCCAAATTATTAGGCACAGTAGAATTTCTAAACATTTGATCTGTTTTAAAGAACTGAAAATGCTCATTTGTGGAATTTGCAGCATTAGGAGGTCACATTCACTGAACAAAAAAGCTATTTAACTCCAAAACATCCTAACAGGCCAAGTTACATGTTAACATAGAAACCCGTCTTTGATATCACCTTCACAATTCTTGCATCCATTGAACTTGTGAGTTTTTGGAGAGTTTCTGCTTGTATTTCTTTGCATGAAATCAGAATAGCCTCCCAGAGCTGATGTGAACTGCCTCCCACCCTCTTAGATCTTTTGCTTGATGATACTCCAAAGGTTCTCTATAGGGTTGAGGTCAGGGGAAGATGGTGGCCACAGCATGAGTTTATCTCCTTTTATGCCCATAGCAGCCAATGACTCAGAGGTATTCTTTGCAGCATAAAATGGTGCATTGTCATGCATGAAGATGATTTTGCTCCTGAAGGCACGTTTCTGCCTTTTATACCATGGAAGAAAGTTGTCAGTCAGAAACTCTATATACTTTGCAGAGGTCATTTTCACACCTTCAGGAACCTTAAAGGGCCCTACCAGCTGTTTCCCATGATTCCGGCCCAACAGATGACTCCTCCACCTCTTTGCTGACGTCTCAGCCTTGTTGGGACATGGTGGCCATCCACCAACCATCCACAACTCCATCCATCTGGACCATACAGGGTTGCTCGACACTCATCAGTAAACAAGACTGTTTGAAAATTAGTCTTCATGTCTGTCTGGGCCCACTGCACCCATTTCTGCTTGTGAGCACTGTTTAAGGGTGGCCGAATAGTAGGTTTATGCACCACAGCAAGCCTTTGATGGATCCTACACCTTGAGGTTCGAGGGACTCCAGAGGCACCAGCAGCTTCAAATATCTGTTTGCTGGTTTGTAATGGCTTTTTAGCAGCTGCTCTCTTAATCTGATGAACTTGCCTGGCACAAACCTTCCTCATTCTGCCTTTATCAGCACGAACACGTCTGTGTTCAGAATCAGCCACAAATCTCTTAACAGTACGATGATCACGTTTAAGTTTTCGGGAAATATCTAATGTTTTCATCCCTTGACCAAGGCATTGCACTATTTGATGCTTTTCGGCAGCAGAGAGATCCTTTTTCTTTCCCATGTTACTTGAAAACTCTGGCCTGCTTAATAGTGTGGAACATGCAGTTTTCCTTTTATTGGGCTCACATGGCAAACTAATTATCACAGGTATCTGAGATTGATTTCAGTGATCCAAAGAACCCTGAGACACAATACCATCAATGGGTTTCATTTACAAAAAAAACCAAAACGCTATGACACTTAAAACCAATTTGCATAATAATTATATAGTATAGCTTTTTTGTTTTGCGGGATAATTTGGCTGCTTGATTGTGTTTTATTCCACTTAGTTGTATGATGAACAGGCATAGGTTTTTACAACGTTTCCTATTTATTTTTTTACATTGTTCAAGCAAGGGGTTAACTAGTGTGACAGTTTTATAGGTCGGGTCGTTCCTGATGCAGCGATTTTATTATATTATATATATTGTATTATTATAAATATTATTATTTATTATTATAGCGCCATTTATTCCATGGCGCTCTACATGTGAAAAGAGGGATACATCATAAAAATGAGTACAGTAATCTTAATCAATAAAAGTAGTGACTGATACAGGAGGAGAGAGGACCCTGCCCGCAAGGGCTCACAATCTACAAATACTGTATGTGCACTTTATTTGTTTCTTTTTATTTTTACATAAATATATATATTTATTGGTATAGTATTTTTTCATTTTTTGTTTGTTCTTTATTTTGTAATTTTTTAAATTATTTTTATAGTTTTTAAAACTTTTTTTTTTTTTTTACTTTTTTAACTTGTCCCAGTATGGGACATCAACTTTTCCTGCTCTGATCGCTGATCTAATACTTTGCAATTCTTTTGCATTGTAGGATATTAGATCAATACATCGCTGTCAGGAAGGAGCTGTCAGCTCCTCCATCAGCAGTGACTTACAGGCCTACTCCTGCACTGTTTAGAAGCACTTCACCTCCTTATTAAACTATGTAAGTTTCTTTTTCAATACAGGGGTTGATCTGCACGATTGTGAGCTCCTGGAAGCATTCCTGCAATGCTCTCAGCTGTATACTGTTAGCCACTCCCATCTCCTATATAATCTGGGTCCTAACTAGCACTCATTGGTACAAATAGCTTATACTGCATGGCTGGAGGTTGTTGTTGCTTATTATTGGTGAAGGTGTTTGGTAGATTTATCTGAGACTGTTGCTAGTTTTTGAGTGTGTGATAATTCCCTTTTTTCTTCTACTTTGGTTTAACCACATCCTCCACTCCCCGGTGTTTACCTCTGTTGTTTATATGTGTATATATGTATGGTATTTTCCTTTATCACTGTTCGTATTACCGTGTTAGTGTGGTTGGTGTATTAGCCCTGGGTTGGGGAACGATACAGACTGAGGGCGGATTCAGGAGCTAAGGCAAGGTACGTGGCCCCGGCATCTTCACAATCAGAAGTAATCCAGTGAACAGGTCAAGCTAGGACACCCCTAGCGTTAGGGATAGGGAAGGAGGAGCCCCTGGTCCTGGGACACCTGACAATAGAGTCGTGACAGTGATATTCCCAAATTACTAAGTGGCGGAACCAGGGCCGGCGTCAGCACTGGCACACCCGGGCAAGTGCCGGGGCCCTGAGCAGGCGGGGGGGCCCACTCGCAGTCTGGCACCCCCGCGCCCGTTAGCGGAGGAGAGCGGTGTCAGCGCCGCCGCTGGGCCCTCCCCCTGCTTGCTCAGGGCCCTGGCAGGAGCTGGCACAATACTTACCTCTCCCGTGCCTC
This sequence comes from Oophaga sylvatica, assembly GCA_033576555.1. Classification (NCBI taxonomy): domain Eukaryota; kingdom Metazoa; phylum Chordata; class Amphibia; order Anura; family Dendrobatidae; genus Oophaga; species Oophaga sylvatica. The sequence goes on from JARQOD010000006.1 coordinate 354,843,545, forward strand.
CGCTGCCGTAGCTCCGTGCTCCAGGGGGCGCCGGCGCTTCCTCTTACAGCAGGCCGCTGAATGACGTCATCATTCAGCGGCCGGCTGTGGCAGAGAGGGCGCGATCGCCAGACAGGTGAGATGTGTCGTGTGTGTGTGTATGTGTGTGTGTGTTGTGTGTATGTAGTGCGGTGCTTTGTGTGTGTGTGTGTGTGTATGTGTATGTATGTATGTGAGAGAGTGCTTGTGTGCTGTCTGTGTGTGATGATGGGCAGGCATTGATGATAATGGGGAGGCGATAATGATGATGGGCAGGCATTGATGATAATGGGGAGGCCATGATGATGATGGGGAGGCCATGATAATGATGGGCAGGCATTGATGATATTGGGGAGGCAATAATGATGATGGGCAGGCATTGATGATAATGGGGAGGCCATGATGATGATGGGCAGGCATTGATGATATTGGGGAGGCGATGATGATGATGGGCAGGCATATGATAAATGGGGGCCATGATGATGATGGGGAGAACATGATGATGATGGGGGGGCATTGATGATGATGGGCAGGCATTGATCATAATGGGGAGGCTTTCCACAGCGCCCTTCCTGAGCCGTAACAGTGCAGAACGCAGTACAGCGCAGAGGAGAGCTCCATATTTGTATGGAGCATATATGGGGACCAGTATCCTGTTGGAGCATTATATGGGGACCATTATCCTGTATGGAGCATTATATTGGGTCAGTATTCTGTATGGAGCATTATTTTGGGTCAGTATCTGTATGGAGCTTATTTTGGGTCCAGTATTCTGTATGGAGCATTATATTGGGTCCAGTATTCTGTATGGAGCATTATTTTGGGTCCAGTATTCTGTATGGAGCATTATATTGGGTCCAGTATTCTGTATGGAGCATTATTTTGGGTCCAGTATTCTGTATGGAGCATTATATGGGGGATGGTGGGGTGACATCCTGCATGGGGTATTATATGGGTGATGAGGGGGAGACTGTGGTGCCCATAATATTGTATGGAGGACTGTACTGTCCAGTCTGTACTGTGCGCTGTGAGGATTTGGCAGTTTTTGAGCTATTGTACAATTTACAATAGATATCACTCATGTAATGGAAGAAGTGAAGTGTTCGGCATTGTACTGTACCTATATTTCTCTGCTGTATCTGTGCATCATGAATCGTGGTCTGTGTTAAAGGGGCCCACTGAGGCTCCTTCGCCCGGGGCCCATAAAAACCTGGAGCCGGCCCTGGGCGGAACATCGCTGGAGGTCGGTGATTGCTGGAGGTCACCCACTGATCTTGAGAATGATCTGACACTCTTCTAACAGAATAGAAAATGGAATATAAATCCCGACATGTCCTACAAAAATCTGGTTAAAATTCTCCTAATATGTACAGTCACCATTTTTGTGTTTTCTCATAGCCTTCAAAATAATTGACAGAACTAGCCTCAAATAGCACCACAGAACTTTGATTTGAAATTTTGGAATGTTGAAACAAATATGCCATATAACTCTTCCGACAAGCCTACAGCCTGCAGTAATCCTTGCTCCACTATACCGATGCACGACCTGCTCTACCCTCACCTACTGTATCCTCACGCATCCCTTGTAGACTGTGAGCCCTCGCGGGCAGGGTCCTCTCTCCTCCTGTACCAGTCGGTGACTTGTTTTATTCAAGATTCTTGTACTTGATTTATTATGTATACCCCTTTTCACATGTAAAGAGCCATGGAATAAATGGAGCTACACTAATAAATAAAAATAATGTGTGAATCCAGCCTAGATCATATGATGATGATATGATTATCAAGGCATATTTGTGTCAACATTTCAGATAGCGGAATTTCACACCAAAATATGGTGGTGCTATTTTATATTTTAGGCTGTTTTCATTAATTCTTTTCTACACTATGAGAATGAAAATATTTAACCCCTTAATTACTGCCAATACTCTTAAAAATGGCGACCTTATGCCCTCCTGCCAGTTTTAAACTGGTGATCGGTAAAAAGTGTATAGCACCCTGCCAGAGTTGGAAAATCTCCAGGGTTTCAGCTAGAGCTAGACTCTAGAGAACACAGTCAGGGCTGGTTTTTACTGTCCCCGATCACGTGATTGCTATTATTCAACGAACAATGGAAATCATGTAAAAAAAATTAGCTCAGGTGTCAAAATTATTTCTCTCTCCTTTGACGTGATCTAATATATCAAAGGAGAGAGAAATGTGACGCCATCCCCTGACCCTCCTCTTCTTTATGAAGCAAAATGGCTGGCGGATGTACTGTGCGCCCGACCAAAATCTGCCTGCCTGCATCTCAATTTCATTGGTTCCTGACATTTGATCACTGTGATAAACAAACAAAAAGCGGTCTGCATCACAGATAATAATACATTTTTTGGTGGCGTTGAACTGTCGGACCTGGTGCTTCAATCGTGTCTGGCAAAATGAAACACCAGGGTCTGGTATAAAAAAAGGTAGCAATCTACCTCATCCAGATTGCTAACCTATAATGTTTTTTTTCTGTACAAAAAGTCACAAGGAGCACTCACTTTTTTCCAGTTTCATGAGAAAATTGTCTAGTGTCTCCTATTTGACTCAATGGCATAGGAAGCAGTTTTTGAGTCAAAAAATGTGGTCACTTGTTTGGGTTTTCTGCTGTTTTGGTGCCTTAGGGGCCATGCACATACTCGTATGACAGGGTGACCGCAATCTCAGCCAAATTAGTGTCCAAAAATTCAAATATTGCTCCTTCGATTCCAAGACCTGCCATTTGTCCAAACAGAACTTTTTTTTACTACGTATAGGGTATCTCCGCATTTTTTTTTTAAAAAAAAGACAAATTGCTGCTAAAATTTTAACCCCTCAAACATCCTATCAAAATAAAATGACATTTGGAAAATGATGCAGGTGTAAAGTAGACATATGAGAAATGTTATTTATTATTTTGTACAGCATGACTATCTGGTTTAAGGATATAAAGATAAAAAATTTGAAAATTGAGATTTTTTTCAAAATTTTTACCCAAATTGTGATATTTTCACAAATAAATGCAAAAAATAAATTTACGAATAACATTAAGTACAATGTGTCTAGAAAAAACAATCTCAGAATCACTGGGATACATTGAAGCTTTCCGGAGTTATTACCTCATAAAGTGACAGTGGTCAGAATTCTAAAATTTAGTCTTTTCATTAGACAACATTCACACGTTCAGTATTTGGTCAGTATTTCACATCAGTATTTGTAAGCCAAAATCAGGAGTGAAACAATCAGAGAAAAGTAGAATAGAAACACGTCACCACTTCTGTATTTTTCCCCCACTCCTGGCTTTTGCTTACAAATTCTGAAGTAAACTACTGACCAAATACTGAATGTATTTGTAAGGTCAAAATTAGCTCTGTTATTAGGCTATGTGCACACGTTGCGGATTTTACGCTGCAGATCTGCAGCAGAATTGCAAGTGATGTACAGTAGCATTGGATTCAATGTTAAACGAAAAACGCAGTGCACATGCTGCGGATTTTTCCACGCGGAATTGGGTGCGGATTTAAATCCGCAGCATGTCACTTCTTTTGTGCAGTTCCGCAGCGTTGTCAGACCTGCTCTAAATAGAAATCCGCAGGTCTGAAAACGCTGGGGAAATCTGCACAAAAACCGCGGCAAATCCGCTTCAAATCCACAGTAAATCAGCAGTAAATCTGCAGGTATAACCCAGGTCATTTTACCTGCGGATTTACCAAAATCTGCGCGGAAAATTCCGCAGCACAATCCGCACCGTCTGCACTTAGCCTTAAGGGGATAAAAGACTCTTAAAATTGATTCACTTTGTGTTTTAAAGATGTCACATAAAACATACATTTAGATTAGTGTCACCTGCTGATGACGATAAAAAATATTGTCATCTGTTAATTCTAAAAAAAAGATTTTTTTTTTTCAAAATAGGTCACCTAAAATAACAAAAAAAAAATTTATAAAAGTTTCACAATGAAACTTGTTTCACAGAACAAACTACCCTACTAATGTTCCCATCCACATGGCTTTATATCTGTTTTTAAGGTTGGAAAATATCTTAGTTTTTTACTAGTCTTAAAACGTGTGAGCAACGTCAGAAGAACTGATTCCTCGATTTAAGAATTTGCTCTCTGTACAGAACTGCTCACCTCATTTCATGGCTTCCTAGCTTGTTTGATGATCAGGGAAAGATGCAGCAGTATGGGTTTTAGGTACTTTGGGATAAAGTCATATTTTGCAGGTTTACTAAGGTTTTTAGCATCTGCTAGCATGCTCTGAATAGATCCACTAACCCTATTCTACATTCCTTCTTAGATCCTAACTTGAAGTTTATGAACTGTGTAGAAAATACCTTCCCATGGTTTCTAGTTACATTTTTGGGGGAGGGGAATGAAATACGCCTGAACTATTTATTCTAGCTTTGTGTTCTTAGTAGGAACCCAAGGCATAGATTTGTATAGATTGTATGGTCATTAAGACGCACACATTCAATAGTCACTTAAATAGTGCAAACAGACGCATGCTCTGCAACCTGATGCATTTCACTGCAGAATTTAGGCAGAAATCAGAAGTATGCAACTGGGAGGAGACTTATTTGTAAGTAAGAAGTACTGAGCTATTTCATGATTAATAGGGGGTTACCTCCCAAGAATAAACTTCCATTAGAGGTGGCAGATTGTAAAACAGTAGGAATGCCAAATACGTTAATTTGACTTAGTGCTCTCTTGAAAGCAAAAATAGATATACTAATGTGGTCTGGGGTTTAAAATCAGCGCAGGGACAGGTCTGTTTACAATTAAAAAAAAATTATGAAAAAAATCCTGATATATTAAGATAATATGTTACACTGAACTATATGCTCATGGCTGAAAGTGTTGGCCCCTTGAAAATGTTCTAGAAAATGAAGTATTTCTCCCAGAAAATGATGTACAATAACAGATGATATTGAGGTTCAGTGTTACTTTTCTACCCAATGATAAGAAAAGTATTCTCGTTGTGATAATTGTATTGGCTAACCAGAAAATAATATATGTTTGTAAGCTTTCAGAGCACATAATCCTGCCTGAAGAAGGAACCTCTGTGCTCTGAAAGTTTGCAAACATATATTATTTTCTGGTTAACCAATAAAGGTATCACTCCGAGAATATTTTTGTCATCATTGGGCAGAAAACTATTCCCAGAAAATGAAAAATATAAATAAGGTTGCAACGCAGGACATTCTGGATGGTGGATAAGCAGCCCAATAAAGTTCAAAAACATTCAAGTTGTCCTGCAGGTTCAGGGTCCGTCAGTGTCAACGTGAATTATCCATCAACACTTGAATGAAATGAAGCGCTATAACAGGAAACCCAGGAGGACCCCCACTGCTGACACAGAGACATAAAACAGACGGCAGTTTGCCACAATGTACGTGAGTAAGCCAAAATCTTTCTGGGAAAGCATCTTATGACAGATGAACCAAGATAGACCTTTTTGGTAAAGCACATCATTCTACCGTTTGCCAAAAGTGGAGTGAGGCCTACAAAAAAGATCACAGTACCTACAGTCAAATATGGTGGTGGTTCGAATATGTTTTGGGGTTGTTTGGCTGCCTCTGTCACTGGAGGCTTGTCTGTGTGCAAAGCATCATGAAATCTGAAGATTACCAAAGGATTTTGGGTCACAATATAGTGCCCATGTCAGAAAGCTGGTATCGCTGCATTCAGAAATGTCTGATCTATCAAAATATAAAATAATTTAATCTGAACAGTAAACGGCATAACGACAAAAAAAAATATCAAAATTCCAGAATTATGTTTTTTTGGTCTCCACAATATTGCATAAAATGCAATAAGAGGCTATCAAAACATCGTATCTGCCCCAAAATGGTATCAATAAAAACTTTAGCCAAGGGTGCAAAAAATAAGGTCTCACCCAGCGCTAAATCCCAAAAAAAAGAAATGCTAAGAGCCTCAGAAAATTATGACAAACACAAAACTTTTTTTCACACAAACGTAATTTTTTTTAACACTTAATTTAAAAAAATAACTATATATGTTTGGTATCTGCGTACTCATACTGACATGGGGAATCATATTGGCAGGTCAGTTTTACCATATAGTGAACATGGTAAATAAAAAACGATTGAGAAATTGCACTTTTTTGCAATTTCACCGCACTTGGAATTTTTTTTGTTTTCTAGTACACTCTGTGGTAAAATCAGTGGTGTCATTCAAAATTACAACTCGTCTAGCAAAAAAAAAAAAGCCCTCATATGGCTATATTGATAGAAAATAAAAAGGTTATGGCTCTTGGAAGAAAAGGAAGAAAAACGAAAACGGAAAATCGCCAGGGGTGAAAGGATTCAGATTGTTGATTTTTTTATTACGTTTACTTTTTTGGCATCTTCAGCCTTCTTAAAAATAGCTTCTACATATAAATTGAAGAGAAATGGTGGCAGGGTGCAACCTTGCCTGATGACCCGCTCAACCATGCATAAGGAGTCAGTAATTATCTGTGGCCACGATTTTCTTTTTTTTTTGGGAGTCTTACTGTTGCCTCTCTAGTGCACCTGTTGTCACTTTAATTTGCACCAAAGGAGATGACAATTGCTTATGCTTCCTAACTAAACAGATTCTTATACTTGAAGTTTAATGGACTTGGGGTTATACTGTGATGTTTAAGACCATGTTCCCATGTAACGTAAATGCTGCTTTTTTCCACATTAAAATATGCAATGCCAATCTTCACTGATTGCATTTTTGGCTGTGTGTTTTTGATGCGTTTTTTCCTTTTTTTTATGGGTTTTTAGTGCAGATTTGAAGCTGCATTTTATAAATGATTGTAACAATGATTTTTTTTGTAATTTATATATTGTAGGGTGTAAACGGGGGCTCCAATGATTATTATAGGATTATTTTTTCTTTTTTATTATTATTAATTATATATTTTTTTCAACACTAAAGTAACAATTTACCAGTACAATAATCTAAACCTTTCAATCGTGGATTTAATGTAACAAAGTCAATAACCAAGTATATGAAATACATTTGTGACATCTGACAACACAATTTTGGTGTTTATGGCATTGTTTACGTAAGGTGCAGTTCTCTATTTATTCATGGGAATGCAGTAGCTTTGGACAATGTCTTAATGTACAGTACAGACCAAAAGTTTGGACACACCTTCTCATTCAACGATTTTTCTGTATTTTCATGACTATGAAAATTGTAGAATCACACTGAAGGCATCAAAACTATGAATTAACACATGTGGAATTATACAATACACTTTACAAAAAAGTGTGAAACAACTGAAAATATGTCTTATATTCTAAGTTCTTCAAAGTAGTCACCTTTTGCTTTGATTTCTGCTTTGCACGCAGAAAAGGTGAACGGATGGACTCTACATGCCTGGTTCCCACCGTGAAGCATGGAGGAGGAGGTGTGATGGTGTGGGGGTGCTTTGCTGGTGACACTGTTGGGGATTTATTCAAAATTGAAGGCATACTGAACCAGAATGGCTATCACAGCAACGTGCAGCAGCATGCTATTCCATCCGGTTTGCGTTTAGTTGGACCATCATTTATTTTTCATCAGGACAATGACCCCAAACACACCTCCAGGCTGTGTAAGGGCTATTTGACCAAGAAGGGAAGTGTTGGGGTGCTGCGCCAGATGACCTGGCCTCCACAGTCACCAGACCTGAACCCAATCGAGATGGTTTGGGGTGAGCTGAACCGCTCACCGCTTCAATTTTGAATAAATCCCCAACAGTGTCACCAGCAAAGCACCCCCACACCATCACACCACCTCCTCCATGCTTCACGGTGGGAACCAGGCATGTACAGTGCCTACAAGTAGTATTCAACCCCCTGCAGATTTAGCTGGTTGACACATGCGGAATTAACTTGGCATTGTGACATTTGTACTGTAGATCAACCTGGAAGTGGGAAATGCACTGCAGCCAAAATTTTTGTTTTAATTTTTTTTTTTTTTAAAAAACGTTAAAAGTTAATTCAGAGTGTCATTTATTATTCAACCCCTCAAACCACAAGAATTCTGTTTGGTCCCCCTAAAGTATTAAGTAGTTCAGGCACCAAGAATAATGAGCTTCACATGTGTGGATTAATGATCTCTTTTGCCAGCCTTTTCTAACTATTTAAGACCCTCCCCAAACTTGTGAACAGCACTCATACATGGTCAACATGGGAAAGACAAAGGAGCATTCCAAGGCCATCAGAGACAAGATCGTGGAGGGTCACAAGGCTGGCAAGGGGTACAAAACCCTTTCCAAGGAGTTGGCCCTACCTGTCTCCACTGTTGGGAGCATCATCCGTAAGTGGAAGGCTTATGGAACTACTGTTAGCCTTCCACGGCCTGGACAGCCTTTGAAAGTTTCCTCCCGTGCCGAGGCCAGGCTTGTCCGAAGAGCCAAGGCTAACCCAAGGACAACAAGGAAGGAGCTCCGGGAAGATCTCATGGCAGTGGGGACATTGGTTTCAGTCAATACCATAAGTAACGTACTCCACCGCAATGGTCTCCGTTCCAGACGAGCCCGTAAGGTACCTTTACTTTCAAAGCGTCATGTCAAGGCTCGTCTACAGTTTGCTCATGATCACTTGGAGGACTCTGAGACAGACTGGTTCAAGGTTCTATGGTCTGATGAGACCAAGATCGAGATCTTTGGTGCCAACCACACACGTGATGTTTGGAGACTGGATGGCACTGCATACGACCCCAAGAATACCATCCCTACAGTCAAGCATGGTGGTGGCAGCATCATGCTGTGGGGCTGTTTCTCAGCCAAGGGGCCTGGCCATCTGGTCCGCATCTATGGGAGGATGGATAGCACGGCCTACCTGGAGATTTTGGCCAAGAACCTCCGCTCCTTCATCAAGGATCTTAAGATGGGTCGTAATTTCATCTTCCAACAAGACAACGACCCAAAGCACACAGCCAAGAAAACCAAGGCCTGGTTCAAGAGGGAAAAAGTCAAGGTGTTGGAGTGGCATAGTCAGTCTCCTGACCTTAACCCAATTGAAAACTTGTGGAAGGAGCTCAAGATTAAGGTCCACATGAGACACCCAAAGAACCTAGATAACTTGGAGAAGATCTGCATGGAGGAGTGGGCCAAGATAACTCCACAGACCTGTGCCGGCCTGATCAGGTCTTATAAAAGACGATTATTAGCTGTAATTGCAAACAAGGGTTATTCCACGAAATATTAAACATAGGGGTTGTATAATAATTGACCCACACTTTTATGTTTAAAATTTATTAAAATTCAACTGAGCAACATAACTTTTTGTTTTGTAAGATTTATGCTTCTGTTAATAAATCCTACTCTCCTTTGCAGTTTGAAGGCTCTAACTTATTTGCATCTTATCAAACCAGCTAAATCTGCAGGGGGTTGAATACTACTTGTAGGCACTGTAGATTCCATCCGTTCACCTTTTCTGCGTGCAAAGCAGTAATCAAAGCAAAAGGTGGCTACTTTGAAGAACCTAGAATATAAGACATATTTTCAGTTGTTTCACACTTTTTTGTAAAGTGTAATGTATAATTCCACATGTGTTAATTCATAGTTTTGATGCCTTCAGTGTGATTCTACAATTTTCATAGTCATGAAAATACAGATAAATCTTTGAATGAGAAGGTGTGTCCAAACTTTTGGTCTGTACTGTATATCTAGTTTATACGTTTTATTTTTTTTTTCAGATATCTGTTTCTAATAGAAATGTTACAGTAAATACTGAATTCTATGATGATTGAATGAGTAGAGCAAATGGGTTGCTACCATGGCTCAAATGTTAATGCTCTCTGTTTTAATTTTGAGTCAGCGTTACTGCTACAAAAACATGACGAACTATCGGTGGGCTGTTGAAACGTACTCCTAAAGGGTATGCCACACTAAACAGCGTCGCTAACGAGATCGCTAAAAAACGTCACTATTTAGCGATCTCGTTAGTGACGCCGGTGTGTGTGGCATGTAGCAACGACGTGGCCCCTGCTGTGCCCCTGCTGTGATCTCGTTCATCGTTCACATCATTCTGGACCCTATTTTTTCGTCGGCGCCCCGCTGGTGAGCATATATCGCTGAGTGTGGCACCTTTTTGTGAGCGATGTGCGGTGTTTTTTGTACCGCCAAAGTCGTTAAGGAGATCGCTAACCGCGATAGCGTCCTTAACGACATCGCTAAATTAGGCAGCTACTAGCGATATTATAACAATCACGCTAGCGATCTCATTAGTATGCGACTTTAACGAGATCGCTAGCGGGATTGTTTAGTGTGGCAGTACCTTAAGTGAAAACATAGATTATAGCTGCTATCTCAGACAACACATTTGGGAACACAACTTAGAAACCAACCAATCTCTGATGTTTATGAGATGAAACCCATTCAGACTGCGGCCTTTTCAGTGTTGAGTGGCTACTTTAAAAAAAATTGTTAAAAACTTTTCTTTGATGGAAGAACTTTGTAACTTTCTTATCTGAAGGTTATCTGCTCAACAAAAAGTATTTTTTGGGATGTTGTACATATTTTCTAATGTAATTAATTTTAATGTATTTTTTTTTCTTAACCTCATTATATTTTATTTAAAATTCATTTACAATGCATGACCTGCGATGACAAAGGACCGTCGATTGGTTAAATGTTTAGCCATCAGCGGTCGTTTTAATATCCTGTTCCGACAGGTTCTTAACAGGCGCACAGAAAGATCAATCACACACTCTAGATTGTTCCCTGTCATTGTTCTAGTTAGCACATATCCTGTTTACACCTAGCAATGTGCAGCTGGGAAAATGATCTTTAAGCAAGCTGATAAATAATTTTACCCTGCGGTTTGCATACTACATGCTTGGCAGTTGCATGATCAGCCAGTGTAAATGCACCCTTATAGTTCTATTGTTTCTATATGACCAATTGTAGATGTTTTGTCATAATCAATGTAAAATCCCCCCCAAAAAGTCTTTACAATGACTATGGTCAATAATATAAACAAGTGTATGCCACACTCCAAAGCGGAGTATGGCATGCTGTTCTTTATATTGGAACTTTTAATGAATTGTGAGTTATAATGATACCATTAGGTCACACAGATATAATCATAAAGGAGAAAGCTGATGGTGCACTCACCTATTAAGAGATATGCAAAACAAACACAACATTGTGGTAGGGCATGTAGCATAATAAAGTTCCCAGCTTCTTCTACCCTAACCAAACCTTCAAATGCTAGAGCAATCATAATTTTACCAAATGTCACTGTAGGCACCGTGCATTTAGAAAAATGAATCTAGAAAAATTAATTTAGTAAAATGCATGGTGCCTACATGAAACATGCTGGTGGCAGTGTCCTTTAGTGGGGCTGCATGAGTGCTGATGGTGTCAGAATTCACATTTACTGCTCTATTTTGAAAAAGAAGATGCTACATCACTTCGTGTCCATGTTAGATGTTCACTTTTCCAACATGGCAATGATCCAAAACACACATCTGTTGTATTTCTGAAGAAGTGTGTCACAAAGTGGCAAGAGACAATGGGTAGCTACCCGATCCCTTGAACTAGGGGCACCCTAGACTTTCCCTGTCCCCCCCGCGTTACCCGGATAGTGGAGACACCATGGTCTCATATTTTGCTGTTCTCCTATCTTAACTCTTATCTGTTCCCTCCCCCATCCAGGGAGGTGTGGGACTGAATTGTATTGGAAAACATTAACAAGACAGACAGGAGTTAACAGACAGGGATGAAAGAAAACTACTATCATACAAATACACTCACAAAATAAAAGAGTGAGAATCAGGGGAGGATTGGAGGGAGAAATCAAATGCGAAAGATAAGGATAAACACACAAATAAATTCCATGCAGGTATCTCCTGAAAAACTCTCAAACCGCCTACTCCAGACACCTAACTTTCTCCTTCAACTCCAAACCAGGAAGTGTAAAAACTATCACTGGCAACTCCCAAGTGCCTGTCGACACAGGACAGCTTAGACAATTCAGGATGGAGAGCTAAAGAAGATCAGAGCTGATTAACCCTTGCAATGACTGAGCAAGGAAAACCAGCACAGTTAATAGGAAGGTCAAGCAGTTTTAATCAGTGCAGGAGTTTGTGTACCCAGACGCCATAATCTTCTGGGCCATTTCTGTCTCGATATCACCGTGACAAAGTGGCCAAAGATTTCTCCTGATCTGAACTCAACTGATTGCCTATAGGGAATAATGGAGACAAGTTGTCATCACTCTCAATCCAGTCCAGGCACCAAAAGTGGTCGTTCTTAAGGAATGGAAAAAGATAGATGTTGCAATATGTCGCCAACTTGTTTTCCCTGTCTGTCAGGTTTGTGTTATCTTATACATTTTTGTTCCATACCTCCTTGGGTGGGGGAGAAAACAGATTAGCGTGCATATAGGAGTATAGCAAGGTACGAGACCCCAGCATCTCCATCAGGGGTTAATATGTGGAACACGTATATTCTAGGGTCAGCCTAGCTTGATGGATATCAAAGAAGCCCATTGCCTTGGAAAATCCTGCAATAGAGAAAACCAAAAACAAGACACAAAAAACAAATATCCAAAATAAAAAAATAAATAAATTGCAAAAAATGCATGAAGGTAGTAATAATAATAATAAGGGTATTTAGTAAACATAATTTTGATCAAAAGAATGTACAAGCCATCCCGCAGTGTCAAGGCAACCCTTGTGACACAGTCCTATCTAGGTCTAAGTCGGGGATATTTTATTCAGGTCGTGTGAGAATTATGTCTGCTGGTAGAGGCCATACACTTGGAATCTATTGATTGTTATGTGTTAGAGGGCTTGCTCTTCCCAGTGGTTCTTGGACTACCTTGGCTGACATTACACAATCCTGTACTGGACTTGCAAACTCAGGAAGTAGTAAGACAGAGCGATTACTGTCAAAAACATTGCATGTGCACCTGTATAGCTAGGGTTGCTACTAGGTCTCTGTCAGAATACCTGTCTGATTTTGAGGATGTGTTCTCGGAACAGGGATGTCAAGAACTTCCACCTCATGAACCATATGATTCCTCCATTAATTTAATATCTGGTGCCAAGTTGCCTAAGAAAAGGTTATGTAACATTTCAGGTACCGAGAGCCAGGCTATGAAGGACTATATCACAGAAAGTCTAGCTAAGGGCCATATCAGTATCAAAAGATTAACCAGCACATCGAAACAGAAAACAGGTGCTTACTAAGAGTAGCCATCTCCATATGTAACCAACTAATAAAGTAGCACTCTGTAGCTCTATAGCATGCAAACATGAAATATATGAAATTTGAATTGCATTACAGCTCTAGAAAATTAGAAAAATTGAAAATACTTAGAGCATAAATTGGCCAATTCATGTGTACCTGGCAGACACGATAAGGCAATTCTCATTGCTGGGATCCTTCCTGTGTGAATCCTCTCTGTCACGCTGTTCTGTCTGTACTTGGTAGTCGGCGTGACAATGCATGTTTCTGCTTTAACCCTTTGCTCCTTTTCCCCTAATTGAGCTGGGATACTGTTGGCTGTTACCTGTATGGATGCTGCTCAGTTCCCAGCTCCGCTGCGTAGCCGTGCATGCGTGAGTGTCTCCACTGCGCTGCATGACCACCCGCATGTGCAGTCCCTGGCTATTGCTGTGGAAGCTAACCGTAGTTTGCAAGGTCCTCTGCAGTGGTGCATGACTTACTACGCGTGTTTAGGCTACAGCCATTGCCAGGTGTCCTTGCTGTGCTGATTTGTGTCTGGCTCTGCATAGGGTGCGCAGGCCACACCTTCCCTGCTTTTATCAGGGTTAGTGTGTGTACTTGAAATGCTGTCCCCAGCCAATTGCTGAGGGCAGCTCCTATGTAAAGGCTCCCTGCCCTATGGGCGGGGGCTTAGCTACTCACATAGCTTCTGAATCTTGCCATGTGTGTTGTGTGTTCCTGTACCTGTCCCTGCGCCTATCCTGGAGGTGGTAATTCTAGGCTTGAACCCCTGATCCTGTACCAGTCCCTGCGCCTATCCTGGAGGCAGTAATTCCAGGCTCGCCTATCCTGGAGGCGGTAATTCTAGGCTTGAATCCTTGATCCTGTACCTGTCCTGTACCTGACTGTCTGAACTGTGTCTGCTGTGTTATGTTCCTGAAGTCCTTCTGTGTCCTGAACCCTGTGCCCAGTGACTGTGATCTTTTGCTAACTGACTTCCTTTGATACAACCTGGGTTCATCTTGGAAGGAGGAGTCCGGTGTGGGTGGGCTGAGTTTCTGTTACTCTGTGCTCAGCTTGTTTTTGGTGCAATCCCCGGCCGGCTCCAGTTGAGCCTGGCGGGGCTTGCACCAGACCGCTTGGGTTCCTTTTTAGATTGCTTCCAGATGTCCGGATCCGATCCTTCCCTGCTTGATGCCCGGAGCCTGCCGATCGTTGCCAGATGTCCGGAGTCCAATGCCAGTGTTGGTCTTGTGATCAAGTCTGTGTTCCTGATGTCCAGTCCATGTTCCTGATGTACTGCCCATGTTCCTGATGTCCGGTCCGTGTTCCTGATTCCATGTTCCTGAGTCCGTGTTCCTGATGTCCTGTCCTTGTTCCTGAGATCCAGTCTGTGTTCCTGATGTCGTTTCCTGATGTCCAGTCCGAGTTCCTGATGTACTGTCCGTATTCCTGATTCCGTGTTCCTGATTCCATGTTTCCTGAGTCCATGTTCCTGATGTCCGGTCCGTGTTCCTGATTCCATGTTCCTGTGGCCGTGTTCCTGATGTCCGGTCCATGTTCTTGAGATCCAGCCAGTGTTCCTGATGTCCAGTTTCTGATGTCCGGTTCGTGTTCCTGAGATCCAGTCTGTGTCCCTGATAACCTGTCCGTGTTCCTGATTCCGTGTTCCTGATGTCCGGTCCATGTTCCTGAGATCCAGTCTGTGTTCCTGATGTCCAGTTTCCTGATGTCCGGTTCGTGTTACTGAGATCCAGTCCGTGTTCCTGATGTCCAGTCCGTGTTCCTGATTCCATGTTCCTGTGTCCATGTTCCTGAGGTCCAGTTCGTGTTCCTGAGTTTGTGATCCTGATGTTTAGGTTCTGTGTGTCTTTACTTTATTACCTCAGTAAAATTTACTTACTCTATACCTGAAGTTGTGCGGTGTAATGAAGTTCTACGTGTCTTTTTCTTGTCCACATGCTCAGCTGCCACAGAACCCCGGTCTCTGCCCTTCCCTAGTTCGGGTAGACTGGGTCCCCCTCTGCGGTATGGAGGGTCCATATTGCGTCCCCGGGGGACGCCCGCCCCACGCTGTGGTGGTCGGTCAGCGTGGGGCGATTATGGGCTGGGCCGCTCCTCGGCAGCTGCAGCCAATCTTGACACTCTCTTAGGCTAAAGCCTACATTTATATGGGAAGGTAGGATCCAGCTGTAATTAAAAAAGCCTGAGGCTGAGGGGTGGTGTACTCAGAGAGCCTTTGTATACAATAATATTTGTTGGTTATATATTGTTGGTTATATATGGAGATGGCTACTCGTAGTAGCACATGTTCACACCTGTTTTCTGTTTGGATGTGCTGGTCAGTCTTTTGATATTTGTATTTGGTGTCAGTGCGCATACTTCTCCAAGAAATTATCATCCGCTGAGAAGAACTATGACATTGGTAATAAGGAACTCTTGGCAATAAAGTTGGCCTTTGAGGAATGGTGTAATTTTTTGGAGGGGGTAGTTCATCCGGTAATGGTAAACACTAATCATAAAAATCTTTTGTGTCTGGAATCTGCTAAATGTCTGACACCTAGACAGGCAAGATGATCATTGTTTTTTTACCAGATTCAACTTTTTTGTGACTTATAGGCCGGGTGATAAAAATAATAAGGCGGATGCACTGTCTCATTTTCTGAGGGGAGAAAAAATTGTAAGCTGGTTCCTATATTACAGAAATGAGTAGTTATTGCTACTATATGTTCTGATCTGAAAAAGGAGGTCCTAGAGGCTCAGGGGAATGGCCTTGCCGCTTGTATTTAAGGTAAACTGTTTGTCCCAATGAGCCTCCATCTTAGAATTTTGAGTGAACATCATGATACAGTCCTAGCTGCACATCCTGGTAGTAAAGTCACTACAGATCTTCTTTCTCATTGTTTTTTGGTGGTCTGGGGTGCATCAGAATGTTCTGGATTATGTAGATGTCTGCAGTACTTATGCACGTTCTAAGACCCCACATACTTGTCTGTCCGGGGCTCTTCAACCTTTGGCAATTTTCTGTAGATCATGGACTCCTATGTCTGTACAGATCATTACTGATCTACCCGTATCAGCAAGTAACACAGTAATATTGTTTGTGGTGGATAGATGCAGCAAGATGACTCATTTCATTGCACTACCTGCTTTACAGACTTTTGTACTAATTTTTATTAGCAGTGAAATTACATTACCTGAGGAGGAACTTTTTTCTACGTCTATTACATCAGTCCTCTTCTCTTTCTGTTCTCCATGCTTAAGGTACTGCCACACTAAACAATCCCGCTAGCGATCACGATAACGACGCATACTAATGCGATCGCTAGCGGGATTGTTTCTATATCGCTAAGTGCGGCCACATTTAGCGATATAGTTAACGACGCTATCGCCGTTAGCGATCTTTTTAACGACTTTAGCGGTACAAAAGTACCGCTAAATCGCTAAGAAAAGGTGCCACACTAGCGATATATACTTACCCAGCGGGAGCGCCGACGAGAAAATAGGGTCCAGAACGATTCCAGCGACGAGCGAGATCACAGCAGGAAGCTCGTCGCTGGCAGATGCCGCACTGAACAACATCGCTAACGGGATCGCTAAATAGTGACTTTTTTAGCGATCCCGTTAGCGATATTGTTCAGTGTGGCATACCCTTTAGTGTGGCACAGATACACAATGCAAAGATTGCGTTAACTTCTCCCCTTTTTATCTGGTTTTAAGTGTGATTTTTATCTGGTTTTAAGTGTGAGTCATAATGTCCACACCTGCTACTTACCACAGGTAAGTTTAAACAAGCATCACATGCTTGAAGCAAAGTTGCTTTAAATTAAAAATATACATTTTTCAGGGTTAAGGTTGGTGCTAGAGTTAGGGTTGTGGTTAGGGTTGGGATTAAGGTTAGGGGTGTGATGGCATTAGGATTGAGGTTAGGGTTGGAGTTAGAATTGAGGAGTTTTGACTCTTTAGGTACATCAGGCTGTCTCCAAGTGCGACATGGCGCTGCCATTGATTCCAGCCAATTTTGTGTTTAAAAGTCAAACGGTGCTCCCTCCCTTCTGAGCCCTGCCATGCCCCCAAACAGTGGCTTTCCCCCACATACGGTGTATCAGCGAGAAATTACACAACAAATTTTGTGGTCCATTTTCTCCTGATACCCTTGTGAAAATAAAAAAAAGTTTGGTTCTAAAGTAAATTTTTTGTGAAAAAAGTAAAATGTTTATTTTTTCCTTCCACATTGCTTTAGTTCTCGTTAAGCATCTGAAGGGTTAATAAACTTATTTAATGTGGTTTTGAGCACCTTGAGGGGTGCAGTTTTTAAAATGATGTCACGTTTGGGTATTTTCTGTGATGTTGACCCCCAAACTCACTTCAAATGTGAGGTGGTCCCAAAAAAAAAATGGTTTTGTAATTTTTTTTGGAAAAATGAGAAATTGCTGGTCAACTTTTAACTCTTATAATGTCCTAACAAAAAAAATGTTTCCAAAATTGTGCTGATGTAAAGTTGACATGTTGGAAATGTCATGACACCAGTCTCTGATTTAAGGGCACAAAAAAAAAAAGTTTGAACATTGCAAAATGTTCAAAATTTTTGCCAAATTTCAGTTTTTTTCATAAATAAACGCAAGTCATATTAAAGAAATTTTACAACTAACATGAAGTACAATATGTCACGATCAAAAAAATTCTCAGAATCAGTGGAATCCGTTGAAGTGCTCCAGAGCTATAACCTCAAAGTGACAGTGGTCAGAATTGTAAAAATTTGCTTGGTCATTAAGACCATTGGTTTGGTCAATAAGGGGTTAAGGAGGACACATTGGTTGTAATGAAAACATAGAAAGTGACAGTAGATGACATTTGAAGACTTTCTTTTTTTTTCAATATATCTAATTAATAAAGACTTGCAAATTTCCCCAAACTTATCACATATGGCTACAGGCTACAGATAAACACATAGTACCTGGTGGTAACAAACAGCCTGTTTAATAACTCATAGCTTTTTTGGCCATTTTATTATTTTTAAAATTAAAAATATAACTTTTTAAATTAATATAAATGCTTATTTTTTTAAGAAATTAAATGTTTTTTTAAATATTATTTTTTAAAATATATTTTTATATTTTGTTATATATATATTAATTTAATATTAGGAAAACCCTAGATCAATTCCTGCATAGGGTCACTTGTGGTTTTGTTTAAATGTTTAGGCTCATTAGGGGCTCTGCAAACATGACACCCGCAGACCATCCTATGAAAGTCTGCATTCCAAAACATCACTTCTTCCCTGCTGTGCGCCCAAACAGTGGTTTTCTCACACATATGAGGTATCAGAGTACTCATGAGAAATTGAACAACAAGCTTTGGGGTCCATTTTTTACTGTTACCCTTGTGTCAACAATTACAAATTTGGGGCTTAAAGATAATTTTTGTGTAAAAAATGTGATTTTTTTCTCTCGTTTCAACAGTATAATTTTCTGTGAGGCACCTGGGGATTCACGGTGCTCACCGCACATCTAAATAAATTCCTTGGGGGGTCTAGTTTCCAAAATCGGGTCACTTTAGGCACATCAGGGGCTCTCCACATGCGACATGGTATCTGCTTTCAATTCCAACCAATTTTGTGTTCAAAAAGTCAAACTGTGCTCCTTCCCTTCTGAGCCCTGCTGTGTGCCCAGTTATTCTCACCCACATATAGGGTATTTGCCTACTCAGGAGAAATTGTTGGGTCCATTTTCTCCTGTCACGCTTGTAAAAATAAAAAACTTGGGGCTAAAAGATCATTTTAATGGAAAAAATGTGATTCTTAATTTTCACAGCTCTACGTTATAAACTTCTGTGGGGCACCTAGAGATTCAAGGTTCTCACCACACATCTAGATAAGTTCCTTGAGGGGTCTAGTTTCCAAAATGGGGTCACTTGTGGGGAGTTTTGACTATTTAGGCACATCAAGGGCTCTCAACACGTAACATGGGGACTGCTCTCGATTCCAGCCAATTTTGCGTTCAAAAAGTCAAACGGTGCTCCTTCCCTTTCCAAGCCCTGCCGTGCGCCCAAATAGTAGTTTACTCCCACATATCGGGTATCTGCGTACTCATGAGAAATATGTGGAAGAAAAATCATCAACATTAACAGAAATAAACACTTGATATAGATCACTGTTTGTAATGACTCTATATAATATATGAGTTTCACTTTTTGTATTGAAAAACTGAAATAAATTATTTTTTGATGATATTCTAATTTTGTGAGAAACACCTGTATATATTTCATCTGGTCTAAAAGAAAAAAGAAGTCTAACTGACAATGAATATACAACAAAAGGTACTATAAAGAGTAGATGAGTGAATTTGTTCGGATTTTGGCCCCGAATCTGATTTTGACATATTTGAGCCATATTCGAACAATATTTGTGCCGAATGTAAGTTTTGAGATCGGTTCTGAACATATTCGGTAATTTCTACTCCCATTGACTCTAATGACGTTCGCCTGTTTTCGATGAATATTGCATAAACAATATTCAAATCGGATCGTATTCGGAACCGAATCCGAACAAATTCGCTCATCTCTAATGAAGAGGTCACGGGTCATATAGTATGCTCCCAGATACATAAATAATTTTTTTCTTTTAAAATTCTCAATGAAATAACTAGGCTGGATCTCCTTTTTTAGAGTTCTGCTGTGTTATATCACTTTTGTTCCTCCTGGAACTATACGAATAATTTCCGATATAAAATCCGATTCACCTGGCATTTGATAACCACATGTTTATAAGAAAAATGCTCTTTTGTTTCATACACTGTGTTTTCATTGGTTAGTACCGTAAGTTGTGTTTCTTTTTTCACAAGTTATGGCTGTGTCTTAAAGTTTATTAAACAGCTCTATTGATCAATACCCCGGACCCTAAATCCTTAAAGGGAAGAGAAAAAGTAATTAACATTCTTTGTTAAAAATAAGCTAATTCTACCTCCTGAAATGTTAACCTTGGTGGGAGGTAGACCACCTACAAGCAATCCAGTTTGTCATTTTAATAGAATTAGGTGTACTGAGCATTTTATGCAGAATTAAGCTTTATACGCAAATTTACACTACATTCATACTGAAAGATAATCACGAACAAGAGTTCGTCAAAATGCTCATTCCATGATTATATTGCCATATAAACAGGCTGCTGACCACGTGATGAACAATCAAAATACTCATTAATTGGGTGAAATTAACTTTTGCGCAGCGTAAAAAATCATTGTTCTCAGCAGCGTATTGTGCTGTTTAAACATAATCTGCATTGCCGAGAACTATGGCAGCCTATTAGCACGGAGCGATCTATTACGAACGACCGTTTACTTTGGTCTGCCTCTGTTAACAGGTTATTACAGGGGTATTCCCATCTACAATATATTATCCAATTATGTGGTAGGTATAATAATAATAATAATAGCAAATACCTCCAATTAGAAATGAAGTATACTTCTTCTGATTCGCTATGTCGCTTGGCCCTTGTGCAGGCATTACAGTAGCTTAGGTATACATGGTTACAACCACTAACAGCTGACAAACTAAATGTCACTATATGAGTGGTCATAACCTAAACTACTGCAATGCTACTGCAATGCCCTGCACACGAGATAAGCGACATAGTGAATCAGAAGAACTATATTACATTTCTAATTGGAGGTATTTGCTAATATTATTAGTAGTAGTATTATTATACCTACTAAATATTGGGATAGAATCTTGAAGATGTGAATGCTTTTTATATATATTATACAGTGGCATGTAAAAAGTTGGGCACCCATGGTCAAAATTACTGTTATTGTGAATAGTTAGGAAAGTTGAAGATGAAATGATTTCTAAAAGGCCTAAAGTTAAAGATGACACATTTCCTTTGTATTTTAGGCAAAAAAAAAATATATTGTCATTTTTTACATTTTAAAAATAAAAAGGAAAATAGGCGTGGTTGAGATGCACACCAAGATGTTTATGTATCTCTGAGCTCTGCAGAACTGAAGCCTGGGAATCGTAATTAATGCCTTTTCAGAAGATACTGAAAAGTGAGTGAAGACCTTCCTTTACCACCTTGGACTTTTTTGAACCCTCTTTGGAAATTCTGGGATTAAAAATGTCGAATTCTGGACAAAAAGAAGGAGCTGCAGTTTCACAGTCTCTTTAGGCGTAGCATCAGCTGTTTCAGACTATGAGACTTCACAATGTGAGGAAAATCTCCCCTCCAGCTCCAGAGAAGTCCTTCACAAATCCAGAGAAAACCACTACAGCCTCCATGGACCCCCAGAACCAGGAGGAGACCCTCCAGCGTCCTACCAGACCACCAGCAGCTGCTGCTAAGGAGAAAAATCATCCTCAGCAACCAGATAACGGGACTCAAGGCTGGCTCCAGGTTTTTGTGGTCCCCGGGCCAAAGAGTCTCAGTGGGCCCCTTTAATACATACCACAATTCATGATGCTCAGATACGGCAGAGAAATATAGGTATAGTACAATGCCAAACACTTCACTTCTTACATTACATGAGTGATATCTATTATAAATTCTACAATAGGTCAGAAACTGTTGAATCCTCACAGCTAACATTGCGTTCCCTGGGGGGGATTCAAAAGTCTGCAGTCACACATAATGACTGCAGACTTTTCATTTTAGATTGGATAGTATAGTCCTCCGTACAGTATTATGGCCAACACATAGCGCTCCATACAGAATAATGAGCCCCATTTATTGCTCCATACAGTATTATGGGCACTACATAGTGCTACATACAGAATAATGAACCCCATAAATTGCTTCATACAGTACTATGGGCACCACATAGTGCGCCATACAAAATAATGAGCCCCATATATTGCTCTACACAGAATAATGAGCCCCATATATTACTCCGTACAGATTAATAAGTCCCATATATGATGCTCCATACAGAATAATGGGCCCAATATAATGCTTCATACAGTATATGATGAGCTCCACATAATGCTCCAGTATATGATGGCCCCATATATTGCTCCATACATGAGCCCCACATATTGCTCCATACTGTATGAGTAACATATAATGCTCCATACAGTATATGATGGGCCCCATATATTGCTCCATACAGAATGGGCTCCATATGATGCTCTAGTATATGATGGGCCCCATATATGATGCTTCAGTGTATGATGAGCCCCATATAATGCTCCATATATAATGGGCCCCATACATAATGCTCCATGTATAATGGTCCCCATATGATGCACCATAATGGGCCCCATATGATGCTCCCGTATATGATGGGCCCCATGGATGCTGCTCCAGTGTATGATGGACCTATAAGATGCTCCATTATATGATGGGCCCCATATGATGCTCTAGTATATGATGGGCCCCATATATGATACTCCAGTGTATGATGAACCCCATATAATGCTCCATATATAATGGGCCCCATATGATGCACCATATATAATAGGCCCCATATGATGCTCCAGTATATGATGGGCCCCATGGATGCTGCTCCAGTGTATGATGGACCAATATAATGCTCATATATAATGGGCCCCATATGATGCTCCAGTATATAATGGGCCCCATATATGATGCTCCAGTGTATAATGGGCCCCATATATGCTGTTCCAGTGTATAATGGGCCCCATATGATGCTCCAGTGTATAATGGGCCCTGTATATGATGTTCCAGTGTATGATGGGCCCCATTTTTAATGCTCCAGTGTATGATGGGCCCCATATATAATTCTCCAGTGTATAATGGGCCCCATTTTTAATGCTCCAGTGTATGATGGGCCCCATATATAATGCTCCAGTGTATAATGGGCCCCATATGTGATGCTCAAGTGTATGATGGGCCCCACATATAATTCTCCAGTGTATAATGCTCCCCATATATTGCTCCAAACATTAAAAAAAAAAATGAAATACTCACCTCTCTTCGCTGGGCACTGCTCTACTCTGGACTCCTCATCGTCGCCATCTTCCAGCTCTCTGCATTGTGACTGTTCAGGCAGAGGGCGCACAGATGTGATGACATCACGCCCTCTGACCTGAATATCACTGTCAGGAAACACAGAAGACATGACAGTGGTGGAGCAGGGAGAGGTAAGTATCGCAAGTGCCGGGGCCCTGAGCAAGCGGGGGGCCCACTCGTGGGCACCGGCACTGGCACAGGGCCCCTCATAGTATGCCGGTGTTTCCAACGGCGAGTGGGCCCCCCCGCCAGCTCTGGGCGCCGCAAGATCCATCTCTCCTTCAACATCAGCACTATCATCCATAGCCCTCACGGACCTCCAGGATCCAAAGGGGAAGGCCCTTCAACATCCCTCAGGACCACCACCAGCTGCCAGGAGGAAGGAGACTCCGCAGAATATAGCTGAGCAGACAGCTACAGTGCAGACAGCGCAGCAACCAACATCCCCGCTCTGATGTGAACGCTTGTGCCACTTTTAAAACTTAAGGCATAGACCAAAATGCAGTCTGAGGACATCACTCTTGGCCCTAAAGACTCACCCCAAACATGTACAATGTAAAGGGATGAAGAAGGCCACAAATCTCAGACAAGCAACACATTGAGCTCAGCTATGCTGGAAATTCTCACTGAACAGCTGCTCAAAGTTCATACAGCTGGCTCTGCTGCTTCTTTTAAGGGGATACCTCACCTATGTTAAAGAAACCTTCAAATATGGGGAAAACCAATATAGGCAGATCCTGTAACATATCTCAACCATCTCCTGTTCAAAATAAGAAGCAGTCAACCTCTTCAAAAGAACAGAAAGAGTTTTCATTTAAGGAGATAAAAAAAACAAGGAACTGGTAAGGGAAAGTAAAGTTCGGGGTCTGTACCGAATATGTAGTGTTCGGGCATGTACCCGAACACAGACTTCTCCAGGATGTCCGTGTTACTGTTCGGATTCAACACCCCAAACATCAGCTGTTTCCCACGCTGTCATCTGTGCGACAGCACGAGAAGAGAAACATCGGCGGCTCTGATCGGCAGTAATTTAGTCAGAGCGCTGCTGTTTCCACGCTGTCAGATAAAAAGGTTACCACCGGTCACAGGCGTCTGCTAATGAGAGAGTACTACTCTCATCAGTGTAAGCCTGCTGTCGCTGATAACCGTGAGAGCAGACACCGCTGGTGGGAGTATTCATAAGCTGCCACTTGTGCTATAAATAATAAAAAAAATTACGTGGGGCCTTTTCTAATTTTGATAACCAGCGCCAGCAAAACCAACAACCCACAGATATCCGCTTTATCACAGCTGGCTATCAAGTATAGGGTGATCAGAGTCCATGATTGCCGCGTTGTGGCACAGATGACAGCGTGGAAGACAACGGATTTTCAGGTCCCCAATTCATCTGAATGGGGTCTGGGTTCGGGTACCCTAACCAACTTTTTTAAGATGTTCGGCAGAACCCACCAGACCCGAACATCCAGGGTTTGCCCATCACTACTAAAGAGGAGCTGGAAAATTCCTCCTCTAACATGACATATCACCATATAAGCAAAAATCCAGCTTGGATGTTCAAACTCCACCTAATGCATCTCATGCAGACCCTCCTGTACAAAGTACAACTATGTGTTTTCAAAATATCCACACAGAAGAACCTCAATCTATCCCCATCTCAGTTATGTATTTGCAACTTCTTCAGATCCATGATATCACAAATGGATGACAATTTAAACAAAAGATTTGATGTCCTATAAAATTTTATAACCGCAATAAACAGCCTAAAATTCAGGGGCTCTTCCTGAATACATACCATCTGTTGACCTGTCTTCATATTAAAAGCATTCTCCAAAAGGTTCTCACTTATATTCCTAATCTAGAAATAATGCTAGACAGAACTCATAGGATTCAAAAGCCTAAATCTCTTTCCAAAAACATACCAAGGGACATCGCCAGGTTCCATTTCTATGAATCGAAGGATCGTCTTCTTGGTTATTTAAAAGTATGTATGATTCACTAAGGATCTTTCTGAATTTCTCCAAAGAGACTTTGAATCTCAGAAAGTCCTTTACCGACATCACTACTATTCTAAGGTGGAATAACATTCCCTATAAATGCGGTTTCCCAGTAAAGTTACTTATTTTTTTTCAACGGAATAACCCATATAATCAGAGACCCAAAAAAGGCTGGAACTTTCTGAAAAACAAATAATTTTGCTGGGGATGAAGAGGATCCTACTTAATTTTTTGTCTCATGTACTTTCGGATCATTATAAGGAAGGTTACTCTCATAATCATATGTATACTTACGTATTATACTGATTTTTTTCCCCATCCTTTCCTCTCCGTTTATCTGAGAATTATCAATGGCTGAGTACTTTATTAACATGTTCTTTTTCTTTACATGTATGTACAATTAAATGCATGTTTTTATTATGCAATGTTGTGACATTAATAGGTGGCATTCCGTGATGCAGTAAAACAATCCTTTATTTATTCAATGCAAGTAGTACATGGATGCCGGGGAGCAGGTGCAGTGGAGGACGAGGGCAGTTTTGCGTCAATCAGACCCTGGACCCATTGACCTGGACCCGTTGAAGCGTCTGATCAACGCGAAACAGCCGTTGTCCTCCACTGCGCCTGCTCCCCTGCACCCATGTACTACTTAGAATCATAGAATGGTAGAGTTGGAAGGGACCTCCTGAGCCATCTGGTCCAACCCCCTGCTCAAAGCAGGATTCTCTAAATCATCCCAGACAGATGTCTGTCCAGCCTCTGTTTGAAGACTTCCATTGAAGGAAAACTCACCACCTCTCGTGGCAGCCTGTTCCACTCATTGATCACCCTAAGTGTCAAAAAGTTTTTTCTAATATCTAATCTGTGTCTCCTCCCATTCAGTTTCATCCCATTGCTTCTAGTCTTTCCTTGTGCAAATGAGAATAAAGATGATCCTTCTACAATGTGACAGCCCTTGAGATATTTGAGATACTTGCATTGAATAAAGAAAGGATTGTTTTACTGCATCACGAAGTGCCACCTATTTTTTCCTCCTTGGCCTGGACTTTGTACGACCTGATCGTTTCAGGTGTTGCACCCTGGATTTTGCAAGCCGTACACTGCTGGTCCGCCAAGTAAACTTGAAAAGGTAAGTTGTTTGGTGATGGTTTATCTCATTTTCCACAATGTGACATTGTTTTCCTTAAGAAGTTTGTAAACATACGTTTTATTAAGAAGTTTCTGGCAACTGTTTTAATCATTTTTATTTGTTACTATGGTTGAAAAATCTTATATTTTAATGTCAAATGACTTAATAATCCCAATAAGAGGTTGTCTGCATGGAACAAAGCTAAATTGTCCAGTGCTGATGTTATAGCATTACAGGAAATGAAATTTGAAGATACAAATCCTCCAAATTTTACCCATGAGTCTTTCCCACACTCTTAAAGATCATCTACTAAAAAGCTGGAGCCCTTACCGCCATTCGAGACTTAATATCTTTCCAATTTATCAAATAAATTCTATATCCTAAAGGACGTTTTCTTATTTTAAATTTGTTTTTCACGTTAATGACCAGGCCAATTTTTACAATTCTGACCACTGTCTCTTTATGAGGTTATAACTCTGGAACGCTTCAACAGATCTTCGCGATTCTGAGACTGTTATCTCGTGACATATTGTATTTCACGTTAGTGGTAAAATTTATTCGATATAACTTGCATTTATTTTTGAAAAAAACGCAAACATGGCGAAAATTTTGAAAATTGTGCAATTTTCAAACTTTGAATTTTTATTCCCTTAAAACAGAGAAATATGTCACACAAAATAGTTAATAAATAACATTTCCCACATGTCTACTTTACATCCGCACAATTTTGGAACCAAAATTTTTTTTTGTTAGGAAGTTATAAGGGTTAAAATTTGACCAGCGATTTCTCATTTTTACAACAAAATTTACAAAGCCATTTTTTTTAGGGACCACCTCACATTTGAAGTCACTTTGAGGGGTCTATATGGCAGAAAATACCCAAAAGTTACACCATTCTAAAAACTGCACCCTCAAGGTACTCAAAACCACATTCAATACGTTTATTAACCCTTCAGGTGCTTCACAGGAGCTGAAGCTACGTGGAAGGAAAAAATTAATATTTAACTTTTTAGTCACAAAAATGATCTTTTTTAAGGTTTTTTTTATTTTCACAAGGGTAAAAGGAAAAAAAGGACAGATAAAGTTGTTGTGCAATTCCTCCTGAGTACGCCAATACCCTATATGTGGGGGGAAAACCACTGTTTGGGCACACGGCAGAGCTCGTAAGGGAAGGAGCGCCGTTTGACTTTTCAAACCAAAATTGGCTGGAATTGAGATTGGACGCCATGTCGCGTTTGGAGAGCCCCTGATGCGCCTAAACAGTGGAAACCCACCACAAGTAACACCATTTTGGAAACTAGACCCCCTATGGACCTTATCTAGATCTGTGGTGAGCAATTTGTACCCCCAAGTGCTTCACACAAGTTTATAACGTAGAGCCGTAAAATTAAAAAATTTCCACAAAAATTACCTTTTCACCACAATTTTTACTTTCCCAAGGGTAACAAGACCCCAAAAGTTATTGTGCAATTTGTCCAGAGTACGCTGATACCCCATATGTGGGGTAAACTACTGTTTGGGTGCAAGGCAGAGCTCAGAAGGGAAGGGGCACCGTTTGACTTTTTCAACGCAGAGTTGGCTGGAATTGAGATCAGACGCCATGTCACATTTGGAGAGCCCCTGATGTGCCTAAACAGTGGAAACCCCCAATTCCAACTCCAACCCTAACTCCAAACACACCCTAACCCTAGTCCCAACTCTAACCATAACCCTAACCACAAACCTAACCCTAACACACCCTAACCCTAATCCCAACCCTAACCCTAATCCTAACTTTAGTCCCAACTCTAACCCTAACTTTAGCCGCAACCCTAACGGGAAAATGGAAATAAATACATTTTTTTTAATTTTATTATTTTTCCCTAACAAAGGGGGTGATAAAGGGGGGTTTGATTTACTACTTATAGCGGGTTTTTATGATTGGCAGCTGTCACACGCTAAAAGACGCTTTTTATTGCAAAAAAATAGGTTTTGCATCACCACATTTTGAAAGCTATAATTTTTGCATATTTTGGCCCACAGTCATGTGAGGTCTTATTTTTTGCGGTACGAGTTGACATTTCTATTGGTACCATTTTTGAGCATGTGACATTTTCTGATCGCTTTTTATTTCAATTTTTGGGAGGTTAGAATGAACAAAAATCAGCAATTCATTAATTTCTTTTGGGGGGGGCGTTTATACCGTTCCGCGTGTTGTAAAATTGATAAAGCAGTTTTATTCTTCGGATTCGGTTCGATTACGGCGATACTTCATTTATATCATTTTTTTATGTTTTGGTGCTTTTATACAATAAAAACAATTTTATATAAAAAATAATCATTTTTGCATCACTTTATTCTGCGAGCTATAACTTTTTAATTTTTTCGCTGATGATGCTGTATGGCGGCTCGTTTTTGCGGGACAAGATGAAATTTTCAGCGATACCATGTTTATTTATATCAGTCTTTTTGATTGTGTGTTATTCCACTTTTTGTTCGGCGGTATGATAAAGCATTGATTTTTTGCTTTTTTTTTTTTTTTAAGGGGTTCACTAAAGGGGTTAACTAGTGGGACCGTTCTATAGGGCGGGTCGTTACGGACGCGTTGATACCAAATATGTGTACTTTTATGGTTTTGTTTTTTTAGAGGAAGAAATGAATTTATTGGGGAATATTTTTTTTCCTTTATTTTGGAATTTTTTTTTTTTACACTTGTGATTTTCATTTTTTTTTTTAACTTTTTTACTTTGTCCCAGGGTGGGACATCACTGTAGAATGTCAGATTGCTGGTCTGACAGTGTGCACAGCACTCTGTGAGACCAGCGATCTCACAGGCACTGCTGCAGACTTCCTCAGCACCTGCTCTCAGCAGGCACTGAGGAAGCCGCCTCCCTGCAGGACCCCGCAGCCATCTTGGATCCGGGGCCTTGCAGGGAGGAAGGCCTCAGAACAGCGCAATCACATCGCGCTGTTCTGAGGGTCTCAGGGGAGCACGCAGGGAGCCCCCTCCCTGCGCGATGCTTCCCTGTGCCCCCTGTACACCGTGATCATGTTTGATCGCGGTGTGCCAGGGGTTAATGTGCTGGGAGCGGTCCGTGACCGCTCCTGGCACATAGTGCCGGGTGTCAGCTGTGATAATCAGCTGACACCCGGCCGCGATCAGCTGCGCTCCCCCGGGGAGCGCAGCTCATCCCTAGGACGTACTATCCCGTCCCTGGGAATTAAGTCCCAGGGCACATGGACGGGATAGTACGTCCGATGACAGAAAGGGGTTAAAATCTGTCAGCAGGATTTTGCTAAGTAAACTATAGGCAATGTCAGGTTGGCAATGTTAAACTGATTAAAATGATACCTGAGGAGATGAAATCCATCATGTTATCAGTGTTTGAATTTTTCAGTTAATGAGATGCGTGTGCTCCAGAGTGGGACTGTCGGCAGAGTCTTATCTTGGTGCTCTAAGCCAGAGAAACCAAGGAAGGACCTGCTCACATACCGCCGCGAAGCACAAACATGCTCCTCATCAAAGAGGCAGAGCGAGACAGACTGTGCTTCGGGGCGAGCCTTGGTTTCTCTGGCCTAGAGCAGGAAGATAAGATGGTCATCCCTTAATATGTAACAATTAACTCTTCCATTACCAAAACATCCAACACTAAACTGAACAATTCTCCAATGGAAAAAAAACTAAGTTGGTATCAGATAAATTGGCCATATTTCCACATGACAAAGTTCCCATTCCTATTTTTCACACAATTTTTCCAAATACAGATTCTCAGGACTTGTGCAGACAACCATATCATCGGTTGCAATTCTCCATCTTCTCCTCAGTGTGCTTCAATTCTCTCATCAGAGAGAATATACACTGCTCAAAAAAATAAAAGAACACTTAAACAACAGAATATAACAAAGTAAATCAAACTTCTGTGAAATCAAAATGTTCACTTAGGAAGCAACACTGATTGACAATCAATTTCACATGCTGTTGTGCAAATGGAATAGACAACAGATGGAAATTATTGTCAATTATCAAGACACACTCAATAAAGGAGTGGTTCTGCAGGTGGGGACCACAGACCACATCTCAGTACCAATGCTTTCTGGCTGATGTTTTGTTCACTTTTGAATGTTGGTTGTGCTTTCACACTCGTGGTAGCATGAGACGGACTCTACAACCCACACAAGTGGCTCAGGTAGTGCAGCTCATCCAGGATGGCACATCAATGCGAGCTGTGGCAAGGTTTGCTGTGTCTGTCAGCGTAGTGTCCAGAGACTGGAGGCGCTACCAGGAGACAGGCCAGTTCATCAGGAGACGTGAAGGGGGCCTTAGGAGGGCAACAACCCAGCAGCAGGACCGCTACCTCCGCCTTTGTGCAAGGAGGAACAGGAGCACTGCCAGAGCCCTGCAAAATGACCTCCAGCAAGCCACAAATATGCATGTGTCTGCACAAACGGTTAGAAACTGACTCCATGAGGATGGTCTGAGTGCCCACGTCCACAGATGGGGGTTGTGCTCATAGCCTAACACCGTGCAGGATGCTTGGCATTTGTCACAGAACATCCGGATTGTGCTCTTCATAGATGAAAGCAGGTTCACACTGAGTACATGTGACAAACGTGACAGAGTCTGGAGACACCGTGGAGAGCGATCTGCTGCCTGCAACATCCTTCAGCATGACCGGTTTGACAGTTGGTCAGTAATGGTGTGGAGTGGCATTTCTTTTAACCCCTTCTCATGTACAGCACCATGGCATCAATGGTGCTATAGAAATAAATAATAATTTCTTTGGAGGGCCGCACAGCCCTCCATGTGCTCACCAGAAGTAGCCTGACTGCCATTAGGTACTGAGATGAGATCCTCTGACCCCTTGTAATTCAATATACTGGTGCGGTTGGCCCTGAGTTCCTCCTTATGCAGGACAATGCCAGACCTCATGTGGCTGGAGTGTGTCAGCAGTTCCTGCAAGATGAAGGCATTGAAGCTATGGACTGGCCCGTCCGTTCACCAGACCTGAATCCGATTGAACACATCTGGGACATCATGTCTCGCTCCATCGACTGTCACATTGCACCAGACTGTCCAGTAGTTGGTGAATGCTTTAGTCCAAGTCTGGGAGGAGATCACTCAGTCCATCCGCTGCCTCATCAGGAGCATGCCCAGGCGTTGTAGTAAGGTCATACAGGCACGTGGAGGCCACACACACTACGGAGCATCATTTTGACTTGTTTTAAGGACATTACTTTCCACTTTAATTTTGGGTGTGACTCCAAATCCAGGCCTCCATTGGTTAATAAATTTGATTTCCATTGATGATTTTTATGTGATTTTGTTTTCAGCACATTCAACTTTGTATAGAACAAAGTATTGAATGAGAATATTTCATTCATTCAGATCTAGGATGTGTTGAGTGCTCCCTTTATTTTTTGAGCAGTGTATGTCTGTATACATCTGGGAGATCAGTGTCTCTCCAAGAAATCTAAACTGCTAATTTACATATAAGAAAAAACATTGATTTCTCTGGAATAAAACATCGTATCACATATCAAGGTATCATTTTATTCTGCTTACTATATTGCCAGTTTAGGAGGGTTGATCCTACAGAAAGATTCCCTTTTAAGGAGTTAAAGGTAATTAACAGGAAGTGAGCGGCCAGCCGTAGCTCTCACTTCCTGTTAATTACGTATATATGTCTGAAGGCGGGGACAGCGACGCTGGAACCGATTGGGTTCAGGGCTCACCAATCTCACGTGAGCTGCGGGAGAGGAAGCACCAACATGGGAGCAGAGTATAAGCTTTTTTATTTTAAGTTAGTCAAACATGGGAAATGAGAAGGGTTTGTCCTAATAGTGGACAACCTTTTTAAATAGTTTGCCCCTTTTGACAACCAAGTATAGTGTAGCATGCAGCAGTATGCTTGTAGTCAAAATGACAGGACCCTGACAAACCCTAATGGGTCTTCTTCGATCTGTTGGTTGGCAGTTATGTCACAGCATTATAAATTTAATCCTTGTACCAGGGTGAATTGATTTAAATCACGCCGATTTAAATCAACGATTTAAATCATGATTTAAATCAAATGATTTTTTTCTATTTAAATCAGATCGATTTAAATCGTGATTTTAATCATGATTTAAATCACTGATTTAAATCAAAAGATTTTTTTTAATATAAATCACGATTAAAATCTAAAACTTTCAATCATTGTTCAATTAACTCCACACTTCTAGCTTGGTTTCACTTTCTGTAGCTTGGTTTCAGTTTCTTTTTCCATTCAGTTGACATGCCCAAACTTGTTGGATAGTCAGTCAGCAGTACTTGGCTGTAGTAACAATCAAACTTCAGAAGTGATCTGCGTGAGCCATGGCAGGTCGTAAGAGAGACCCTATTTGGGTTCATTTTGTTGAGATGCCAGCAGAGCTTGGAAAGAAAGGTGGGAGAGCAAAGTGCAAATACTGTCAAAAGGATATCCAAGGACTTGTTTGCCGTTTGAAATCACATTATGAAAACTGCAACCAGAAGGGAAATGAAGATGTTGATAGTGATACAACTAATGTCAATGAACCCCCACAGCTTCTTATGCACCAGGACCCTAGCACTAGTGGTAAGTCTGGCAATTACAACCTATTTTAACAGACGTTTTACTGGGATGGTTAGTCTATGAAAAGAAAAATTTCTAGCACTAGTTCTGGAGTATAGAATTTAAATTTATGTTAAGGCAATATTTCACAGAAGATTAACGTTAAGTAAAAATAAAAGAGTGTGTATACGCCTATTTTTTTATTATTGTAGGCTACAATTCACTTTTGAAGTCTGCCAAATTGACCATTTTTTAAAAAAAACATTTTTAAAACTTTTGTGACATAATTTTTTTCAGTTGCTCTGATATTACTAGTATTACAGCAACTTCACCGGAAACTTGAGTAGCATAACTTTTGAGACAGCCCTTATAGGACGAGGACCATTACATTGTTCAAAAAGTTTGTTTCAAAATATTTTCGTTATATTTCTTCAAATACGCAGTCGAATTATATTTTTAATTACTGTGCTTTCAGGGTCAAATATGGCTTGTGCTGCACGTGACAATCAATATCTGGGCACAACTTCAACAAAGCAACCCAACAAAAAACTTTGCGTGCAAAGTGTAGAAAAATTCCTCTTAAAGACTACGACGAGCCAGAAAGAACATTTTGATGAATTAATTGCTAAATTCATATTTGCAACCAATTCTTCTTTCCGACTAGTTGAACACCCATTGTTTGTACAAATGATTGAAGGAATAAGACCAGGCTACAAACCACCAAGTAGATTTGATATCTCAGGAAAACATCTTCAGGCTGTATACGACAAAGAAAGAGCGGCTTGTACAAAATATTTGAAAGACAAAGTTGTTAACATGAGCTTGGATGGTTGGAGCAACATCCACAACGACCCCATAATTTGCACTTGTGTCACAACAGAAGATGGTGAAACTTACCTTACAGACACAATCGACACATCTGGAAATTCACATACTGCTGAATATTTACTTGAAATTGCTAAGAACTCAATTCACCAATGCCAAGAACAGTTTGGATGTAAAGTAAGGAGCTTAGTTACTGATAACGCAAGCAATGTGGCAAAAATGCGAGCGGAACTGGCACATGAGGATGACACAAATGTCATTACATACGGTTGTTCTGCCCATTTGTTGCATCTTTTGGCAAAAGACCTGCATATTTCGGGTGTCAAGGAACATGTTGTAGAAATTGTTAAATATTTCCGCAATAATCATTTTGCACATGCAACCTACAAGGAAATGGGAGGACTGAAGTTGGTTCTACCACAAGATGTTAGATGGAATACCTTGGCTGAATGCTTGGAACTGTTAACAACTGGTCAAAATTAGTGTCCATTTGCGAAACACATCGGGATAAAATTGATGCTAATATACGAAGCAAAGTATTAAATCTTGGTGTGAAGAGAAATGCCGAGGACCTTTTGGAAAGGTTAAAGCCAATATCTATTGCGTTGGATAAAATGCAGAAAGATACTGCAACCATAGCTGATGCCACAGAAGTTTGGAAAGATTTAGAAGGTTCGCTAGATCGCTTGAACCTCTCAAACAATGTAAAGGTTGCAATACACCACCGCAAGGACCAAGCATTAAAAGAACACTATTTAGCCAATATCTTGCATCCCATCTACAGAGGGAAAAAACTATCTGAGGCGGAAATCAACTCTGCAATGGAGTGGCTCGCCAATACTAACCATGACATTGTGGCAACTGTGCTGAAATTGAAGTGTGAATCTGCACCATTTCAAAAATACATGTTTGTAGATAACGTCGTTAATGAACTAAAACCACTGGACTGGTGGAAGTCGCAATCACTTGTTCTTCCAGCGAAGATAATAAATGTAGCTACTCAGCTACTGACTGCATCGGCAGGAGTAGAGAGATTGTTTTCTTCATTTGGTTTTGTGCACACAACACCAGTCCGAAACCGCTTAGGAACTGCTAAAGCAGGACAACTAGTTTTCCTATTAAAAGTCCTAAATAAACAGTAGG
This sequence comes from Oophaga sylvatica, assembly GCA_033576555.1. Lineage (NCBI taxonomy): Eukaryota > Metazoa > Chordata > Amphibia > Anura > Dendrobatidae > Oophaga > Oophaga sylvatica. The sequence goes on from JARQOD010000006.1 coordinate 354,878,336, forward strand.
CTTAAAGGACTGATGTATTCACTGAAGATGTTTGCTTACTTCAAACGTTAGAGATAGGCTATTGTTAAAAAGTACTTAAGGGTATGCCACACTAAACAGCGTCGCTAACGAGATCGCTAAAATACGTCACTATTTAGCGATCTCGTTAGTGACGCTAACGTGTGTGGCATGTAGCAACGACGTGGCCCCTGCTGTGATCTCGCTGATCGTTCACTAGAGTTCTGGACCGTATTTAGATCGTTGGCGTCCCGCTGGTCAGCCTATATCGCTGTGTCTGGCACCTTTTGTGAGCGATGTGCGCTGTTTTTTACATCGCAATGACCGTTAAAGTTGTTAATGAGATCGCTAACCGCTTATGCGTCGTTAACAAGATCGCTAAATGTGGCAGCTACTAGCGACATTAAAACGATCACAAAAACGATCGCATTAGTATGCGTCGTTATTGTGATCGTTAGCGGGAGCGTTTAGTGTGGCAGTACCTTTACTCTCTGTAGTTCAATTCTGATTGTTTAATAGTGCAAATAAAAATTATTAGGTTTCATAATCATCAACTGTTTTAATATTTTTATTTGTGTAAAATAATTTGATTTGCAAAAAGACAAAGTTTTGCTTGTGTACAACTTGATTAAAAAATCCTATTTAAATCAAAAAAATCCGATTTAAATAAAAAAAATCAGATTTTTTTGATTTTTTTAAAAAAATCATGATTTTTATCCACCCTGCCTTGTACCAATGTGATCATAGCTGTAGGACAATAACAAAAGCCAAGATAAAACGCACACAAAAACCACACCATTAAACAGCCAGACACGTGTATATGTTATCTAAACCATTCTGTAATTTTATTGATTTTTGTGGAGTTCACATATTTTGTACAGCAAACACTGTAGGCATCGAGAAGCTGCAGCTCTATTGTTTAAAATAGCAGCAAGGTATCTTTTAATATCAGAGAATCTGGACAATAAATAGTCTGTCTCTTTGGATGTAAATGCTCAACATGTCAACCTGCTGCAGCTTCGTATTGTGATTGCTATTTTACAGAGCTTATACACAAAAATATATATGCAATCTTTGTCTATATTTATACAAATACAACAGTAGTTTGTGAATACATTGTAAGTACATTTACATGATAAGCAACACAAATTCCCATATCTCTTGATAACTTTTTTTTTTAAATGCAAAATACAATAAAATTCAGTCTGGAATGCAATTTCATCCACTTTGACATTTAAAACCTTTTATTGTATAAACTATTTTTTTTTAGCACTTGTAAATCCAAAACATATTTTTTTCCCCCAATGAATAGAAAATATAAATTTCATCAAGAAGTCCGAAGAGATTTATCTGTTCCAAAAAGTTTTCAAAATACAGAAATGCAAATGGCAATTCTTAACATACAGTGTGATCTTCACTCTACACTATATATTCCGTCCATTTTTAAATTATTGTATATTTATTTTAGTGAACTAAAATCTGGGTGTGTTTGACGAAATAAAATATAAAATCGGCATGTTCGCCATCATTTTTATTTAACTTTTTGCTCTTTTCTGCAAGTGCATATTAATACGCTGTGGTGTTGTACAAAGTTCAATAAAAGGGTAAACTAGATCACAGTATAAAAATATATCATACAACTATTGCTATAATAAAATAGTCCTTTTTCTATGGTAAAAATACATCTGTAAGTGAAAGGAAGGTTGTAGCACCATTAAAGAACGGTTTCCCTAGTTACATTAGCAGCATGATGATCCGATAGAACAATATTGCAGGAGTGTTTTTGAGAAGATAAACATTCATTCTGGTTGCATTGTACCAATGAAGCTTATACTGAAAAAATGTTTCCACGTGATTAGTAACAGTATGGTCACTTCCATGGCGAGAAAGCATATCAAGACACGTTGCCTTCGACCTAGGCAAGACGAAACGGCAGCCTTTTAAAGACCACCATTTGATCAATGAGGTTTGCCCGATGTTGATCAATAACAGGTCAATAGGTCTGAAGAATAATAGACAAGCAATTTATTGAACTGGTAAATACCTAATTTAGAACCAGTCCATTAAGCTATGGTGGTACTTGTCCATTAAATCCTAGCGTGATGTGAAATAATTCACATCGGTGGAAAACGTACTTTAACAAAAAAAAAAAAAGAAGAAAAAGTTGGTACTTGTGTTTGAGGTAAAGTGGTGTTTCATTCTTAAGTGATGAAAACATGGTTTATAAATACATTATGGCAGGTATCTTTAACAGGCTACATCCTTTCTAAAAGAGAGAACTGCTGTGCAGTTTCTTAGGTATTTTTAATATTTTATATTTTTAATATTTCATGCTAAAATAAGTGCATACAAAAGGGTAAAACTAGAGGATAGTAGACGGCTATTTTTGAGCGTCAATTTGGTCAACTCAAATGCTTATGTACATATGGAAGATTAAAATAATGCCTTAAAGGGGCTCTCTCGGTACAGAATGACGGTTCAATCTAAGTGCAGGCTCTAAGTGCATCATGGCGGGCCAAACATTTAAATACACTTTCTCGACCTCTGGTTTTCCATCTATCGCTGCACTTATCTGCTTCTAGGAAGCCAGAGCTGTCAAAGAAGTTGAGATGGTGGAGATAAAAGGGAAAACGAGCTGGTCAGAAGGTGCATAGAATTGTTTGGCCACACCATGATGCACCAGGGGCGCCTGTACTATGTTTCAACAGTCCTTCTGTGCTGACAGTCCCTTTAAGGGCACATCACTCTTCACTCTTCTGTGATTGACAGCTTTGGTTTCATAGAAGAATGGCAGAGATAGGGGGAAAACAAGTAGGTGGGAAGGTGCACTTAGATGTTTGGCCACACCAAGGGTACACTGAGCACCTGTACTTGGTTTTAACAGTCACCCTGTGCTGACAGTCCTTTTAAAAGGATTGTCTGGTTAAGACAACCCCTACCATTGGCCAACAATGTGCTGAGTGTGGAATGGGCAGCATAAGAGCTAACTAGTGTACATTTCCCTGCCCCTAGAATGATATCGGTAAGTGCCTACTAAAATCTAATGGGTATGAGGTCAGCATTGCTCTTCCCTGACATTTACAATTGGTGGGGAAAAAGGGATAAAAATGCTCAGTTTTAACAAGCATAATTTTTTTTTAATGGGAGATATGGACAAAGTTGTCTGACAGCAGCTTATCGCCCATTTTTCTATAAATGCCTTTCTAACACAAACATTAATGTTTATGGGATGTATGGAGCCAGCTTGATAAATGAGCATTTATATGACAGATAACAGTTGTACGTATAATAAAGTGTTCCTTTTGTAGTGGAGGGCATGGGTAATGTGGGATAATTTAAAAAAACAAAAGAATGCAATAGCATCTGATTGCATTTGCCTTATGTACTCCATGTAATACTATACATAGTAAAGATGTTGGGGAAATATCACTTGCGATGATCAGAAGCTTCTTTTGCACAAGGAAGTTTTCAAATGTTTTAAGGGAATCTGTCAGCAGTCTTTTTTCTATGTAATCCGAGAGCAGCATAATGTAGAGACAGAGTTTCATTGTTTTTAGCTTTTTTAAAATTTTACCCAAAAACCATCGATGTGTCACTTACTGGACTGCTTGGTGCCGTTTTAATAGAATCCCTGTATTGTCTGATGTAGACGTAGCAGAGCTAAGACTTCTGGGCTGTGTATAACCCGGATCACACCCCTGACTGGCAGCTTCCCGTGTACACTGACTTGTCAGCTAGCTGCCAATCAGTGATGGGGCGTGGTTTTGCAGATTAGCCTGACTGGTCTGCACATGAGATGTAGTCCTCTAGTGATAATCTTCTACTGGTAAAACACCGATTGTATTGAAACTACAATACACAGCCTAATAAGTGACACCTTGTTGGAATTGTGCATTCTTGTTCTATTTTATGCTGCTTTCAGACTAAATAGCAAAAATCTGACAAATTCCTTTTAGGCTAGTTTCACACATCAGTTTTTTTTCTGTCAGGCGCGATCTGGCAGTTTTTGAAAAAAACTGATCCGTTTTTTCTCATTGACATGCATTAGCACCGGATTGCGCCGCATGTCATTGCGTTTAGTCCGTTTTCTGCCGGATCCGTCATAGATTTTAATTCCGGCGGCCGGACAGGACGCATCATGTAACTTTTTTTTTCTGCCGGAAACGCCTGACAGCGCCTGAAGCGGCGCATTAGGCGGCTGGAAACAATAGAAGTCTATGGTACCAGACTGATCCGGATTCTGGAAACCAAAGTCTTTCTCTCTCCTCCGTGCCAGACATGCGTACAATACATTTTCCGGGTTCAAAAGTTCACGACGGATCAGGCTAAAAACCGGATCCGGCACATCAGTTTTTTCCAATCTAAGCCATATCCGTCTTTTTAGCAATTGGACAGATTGTGCCTGATTGCAAAAAACTGATGTGTGAAACAGGCCTAAGAAAAACCCCTTCTTTAAAAAAAAAAAAAAAAAAAAGTCAAGTCCGCCCCCCAATGTCTCGGAGATGAGATAACTTACGTAGCACAGCTATATATAGCATTCAATAGCTGACTTTATTGAGATTCTGTGATGTAATGTACTGATAGATGTGCAAGTGTATATTGCAAAAAATGGGCAAATCTCAGCCTTTCACTGTGTGAACGTTTTATGTTGTTTTTTTTAATCGGCGAAGGTTTACTCCAATAAGGACCACTAAGATCGAGTGGTGTATACAATTGTAATGGGGGGGTGGGGGGGGGAGAGGAAAGCCCAGTTAAGACTGTAGTACGGCAGCAACTAGGCGGCAGCATGCAACTGGTGCAATTTGAAGAGTACATAGATAAAAAACGTGACTACATTCTTAAATTGCTTGTGCGTGCCTGCAGTCATTGTACTGAAGAAGGCAGAGTGTCTTGAAATGTGTAATAGTTATCCGTAACCACTGAAAATAGCGATAACGGTTGTGTGAAGAGAAATTCTGCAATACTCCACAAGTATCTCTGGCAGCAAAACTATATATAAAGAAAAAAAAAAACAAAAAAAAACACAAGATAGACATTGGTTTGTGCAATATAGCAAACTGATAAGCAAACACTGTAAATAAAGTTGTACCTGTTCAAAACTAGGGTTTATCATTTTGTACACAAAGCATTATTACTAAAAGTCCTACATACTTTTCATCTAATGGAAATTGAACACATTATTAAGAAAGAGTCTATAATAAAAAGCATTACCCTAATTTTTTCAAGAAAAAAAACAAACAAAGTTTCATTGTTTTTAGCTTTTTTAAAATTTTACCCAAAAAGTGCTATATCTTAAAATATGTGTAACATACAGGTCAACCAAGCCTAAATTTTTTTTTTATTATTATTTTTACAAAATATTGGCCTATGACACACATTAAGCTAACTAGTAAATTATTCCGAAATTAGGTCTTCTTAACATTCATATCCTCAATGCATAACAGCTCTGGCTCATGTATCAGTCAGCATATGATGATGCAAAAGAAATTAAAAAAAAAAAAAAGTACTGGCTAAATTAATTAAATCATTGTAATCCACAAATTAGAGCTTGGCTATGCAACAAACGTACAGAATAACACACAAGAAAATATGCTGATTAAACCTTTGTGTAATGGACTCATCCAGTGATCCTATAAGTATTAGAATGCATGTCCACTACTTAAAAGAGGCATGAGTGGACGAAGAAAAAAAAAAAGGTATTAGAAAATAAAATGCGGATATGATGCAGAGTGGGGATAATTATTAAGGCATTAAGAAATTAATTGCTTATATATTTTTAGTTTAGGGTAAGACAACTGTTACATAGCCCACCTTAAGCCATGATGACCTATTAAAAAGGTTCAACATATTGTCTTTTTTTTTTTTCAGAATGAAATAAAATTCTTTGAAAGACAAAAAAAAAATTCTTTGAACAAAAATGCAACAATTTGGCTATTTATTCCATTAAGGGCATTGGCGCAAGTTTTATATATAATATATGTATATATTATATATATACACATACATACAAATACATAAAAAATTCTATATCCAAATAGTAACTGAAACATAGTATACTATTACTATATAAACATGGCACTTTTTTTTTATTTGAACCCCAAAAATCCAATATAAAAAGGCCATGAAGCAGACAAGTGGCAACATATTTGATTTAGCCCACATAAAGGTGAATATAAAAAAAAAAAAAAAAAAGGTTTTTTTTTGTTTAAAATGAGATCTGACTAATGAAAGAAATGGGAATGAAAAGTCTGAAACTGGGAAATATTTGTTATAATCTAAACCATCTTGTGTACAAAAAAAAATATAAAAACATAAAAACCTACAATGATTAATTTCAAACAAAAATACCAAACGTGTATCACAAAGTGTACTATGTAGAAATTAAAGTATGAGCAGTAGGCAATATGAGCATGTATTACCACAAGAAAAAAATAAAATAACCTTCCTGCAAAATGGTTACTAACAAATATTTCAGATATTCCCTTCTATATTTTATTTTAACTTTGAGAAGAAAAAAAAAAAAGAGGCAACGTTGAACACTACATGCTCAATGAAGGCCATTATTTTGTTTCATAGAAACTATAGGATGAAGTTTTAAATCAGAGCTGTGTGTGCAATTCATAAGCACAGATTTCTTATTTTTGTCTTTTTTTTACTCTTTAAATTTTTGCTTTAAAACTCTGAAAACACAAAAAGCCATTTGCATTTAAAAAAATACTATTCCTACTATATAATGCCTTTAAAAGAAAATACTGTTAGACATACACTGAATATTTACAGTTACAGGAAAAATATAGCTAAAACGTCTTACTAAGAAAATAAAATGGAAATCTTTAAAATTTCCATAACGTTTATATTTATGCCCTGCCACATTTCATCTGGTATGCATTATTATATCTAATTTATTTTTCATATATATATTTATATATATTAACCATGTAACTCTTCGGTTATAGACTCTGTTTTTCTTCCTAATGCCTAACAGATAGCGGAGCATGTTGATGGGGCATGATATAACAGTTACCAAGCAAAGTGGTGTAAGCAATATGCTTTTACGCAACTCAATCGAGTCCTGATTTGAAATCTTGGTAATGAGAAAAAGTATATATACGGTATATATATTTTTGCAAGTGCTGGCAGCGTATATCTGATGAATAGCAATACAGTACCATTCAAAAGGATAGTCGCAAAGAATAAAACATATATAGGTATAAAAAGGACACTGGCTTATTCAAGGCACGTATGTAGTAGTCAAATACTACAGGTTGAGTCAGTTTTCATACAATCTTTGGGCAAAAATTGGTACTTTAAAAAAAAAAAAAAAAAAAAAAATTAAAATTTTTAAATGAAATAACAAGGCACACGACAATTTAAATGCCAAATGAGGGGCGTGAAGAAAAATTTTTGACGAAGAATTAAATTCCTAAATCTGTTTCATGCAAAAGTGCAACCAACATTGTACAAACAATTGTATTACATAATACTGAAGTTGCTTGCCGGCCAGGTGCATATCATCCCTTAAATTTTGCCAATTGAAAAAGGAGATGGATTTGAGTCATCTCCGCTGATATTAAAGTATAGTAGGCGTTTTCATAAAACCATTGAATTTTCGGCCACAGATTCTTCTTCAAGTGGAATTTCACTGCTAGGAAGTTGAACCAAAAAGATTTAACTCTACAGGTAAAAACAAAAATGAAAACCAAGACACAGCTGGCAGTATAAAATACGACCACACATAGTAAGGCGTCTAATACCAAAGTAAACAAATAAGACAATGTACTGGCTTGTTAATGAGTAGACTATGAGAGGTGTTTCAAAAGCCGTTTCATTGGCACTAATATATATATATAAAAAAAAAAAAAAAAAAAAACGCAATCCATTGTATTTAGTTCTACTGGAAAGCTTGATGAAATCGTGGCAATGTTGTGGTTGTATTTAAGTTGCTTGTAAAAGCAGAGGACAGTGAGTGTAAAGAACCAAAACATATATTATTGCTCGGGTCTTGAGGATCTTGTGCTTGTGGGGGCAGCTGGGCCATTGAAGAACTGGCCTCCTCTTGTGAGTATCCCATTCCTAAACTCCCTATGGATACAGGCGCACTGTAAGGTGGACCATTGGCTGGTATGAAATTAAACAGCTGATTAAAGTCCAATGAAGATGTGTTGAGGGGTTCGCTAATCGACACAGAACTTTTAGAGAGGGATACTCCATCACCACCATCATCTAACGATCCTACTTGATCCAAACCTAACTTAGATGATGACGGAGACACCTGGGAGGAGGGCGTCATGCCACTTTGCAATTCCATAAGGTAACTTTCAATCTCCACTTTCAATGGTTGTTCCTTGTCGGGCATTGAAACTGCGTATGAGGTAGAATTGAGTGGGTACTTCAGAGCAAGCTGGTGAGAAGGATGGACAGGATCCATATCTATATGGCATGGCATGCCTAAAGACATTGGTGGAGCGACCATTTGGTGTGTTGCTGCAGAACTCTGCATGGACTGAATTTGTGTGTTATAGAGGTTCAACTGCAAACTGTTTGTAAAGGGCTTTGATGTCAGCTCACTGGAAGATAAGGACATCACGGGAAGCAGCTCATCTTTTATAGGAACACTGCAGGTGAAATGATCTAACAGATCCATAGGTTCTGTTTTCACTTTCAGCAGTTCTTGATTGTGACTTTTCTTCATATGACGGGTTAGATGATCCTTACGCCCAAACCTCTGTGCACAATACTGACAAAGGAAGTCTTTTCTCCCAGTGTGCACTACCATGTGTCTGCGGACATCTTTGCGGGTGTAAAAGCGACGATCACAATGCTCGCATTGGTGTTTTTTCTCCTTAACACCACTTGAAGATTTGCCTGCATGGGATTTTAGGTGCTCTAGCAGCACCACTGTGCTTTCAAAAGTCTGCAGACATACTTTACACGTGAGGTCTCCACTTGTAGCAGCGTGCAAGGCCAAGTGACGTTTAAACCCCAGCTTTGTGTTGTAGTTCTTCCCACATTCTTCACACTTAAATGCTTCTTTGTTGGGATCATGTGTATGAAGGTGATTCTTTAGGTGATCTTTCCGGTGAAACATTTTCTCACAATAATTACACTTGTGGGTTTTCTCTGGAGAATGTGTAGCCATATGCCTTTATAAATACAGAGAAAAATACATAACTAATCAGAAAGAAATAGAAAAACAAATCTGTATTACAAACTTTTTAAAGGGAACCTACTATAGAAGCATAGGTGCAGATTTCTGTATTGAAATAATGAGCGTTGTTGAAAAACATACTTTTAACCTGAAACATACATTTGCAAATGTAGACGGCCTAATCTTGTCTCTGATCATCTAATCACGGCTTCCTATATGTGACTGCCAGCTGGCATAATGTTCCTATCCAACCAAAAATTGTATGCAGACTGTCAATCATGCCCAAGACAGGAATAGTCTGGTGGAAATGACTCCCGCTAGACTAGTGCACCTTCATTTGTACATGTAGTTCTGTATATTAAATTTACATTCTTCAGAAACTATAGCATTAGTACAGTATTAGCATTCTATTTTTCTTGATATAATCTGAATATATTAACATTTGAAAGATAATTCAATGTACAGCTGTAAAGGCTGCAAATGGGCAGAAACAAATTCAAAATACTGAGCAATGCTAAAAAAAATAATAAAAATAAATAATGTCATTGTGCCAAAAGTATTGAGTTTCTTCCTACCTCCAAACACTAACTCATTATGATATCATGTTTTAAAGTTGTACCAGGTACATATGCTGATAAACATCTTGGCACAATACTTTTCTCGTCCGGCCACGTGTTAACGGGATGGTCCAAAACTAAAAATTTTATTTTAATCCTACATCTCCCTTGTGGGAGTGGTGCTGGTATCTGCTTGCTTGTTCGCTTTTTACAATGTGCAAGACGGCTCTGTTGTAGACTCATCAATTCTGATCAGAGCAGGCGAGAGCGCACTGTCACTGTGCACCGAGAAGAACAGTGCACAGTGACAAGATCCTACTGAGCATTCGTCAAAACTGACAACCGACGCACGCTCAGTAGAGCAGGGACTTGACGAACTCCTGAAACATACATCACTGATGATGCTTTGTTTAAGGGAAAGGGCTGTGACAGTGATGCATCCTCTGATGACAACTCATTTGAGTATTCCAGCATGTGCTGGGATTGTCAAACAAAGTGTCATGACAAAGGACGCATTAAAAAAAAAAATAAAGCAGTTATAGAAAGAAGTGAAGGAACATTTTTTAAATTAAAAAGTATGCTGGAAACAAAGATTAGAATACGCCAATAGAGAGATTTAGAAATAAAATAATAGTTTCGGACAACCCCTTTAAGCACAGTTCACTTCATTCTACATGAAACTTAACGTGCCCCTCCATCCTGGCACTAAAAATGATAATACATTTTTCAGTCATTACTTGGTGCCCCGATTCTCTTATTGTCTCCTTTGCCGAGATGGACATTCTGGTCTTCCTGCATCCAAGCTAGGAGTTGGCGTGGCATGGGGAATGCAGTGGTAAGTCTGAACCTTGCCTCCAATGTATTTCAAATACTTTGGAGGCACAGTTTGGACCTACCAAGGCTCGCTATCCCAGTAGTCTCAATTGGGGAGACAGTAGGAGGCAAATGGGCACCAGGCAGTGTGATTATACATGAGAAATGTAGGGAGGTTTGCTTCAACAAACTCACTTATATTGTAGATATTTGAGCCACAATATTACAGCTCCGGGTTTCTCAACCCACCATAGAATGTACTATTTTAGAATACTTACATGTCTTCTTATGCAGCAGAGGGGCTTTTGGACCTTAGATACCAAAGAGAAAGTAAGCCTGCTAGCACTAAACTCTAATTAAACGATAACCCTGAGGGTAGACAGATGACTAGTGATGAGCAAATGTGCTCGGATAACGTGCTATCCAATCGTGCTTTGGTGTTATCTGAGTATCTTGGGCGTATCCTTGCGGCTGCATGTTTTGCGGCTGTTGGAGAACTGTTACATACCGTATGTGGGGGTGGATTGCTTAAACAGGAAATCCCTGCATGTGTTCCGGCTGTCTAACAGCCGCAACACATGCAACCGCATGGATTCGAACACACTATCCGAGCATGCTCAAGATACTCGGATAACACATTATCCGAGCATGTTTGTTCATCACTACAGATGACTAGTAGGCACATGAGTTAAATGGGTAGTCCGGCCTTAGCCTACAAGTCTGCAGTCACTCTATGAATCCTCACAGTATGTGCACTACACGCTATAAGGATTCTCCGCTGCTGGGTGCGGCAGTCATGGGACCACAGGTATGTGATTTTCATACATCTGTTCACAAGACAACTAGATGGGCATGGCCTTGGTCAATGCAAGTGTATTGAGCGAGGCCGGACGAGTCTATTCAAAATGTGGCTGGAAATATGCAAGCTGCATACTTATGGTCAGATTACCGCTGCTCCCAGCACCAGAGAATCCTTATATCCCACAGTGCATGTGCTGTGAGGATTCACAAGTCTACAGTTACATACTGATTGTAGGCTTGTAGCTTAAAGCCGGACAAACCCTTAAATTACAAGCACTTCATTCTAGAATATGCATAAAGGACACATGAATGAGATAAGAGTTCAGAGGTACACGGAGTTGCCAACACTTTAATCTTTAATGTAAGCAGAAAGATAAATAAGAACGTATACCTTAATAATTTGTATTTAGAAACAAAGGCCTTGGTGCAGTCTTGTTGCGTGCACTTGTAGGGCCTCTCTCCTGTGTGAGTGTATGAATGGACTTTTAATTTTTCAACACTGTTAAATGCCTTGTCACACAGTTGGCAAGGGAAGTTTTTTCTTGGTTTGGTTTCACCACGTTTACGCTTCCCTGAAGGGATTTTCTGGGTATCTCTTACTTCTGACAAATCACCGGGAATGACAGTGGCCATCGCAGTCTAAACCAGGCCTTCTTGTTGGACAACTGGCAACTGCCCAACTCCACTAAGTGACAGCGTTTTTGGTGGCTTCGCAAGTTCCATGTGGTCGAAAAAAAAAACAAATTGGGACTGAAAAAAGAAAAAAATGATATAAAATAACTATGATATAATGGAGCTGTAAGCTAAGAAATGCTGATGTAAGCACTAGAAAATAAAATAAAGAAACCAATAAAAAAAAAAACTTTCACACACATAAAAGAGAATATTTGGTTCCAATCAAAGTCTAGAAATTTATTCATGATTAAGATATTACACAAGTTCTGTAATACTTATGGTTATAAATACATAGACTTGTAATACAATACCACATACCGTATTTCTAGTTCTCACAAGGCATGACACATGACAAAATAGCTAAAGCTCTGTAGTATCTATCTAGGCATCGACCAAACACTAATCCATCCACCACCTATTGCTTTGGATTCCGCCATAAATGTGTACGTTTATTTCAATGTGGAAAAACTATTGACTCAAGGTGCATTTACATTAGCCGATTATCGTAAATGAGTGTTCCTAGGATAAATGGCCAGTGTAAACCATCTGATAAATGAGCAAAAAGCTCCTTAGTAGGGTAAAATAATTTTTGAGCCTGCTTAAAAATAATCATTTGCTCTATAAATCATGCTTGCGAGAACAGTGAAAGTCTGTGCACAGAACAATCTATTACTGATCATTCTGTACGCATCGGAAGAGTGGTTGGTCTGTCTAAAAAGCCAATTAAATGACTGACAATCAGTAAGCATGTAGTTGACCAGTGGTCGTTTAGTGCCACAAATTGCCCTTTGTAAATCAGCCCTGAAGGCTATGGCTGGATCTCATTTCACATGGGAATAATAGAACAGGTATTTTACTACCTTGTAGCTTATATGTCAAGCTAGATTTAAATATTTTGTTAAAAACACCTAGAAAAAGTGCAATTTATGATGTTGGATCACTTTAAAACTAGAAAAAAAGGCAATAGCACTTAGGTTAGCAGAAGTTTGCTTGTTTAACAGCTATTCTTTCTAACCACAACACACTGGTAGAATCAGTCTGGCAAGCAAGTGGTTGGTGTGGGGGGAGGCAAGTAAGCCACTGGAGGACTCTTCTGGCAGTAGCTTGTCTCCATTTAGAATAAAAGGACTGAGAATGTTGAAATCCAAACGTTCCATTTTCTCCCCTGACAATTGTCATCAGCGGAAAATCTTCTACACATCAGATGGTTGGATGGACACGCCAAAATCAGTGGGTATGGCTGACAATCTAACATTTATGGCCAGCTTTTGATGCCTAGAAACCAATCCAGAACCAGAATCCAGGCCTTTGAAAACATGTTAAAACAATTTCCATTAAAAATTAACATAGCTTTGTTTAGGGTGTTAAATGCAGAGATTACAAAAATCTCATGAGTCAGAGTATACAGTTCTGTGAATCAGCAGAAGTACAAAAGTTTAAGGACTATGAAGTAATCTACCAATAAAAATCTATGACATGTCAAAAAAGGTCAAAGTGTAAAGACCACAACAACATGATGTAAACAGATAAAGGACACGTGGTGGTGTGCTGTGTGGGAAAAAGAAGCAGAATACGTTGTTGCCAGTGGGCCCTACAGCAGTTTTTCCCTGCACAAATTGTACAGCTGTTCATCACACTTTTACTGCTTGTAGGGACACCCAACTACATATAAAGATGCCACGGACATGTGAATTATCCTACTATTGTAATTTATTGCATTTTATTTTTAGAAGCCATATACTACTTATGCACCAGACAATAATGGATGCAATATAAAATAAAGCAGAAGCAAAATGAAAAGACCTGATGAAAATAAAATTACCATGATCTAGAAATGAAGAAAGTCTGTGACAGGTAATCTATTAGGGTATGCGCACACGGTGTCGCAGCCAAAGAGTTTCCCAGGCAAAGTCCAGTCAGGGAAATGCTGGCGGTCATTTTCCTGAAGCGGCTTCGCTGTTGTTCTTGTGGCACCTCTGCCGCCAGAGGCTTTCCCTCTGTTCTCTTAAAAAGTAACCGCAGTATTATTTCATAAATCTATAGTACGCATGAAAATAAGCAACTTTGTAATATATCTTAGAGAACTCCGTCTTCTTTCTCTGCCAAAATTGATCAGTCATTATCAAAAATCTTAGTTCTGAGGTAAAATCTGTATTCGGTGAAGACAGACTCTCCATTACTGAGATAGGAGATGGCAGGTGCTACGGATACAATTCTATGTAGACAGGAGGAGCTAGACGCAGATCTCTGCCCTCCTTCCTCCTAGCCAGATAAGAGTCTAGCAGCAGCAGCAGCCATTTCCTATCTCAGTAATGGGACAGTCGGTCTTCATCAAATACAGATTTTACCTCAGAATTGAGGATTTTGATAATGACTGATCGATTTTGGCAGGGAAAGAAGTAGATTTCTCCGATAAGATATATTACAAATGTGCTTATTTTCATGGGTACCACTGATTTATGAAGTAAAAAATATAACGACGGTTACTGTAAGTACAGTGATGGGGCATCTCCTAGCGGAAGATGCTCAAAAAATGAACCGGTCACTTCTTTTAACCACTTCAGGGTTTCTAAAACCCTGCAGTGGATAACAGAAATTATACAAGTCATTGCTGTGCATTATATACAATTTATAGGGTTCTTTTGCAACGCATTTTCAGGCAGATTCCTTTAAAGACGCCATGTGCACATACCCTTAGGCCGGGATCCCACATGCGAGAAAATCGCACGATTCTCGTGCAGGTAATAGAAATACATGCATCCGCACGCTCTGGTCCGAGCGCCGGGTGTTCATATGCGAGAGACTCGCACGAGAATCGTGCAAGTCTCTCGCGTGTGGGATCCCGGCCTTATGGTACCTGTACCGGAGCAGATTTTATTATTTCAAACTTCTTGATGAAGTTTTTCCAGCCAAAAATAGGAGTGTGATCGATAGAAGTATCTGTCTTCTACACTTTTTCCAGTTTAGGTTAAACACTTGATTTTGGCTTCAAAAACTACATGAAAAAACCTGAATAAAACCTGCAATGAAGAAAAGCTGACACTTCCCATTATGTAACACTCATAAAAGTCTTTTCTCGTAACTCTGTATTGTGCGGTTCCGCTGTTAAAATTTTTGGAATAAACTGGCAACTGGATGTTTTAATTCATCCTGGCAGACGGGGTATTCCTCTATACACTCTGCCAAGGTCAGCACCAATTTGATACTGTCAAAGTAAGTGGGAAGGACATGCTAAAATTGATACCATCTAGAGTTGACCTTATTTATTCAAGTGAACTTGATTTATTCTCGAATTCTACAAAAATCCGCATTGTCAAGAAGACGGATTTATCCTCATTTGCTAGCCACCATTTTGCTGAACCACAGATGGCAGACTAAAGTTTAACAAATAGTAAACAAAAACACAACTAATTCTCACCTCACCGCTCACTTCGATGGCCACCTAGCTACATATGGTCCTCAGCACTTCTTACCACTGCTGTGTACCGATTCCACAGGCCTCTTCTATGACGTCTGTGTATGCATGTCATCACTATTTGACAAACATGTGCAGGGATCCCAGGGCCTGGTCACAGCCAGAAGTCCCAGTGTAAAGAGGTTTCAGCATGGCGAGGTGGTGGTGAGAAGAGGTCCTGAAAACCATAAGAGGGACAAAAAGCACCAAGTGTGGTCGGAGAGGTGAGCCGTGAGCTATTAGCTGTTGATTTCTCTACATGTTATGATTATTCTGTTCTGGGGTCTATCCAGACTGTAAAGTATAATATGGGACATTCAGTCCGCGTAGAAAAAAATTGACTGTAAATTGGAATTCGCATTAAAATCTGCGCAATTCACCAAATTTGAATCTCAGCAGAGCCGCTCATGTCTAGTACCACCCTATTGTCAATATGTTCATACATTTTCAAAATAATATTACAGGAACAGCATAACAGTGTTCTAATGGCAGTATTTAGTAAAACAAACATAATAGAAGTGAATTGGCTGATTTTTGGATGTCATGAGAGAAATTAGCTTCATGTTGTCTGTCACATTTGGTTGAGTACATTGGTTATTATATACTATCCTATTAAGAAAAATAAAAATCATACTTAAAATTTTTGTATTTGGATAAATTCCGATGCATTCACACCTGGATTCGCTTTAGCTTGTTACTGGTTTTAACCTGTCCCGCTAGCACTTCTTGGAGGAGACCATAAGGTAGAAGTTTCCATTTTCTTAGATCTGTAAAAGGAAAATAAGAACATTTTATATCTTGCAAAGAAAAATATTCATTAAAAGCAAAACTTTACAAAATAGAGAATGTGTATTGCTAATAGTCATCTTCCAACCACATAAAAGGAGGATGTTAAACAGAAAAGGGCCACTTCAAGCCATGTCACAATGAGGTCATTAAACGAGTGTAAAAGTGGTCATCAAAAGAAGCCAACAAGATACCCACCTGAATTCTTTTTACCCTTGTGCAGGGACATACAATTTTTACAAGCTACAAAAACAATGATCAGATATCTAAAAATCAATTTAAAGCAATGGTTTTCTTTAGCATCTGTAAAATACTGTGTGCATTATTTATATACATATACACACACAAAGGGGTACCCAAAAAACACAAAGTGCCTAGTTTTTTTTTTTTATTCAGGTTAACATCTTGAAAACATTAATCCCCTTTAAAATACAGTCTACCGATAAGAAATGTCCCAATGGTTTTTCCACTGTTTAAAATTTTTTTATTTTGTTTTATGGTGGCTTTTGAAAAAGGACAATTTCAACATGCCTTTATCCTACTGATTAGATTTGGGCATATGGACCCGTCCTGACAGGACCCTGCTCATGTAACATCAGAGATCATTAGAAACCCCCTAATACTACTGCACCAAAAAAAAACAAACAAAAAAAAACAAAATCATTCTAAAGGGGATATCTTTATTGGGCAATCATAAAAAATATGTTTTAAAGTTTTGAGCATAGAAGCACAGTTTTTTCTGTCAAAAATGTACCATGCTATTTTTTGTACACTGATTTTTAACTTTTGTGAATTCTTAAAAAAAAAAAAATCATATTTCTGCATAAATTTGACTTAAAGTAATAACATGTTCACACATGTCCTAAAGTAGATAAACAAAACAAGTTAAAATTCTTAGGACTTTGTCATAAATTGAGGAAAATCATCCAATATCATCTGTGAGTGGCAAAAATGTGAACCTTTGCTTTCAGTATCTGGTCCCCTTGTGCAGCAATAATTGCATCTAAAACATTTCCGGTAATTGCAGTTTAGTCCTGCTAACCAGTTTGTAGGAATTGTGGCCCTTTCCTCCATACAAAACAGCTTTAACTCTGGTTTGTTGGTTGATTTTCTCCCACAAGCTGCTCGCTTCAGGTACATCAACAACATTTTTGTAGGATTACGGTCCAGACTTTGACTCGGCCATTCCAAAATCTTAACTGGATTCTTCTTTAACCGTTCTTTTGTAGACTTTTCATTTGTGCTTCGAGTTGTTGCCTTGCTGCATGACCCACATTCTCTTGACATTCAGTTCATGAACAAATGTCCTCACATTTTCCCAGGGCTGTGAAGTCGGAATAAAAATGGACTGACTATAACTCTTAAAATATATAATAAATTGGGTACAGTAGTTCAATGCAGGATGTGCTGTAAAGTTTTCAGAATTAGGTGAAGTTATGAAATGTTCTATACATGTCTGTTCTGTTCTTGATCTAAGGATCTCAGCATTTAGTTGAGATGATTCTTTGCTGCACTTTGTGTACATGCTCAGTAGTGACCAATGCTGTAGACTCGGAGTCAGAAACGGGAGTCAAGGAAATTGAGGAGTCCGAGGTTTGGCTTACCGACTCCACAGCCCTGCATTTTCCTATAGTATTTGCTGGTATAATGCAGAAATGCAACCCGTTCTCACCCAGCTGTAGCAATACAGGATCAAACCATAACACTAAATCATGGTATTTTAGATTGAATGAGGATTATACGCTGCAATGTTTTTTCCTTTCTACAAACATAATGCCTATCATTTAAACCAACACACTATTTTGGTCTTAACAGTCCAGAAAACATTGTTCCAATGTTCTTCTTGCTTCTCTTGGTTATCTTTAGTAAACTGCAGATGGGGAAACATTTTTTTTTTTAAAAGCAGTGGCTTTCACTTTGCAATACTGACATAAACATCATTGTTGCTCAATGTCCTCCTAATAGTGGCTCATGAATATTAACACCGACTAATGTTTGAGAAACCTTTAGTTTATAGAGGTTACCCTGGGTTCCTTTGCGACCTCATGGACTGTTCTATTCCTTTCTCTTGGAGTAATGTTTGTTGGTTGACCGCTCCTGTGAAGCGTAATACTGGACTTGAATATGCTCCATTTATACACAATATGACTTTGGGTGGGTGAAGTACAAACTCTTTTAGAGAAGGTTTAGCAGCCTTTTCCAGCCTGATGAGCATAAATAATTCTTCTGTGTTCCTCAAAAATCTTCCTTGTTTGTGCCATCATACATTTCCAGGAACATGTGTTGTCACAAACAAAATTTGACATGGTCCTGTTCTAGGAATAAACCAGGTCGTCCACTCACACCTGGCTGTCAATTCATTAATTAAAAACACCACTCTCTAATTTGGCTTTCAAATTATGTGCTAATCCTAAAGGTTCAAATACTTTTGCCACTGAGACATGTATATTGAATCGTTTTCTTCATTTAAAAAAATGACAAGGTCTAAAATGTTTGACTCACTAATTTTATAAGGATCTTTTTATCTAATTTTAGGACTAGTGTGAAAAGCGGATGCAGTTTGTATAAAATTTAGAAAGAAAACTCTGAAGGGTCCACAAACTTTCAAGCATCACTGTATAATGCTGTGCTCCGTAAAGTGCACACACTCCCGATGTGGAGAGCAGTGAGTATTCTGGCAGCTTGTAAGTAGCGCATGACGTCACTGCCATGTGCTGCTTACAAGCATAAAGCAACTGCTGGAACCGAAGCAGGACATTGCGAGGGTGCGCAGGGAAGGTAAGAATACTTTTTTTTTCCATTGGGGGTCATGCATACCAGGATAAGGATTGGGCCATGCATACCAGGATGGGGGATTGGGGCCATGCATACCAGGACAGGGATTGGGGCCATGCATATCAAGGACAGGGATTGGGGCCATGCATACCAGGACAGGGATTGGGGCAATGCATCAGAATGGATGGGCCATGCATACCAGGACAGGGATTGGGGCCAAGCATACCAAGACAGGGATTAAGGCCAATCATACCAGGATAACGATGGGCAATACATACCAGGACGAAGATGGGGTCTCTGCATACCAGGACGGAGATGGGGTCCCTGCATACCAGGATATGGATTGGGGCCAATCATACCAGGATAAGGATTGGGGCCATACATACCAGGATAAGGATGAGACCTTGCATACCAGGATAAGGTTGGGTCCAATCATACCAGGATAGGGATGGGGCCATGCATACCAGGATGGGGTGGGGGCCAATTATACCAAGATGAGAATGGGTGCTAATCATACCAGGATAAGGATGGGGCCATGTATACCAGGACGTAGATGGGGTCCTTGAATACCAGGATAGGGATTGGGGCCATACATACCAGGACGGAGATGGCAGCCCTGCAGACCAGGATAGAGATAAGGAAGCCATGCATACTAGGATGGGTGATATTAAGAATAGAATTGACATTTTTTGCTTCAATTTTTTTCCCCATCACCCATGACAGCACCAACGAGGGGATCCGCAGTTCAAGGACAAGGAGCCTTTACGATAAAAAGGCCGGCTCCTCTCTCCGCATCAGTGGTTTCCTGTCCTTGATGGGTGGAGCCTTTACCTGCATGGTGGCTCTGCTTCGGCCGACGCCAGAGGTGCTGGAAGCGCCGCAGGGGGGCCTGATGGGGTCTTGGCCGCCGCTCGTGCAGGAGCCTGCGGCACTATCACCACATAGTTATATGGCAGCCTTGCGTCCAGGCACGGTCACAGAGCGTGGCAGGGAACAGGAAGTAGCGCTGTGATGAGGAGGCCGGGACCTTTTGCCCGAGAACACTTTCGGGGCAGGTACCGTAAGCTGCAGAAGCCGGCCGGCAGATCCCCTGCAGGCATAGTTCTTAAGGGTGAATCGCCGGCCAGGCAGGGGCACCAGTGCAGCAATGGAGGCACAGCAGCAGCAGAGCCTGCAGACACAGCAGCAGGATTGGGAGCCAGAGCAGCCGCAGCGACCCCAACGCCAGCCTCACCAGGATGGGAATTCCGGATGCTCCAGAGGGGCACGCAGGTCCAAGGATTCCAGGACAAGACGGCGCAGCTATACCAGGACGGAAGATTTTGCGGTCTCTAAGAGAGACCTTTCGGACGACGTCCTGCCTCCTGTTCCGGTACCCATTCATTTCTCTGAGTGGTGAGTGAGCTACGAGAATGCCATTTTAATAATGCAAATCTCCCTCTCTCTCTGGCTTTCTGGTAGGAGCCCCCTAGAAAGTGTGCAGGGAAATCGAAGCACAGAGACTGCGCTCTATGCGGGCAGGATCTGGCTAGCGCATGGCCCAAAAAAATTATGCCAGCCGTGTATCAATGTCATGGTGACCAATGAGACCCTTGACTTTTCTTCCACCTTGAGAACTCTCATCAGAACCGAGGTGGAGAACTCATTTAACTCTCGGTCCCCTTCAGGGGAAACATCAAGAAGGGATAAGGCCGAAGTATCTCCCTCACAGTCAATGTCATCTGACGAGGGAGTTATGCGGGATACTTTGGAATCCTCCTCGTCAGTAGGACACTAGGGCTCGGGTTATTACTTCCCCCTGGAGGAGGTGGACAGTTTGGTTAAGGCGGTAAGGTCCACAATGGGAATGGTTGACCAGAAGCCTAAAAAGTCTATCCAAGATGTCATGTTTGGCACCTTGGACATGAAAAAACAGAGTTTTCCCTATGAATGAAAAATTGCTGAATCTCATCAGTGAAGCATGGGAGAAGCTGGACAGGAAAAGACCCCTGCCATCCTCCTTCAAGAGGAAGTCCCCCTGTGATGATGAGGCCACCTATCAAGGAGTAAAGCTCTCAAATTGGATGTTGCCATATCCAAGGCCTCAAAAAGTTCATCCCTTCCCTTTGAGGACTCAAGTTTATTGAAAGACCGTCATGATAGGAAGATTGATACCTTTCTTAAGGCAACATGGGAGTCATCAGCAGGGGCATTGAGACTAGCCATCGGGGTAACTTGCACAGCGAGGTCCCTCACGGTCTGGCTGAGCACACTGGAGGACCAGCTAGGTGACAATTCGTCCAGTGACGCCATTAGGACCATGCTTCCGGTAATTAGAGGGACGGCGGCCTTCTTGGTAGACGCATCGGCCGACTCAGCCAGACTGGCCGCAAGATCTGCTGCATTATCTAATGCAGGCCGGAGAGCAGTCTGGTTGAAAAGCTGCCCAGGGGACATTCAAGCAAAAGGGAAACTCCAGTACAAGGCCCTTCCCTTTGGCCTGGCAGTGACCCCTCAGGTTTTCACGAAGCTAATAGCGGAGGTTACAGCCTACCTCAGAGAAAGAAACAGACTAGTCATCCCGTACCTGGACAATTTCCTAATAGTAGGCCGTTCTTCCGCTTATTGCCACAATCAAGTGAAGGAAATAGCCCCCATCTTAGTAAGCTTAGGGTGGTGTTTGAACCAGGAAAAGTCAAGGTTGTGCACACAAAAGACACAAGTCTTTCTAGGACTCTTACTCGACTCTAGCCAGCAGGAATGTCGTCTGCCATAGCAAAAGAAGAATAAATTGCTCAGTCTCCTCTCCAGATCAATACAAAATCCAGTAATGTCCCTCAGAAGTGCTATGTCCCTCCTAGGCTCCCTGACCTCATGTATCCCGGCAGTGAAGTGGGCCCAGATCCACTCAAGAGAGTTGCAGGGGTTCATCCTGGAATGCCAACATTTATTGCAGAGGTATCTGGAAGGTAAACTGATGCTACCTCGGGATGTTATACATTCACTCCGCTGGTGGTTGGGCATAAAATCCCTTCGGGAGGAGGTTCCGTGGTTTCCTCCACGTTACCAGGGTAGTTACCACAGATGCCAGTCCCATGGGGTGGGGAGCACATCTGGGCGACCATCTGGTTCAAGGAACATGGTCACTAGTAGAAAGGGAAGCCTCCTCAAATATGTTGGAGCTTCTGGCGGTAGAAAATGCGTTGCGGAGTCTCCTACCGTTCCTGCGAGTCCATCCTGTGGCATACCTAAATCATAAGGGAGGGGCACACAGTACCGTTCCCTAATGTGTGTAACCAAGCGAATTTTCAGCCTCGCGGAGAGGAACATCTTGTGACTATCTGTACTTCACATCAGGGGAAAGGACAATGTAACAGCAGATTTTTTGAGCCACAGGCCACTTCTGCAGAGCAAATGGTCCCTCAAAACGACAATATTCAGACGTGTGTGGGAAGCCGAAAATCGCTTTGTTGTGCCCAATGTCTGCTGCTTGACCTTGTTGTAATGGACTGCTGTCTTAAAGTTCCTTCAGAAAGGGCAAGAACAGGGCCTGGCAGTTAGTACCTTGAAAGTTCAGGTATCAGCCTTAGGGGCTCTATATAATTACAACCTAGCGGTTAATCGGTGGGTGCTCAGATTTATTAATGCCTGTGCTAGATTCAGACCAGTCCCGGTGACCAGGGTGCTTCCATGGGACTTTAACCTGGTCCATGGGACTTTAACCTGGTCTTGAATGCTTTAACCGAAACCCCCATAGAACCTTTAACTGAAGGGTCCATGAAACTAGTTACACTAAAAACTATACTCTTAGTAGCCCTTACATCAGCACAGAGAATAAGCAACATACAGGCACTATCAGCAGATACTCCCTTTACCATGGTAATGGATCATAGAGTAGTTTTAAAACCTGATCCTGCCTATCTGCCTAAAGTAGCATCTAGGTTCCTTAGGTCACAGGAGATATCTCTACCTTCCTTCTGTACTAACCCAAAAAATGATAGGGAAAAGAAATTCCACACCCTAGATGTCAAGAAGTGCCACCTTCACTATTTACTGGCAACAAAACCTTGGGGGAAGGATAGAGCTTTGTTTATCTCCTTTCAGGTTTCTAGGAAGGGGACGGGAGCCTCGAAAGGTACTCTATCCAGGTGTATAAGGGAAAGCTATTGGGTTGGCCTATGTAGGCGTGGGAAGACCGGTCCCTGACAACTTGAAGGCCCACTCTGACAAGAGCGATGGCCATTGAGCAGATCTGTAAGGCAGCTACGTGGTCGACACCTTCCACCTTTTATAGCCACTATAGGCTGGATCTTTCTGCTTCTTCTGATCTCATGTTTGGGAAAAGGGTTCTACAAGCTGTGGTCCCCTCCCTGATAGAGTATTTCTCTGTAATTCTCTCATTGGTGGTGTCATGGGTGATAGGAAAACACGTATATTACTTACCGGTAATGTGGTTTTACGGAACCCATGACAGCACCCTTATATTCCCTCCCGTTACTAAGCCTTCACCCTTTGGTTGGTGGGTTATTGTATGTAGTTTTCCACTTAAAGTGTGGTTAAGGATAATTGATATAGTCGGCATAGTTTTAATAAATGTATATACATGTGTGTACACTAACTCGGAGGTCCTTCATGCACTGGATTCCACTGATGTGGAGAGACGCCCCTTTTATCTTGAAGGTTCCCTGTCCTTGAAGGGCGGATCCCCTCTCTCGTTGGTGCGGTCATGGGTTCCGTAAAAACACATTACCAGTAAGTAATATACGTGTTTTTCTAATTTCCTCCTCTAAAACCTAGGTTCTTTTTATGGTCTGGTGCGTCTTACAGTCAGAAAAATATGGTATGTAACATTTCAACTCATCAGTTTAGATAACCTGCTACCATTTTTCTGCCTCCCAATTCCTATGTTTTCATGCACATTTAAGTCGCTTGGTCTTGCTTCCATGTCACAGGTATGGCTTTTTGCCACAATTCTTCCATGAAGTCCACTTCTGGCCATACTTCACTAAACAATAGATGCAGCCAGTCCTGAGCGGACACCTTCCAATTTTAAAGGGAGGGAATTAAGCGTATGTCTTATCTGCAACACTAAGCCTCCTTGGCCGACCAGTGTGCCTATGGTTCCCAATGCTACCCAGTTCTCAGGTGTCCACAATGCTGACAAATACAGGCAGATCCTTCATTATGCAATACTATTCCTGTTGGTATTGCTGTTTCACCCATTTTGCAAGGTTTTTTAAATACTTCTAAAAAAAGAAAACAACAACAGTAAGGCACAATGCTGTAAGACCAGTGTAAAAGGTAAACTGATCTTTAATTCTCTCCATGCAATACGCAGAGTTATAATGTTGTTATGGACTTGGGAACTTTGAGGGTTTATCTTCACGAAGTTACACTCATTTATAGCACAATGTTAGAATATAAAGGTTTTAAAAAATGCAGTGGCTTTTCCACTGTTGCTTTAAGGGTATGCTGCCTATTATGTTGCAAATTTGCAATACAAAGGGTCCAATCCGTCAAATTCCAAGCACAAAAATGTGCATGTTAACACATGAAGATTTCGGCTAGTATTCACAGCAAAATCAGTACAAATGCTTCAATAGCATTAAAAATGTGGGCCAACAGAAAAGTTGGGTGCAAAGAACTTTATGACATGATCAGAACTGACTAAGGTAGGGGAGAACAAAATCAGTCAATTTAACTGCAGGTTGACAAACACTGTTCATCTGTCATGCCCGGCCATGTTTACTACAACCCTATAGTTAGCACATATTAAAGTACCGGTATGTGCATATTTTAAAATGTCTGGAAATTCCGAAACTTATAAAGTGTACTTTGTGTTTGTGATGCTTACAATGCCCTTGCAGGGTAATTCTTCAGCACTACTTTGCTATGAACAGTTTAGATCGAGCTAGCCATCTCACATTTCTCAAAAGGAAATGTTTTACAAAAATGGAAGAAACCAGGTCTTTAGTGAAAAACAAAAAAAAAATATTAAAACCAGACCCAGGCCAAGGACCCTGCTCGCAAAATCTAGGATCCAGAAACCATGTAACCCACATGATGGATTTATTCAAAGGCTGTATGTCAATCTGCGCCCTTATATACGACTATAAACTCCATTACATCAGCTGAATGGCTAATAAGCTACAGTATTAGATCTTAAAATACCATCTGTTCCTTCCTGCAATGACCTACTATAGGCCTCTACACCACAGACAAAGGACTAATAATCATTAAATGTATCTTTACTACCAGGCAGCCCCAAAGCCACCAGCCTGTTCACAGGCAGGTAATCCAACCGAAGACAAGCCAACACACCACTCAAAGTCTCTGCAATAGGCTGGTTAAGATTAGAGAATGTAAAATTGTCTATTTGTCTAGAAAAACAAAAACATATGTCCGTTTTTACATTTCTATGCCATCCATTTTATAAACGCAGCAATTTTTAAATCTTAAGAATTATGTTTGACATGAGTGCCATTTAACCCCCGGAGCTTTTTCCGGTTTTGCGTTTTCGTTTTTCGCTCCCTTTCTTTCCGGAGCCATAACTTTTTTATTTTTCTATCAATATGGCCATGTC
Source organism: Oophaga sylvatica (assembly GCA_033576555.1). Classification (NCBI taxonomy): domain Eukaryota; kingdom Metazoa; phylum Chordata; class Amphibia; order Anura; family Dendrobatidae; genus Oophaga; species Oophaga sylvatica. The sequence goes on from JARQOD010000006.1 coordinate 354,903,904, forward strand.
AGGGCTTATTTTTTGCAGGGCGAGTTGTACTTTTGAACAACACCATTGGTTTTACCATGTAGTGTACTTGAAAACGGGAAAAAAAATTCCAAGTGCGGTGAAATTGAAAAAAAAAAGTGCAATCCCACACTTGTTTTTTGTTTGGCTTTTTTGCAGGGTGGATTGATTTAAATCACGCCGATTTAAATCAACGATTTAAATCATGATTTAAATCAAATGATTTTTTTCTATTTAAATCAGATCGATTTAAATTGTGATTATCATGATTTAAATCATGATTTAAATCAAAAGATTTTTTTAATATAAATCACGATTAAAATCTAAAACTTTCAATCATTGTTCAATTAACTCCACACTTCTAGCTTGGTTTCACTTTCTGTAGCTTGGTTTCAGTTTCTTTTTCCATTCAGTTGACATGCCCAAACTTGTTGGATAGTCAGTCAGCAGTACTTAGCTGTAGAACAATCAAACTTCAGAAGTGATCTGCGTGAGCCATGGCAGGTCGTAAGAGAGACCCTATTTGGGTTCATTTTGTTGAGATGCCAGCAGAGCTTGGAAAGAAAGGTGGGAGAGCAAAGTGCAAATACTGTCAAAAGGATATCCAAGGACTTGTTTGCCGTTTCAAATCACATTATGAAAACTGCAACCAGAAGGGAAATGAAGATGTTGATAGTGATACAACTAATGTCAATGAACCCCCACAGCTTCTTATGCACCAAGGACCCTAGCACTAGTGGTAAGTCTGGCAATTACAACCTATTTTAACAGACGTTTTACTGGGATGGGTTAAAGTCTATGAAAAGAAAAATTTCTAGCACTAGTTCTGGAGTATAGAATTTAAATTTATGTTAAGGCAATATTTCACAGAAGATTAACGTTAAGTAAAAATAAAAGAGTGTGTATACGCCTATTTTTTTTTTTTATTGTAGGCTACAATTCACTTTTGAAGTCTGCCAAATTGACCATTTTTTTAAAAAAACATTTTTAAAACTTTTGTGACATAATTTTTTTCAGTTGCTCTGATATTACTAGTATTACAGCAACTTCACCGGAAACTTGAGTAGCATAACTTTTGAGACAGCCCTTATAGGACGAGGACCATTACATTGTTCAAAAAGTTTGTTTCAAAATATTTTCGTTATATTTCTTCAAATACGCAGTCGAATTATATTTTTAATTACTGTGCTTTCAGGGTCAAATATGGCTTGTGCTGCACGTGACAATCAATATCTGGGTACAACTTCAACAAAGCAGCCCAACAAAAAACTTTGCGTGCAAAGTGTAGAAAAATTCCTCTTAAAGACTACGACGAGCCAGAAAGAACATTTTGATGAATTAATTGCTAAATTCATATTTGCAACCAATTCTTCTTTCCGACTAGTTGAACACCCATTGTTTGTACAAATGATCGAAGGAATTTGAATACAAAGTTGTTAACATGAGCTTGGATGGTTGGAGCAACATCCACAACGACCCCATAATTTGCACTTGTGTCACAACAGAAGATGATGAAACTTACCTTACAGACACAATCGACACATCTGGAAATTCACATACTGCTGAATATTTACTTGAAATTGCTAAGAACTCAATTCACCAATGCCAAGAACAGTTTGGATGTAAAGTAAGGAGCTTAGTTACTGATAACGCAAGCAATGTGGCAAAAATGCGAGCGGAACTGGCACATGAGGATGACACAAATGTCATTACATACGGTTGTTCTGCCCATTTGTTGCATCTTTTGGCAAAAGACCTGCATATTTCGGGTGTCAAGGAACATGTTGTAGAAATTGTTAAATATTTCCGCAATAATCATTTTGCACATGCAACCTACAAGGAAATGGGAGGACTGAAGTTGGTTCTACCACAAGATGTTAGATGGAATACCTTGGCTGAATGCTTGGAACTGTTTATTAACAACTGGTCAAAATTAGTGTCCATTTGCGAAACACATCGGGATAAAATTGATGCTAATATACGAAGCAAAGTATTAAATCTTGGTGTGAAGAGAAATGCCGAGGACCTTTTGGAAAGGTTAAAGCCAATATCTATTGCGTTGGATAAAATGCAGAAAGATACTGCAACCATAGCTGATGCCACAGAAGTTTGGAAAGATTTAGAAGGTTCGCTAGATCGCTTGAACCTCTCAAACAATGTAAAGGTTGCAATACACCACCGCAAGGACCAAGCATTAAAAGAAGAACACTATTTAGCCAATATCTTGCATCCCATCTACAGAGGGAAAAAACTATCTGAGGTGGAAATCAACTCTGCAATGGAGTGGCTCGCCAATACTAACCAAGACATTGTGGCAACTGTGCTGAAATTGAAGTGTGAATCTGCACCATTTCAAAAATACATGTTTGCAGATAACGTCGTTAATGAACTAAAACCACTGGACTGGTGGAAGTCGCAATCACTTGTTCTTCCAGCGAAGATAATAAATGTAGCTACTCAGCTACTGACTGCATCGGCTTCATCGGCAGGAGTAGAGAGATTGTTTTCTTCATTTGGTTTTGTGCACACAACAGTCCGAAACCGCTTAGGAACTGCTAAAGCAGGACAACTAGTTTTCCTATTAAAAGTCCTAAATAAACAGTAGGCTTAAAGGACTGATGTATTCACTGAAGATGTTTGCTTACTTCAAACGTTAGAGATAGGCTATTGTTAAAAAGTACTTACTCTCTGTAGTTCAATTCTGATTGTTTAATAGTGCAAATAAAAATTATTAGGTTTCATAATCATCAACAGTTTTAATATTTTTATTTGTGTAAAATAATTTGATTTGCAAAAAGACAAAGTTTTGCTTTGTAAACTTGATTAAAAATCCTATTTAAATCTAAAAAATCCTATTTAAATCAAAAAAATCCGATTTAAATAAAAAAATCGATTAAATCAAAAAAATCCGATTTAAATCAAAAAAATCCGATTTAAATCAAAAAAAATCAGATTTTTTTTGATTTTTTTTAAAAAATCATGATTTTTATCCACCCTGCTTTTTTGCTAGGTTCACTAAATGCTAAAACTGACCTGCCATTATGATTCTCCAGGTCATTACGAGTTCATAGAAACCAAACATGTTTAGGTTATTTTTTTATCTAAATGGTGAAAAAAAAAATGCCAAAGTTTGCTAAAAAAAAATTAAAAAAATTGCGCTACTTTCCGAGACCCGTAGCGTCTCCATTTTTCGTGATCTGGGGCCGGGTGAGGACTCATTTTTTGCGTGCCGAGCTGACGTTTTTAATGACACCACTTTTGTGCAGAGATGTTCTTTTGATCGCCCGTTATTGCATTTTAATGCAAAGTCGTGGCGACCAAAAAAAACATAATTTGGCGTTTTGATTTTTTTTCTCGCTGTGCCGTTTAGCGATCGGGTTAATCCTTTTCTTTATTGATAGATCGGGCGATTCTGAACGTGGCAATACCTAATATGTGTATGTGTGATTTTTTTTATTGTTTTATTTTGATTGGGGCGAAAGGGGTGTGATTTAAACTTACTGTATGTTTTTTTTTAATTTTTAAACTTTCTTTTACTTTTGGCATGCTTCAATAGTCAAAAATAGAAATATAGAAGCATGCACAACTCGATCGCCTCTGCTACATATGGGCGATGAGCAGATCGCCCATATGTAGCAGATTTACTGCATTGCTATGAGCGCCGACCACCGGGCGGCGCTCACAGCAATGTGCCTGCAGCAACCTCTGCATGTTAAGGCAATGTGTCACCGACCCCTGATCACGTGACGGGGGTCGGCGATGCGCTCATTTCTGGCCCGGTGGCGGAAGCGCTTGTTAAATGCTCGCTGTCAGCTTTGACAGCGGGATTTAACTAGTTAATAGGCGCAGGCGGGTGGTGTTTCCGCTCGAGCCTTTGCGGGCACATGTCAGCTGTTTCTTACTGCTGACATGTCGCGGCTTTGAGGTGAGCTCACAGCCGGAGGACACCTCAAAGAGGGGGATACTGCCAGATGACGCACTATTCCGTCATCTGGCAGAAAGGGGTTAAATTGCAAATCGATGAGTGGGGTTATGGCCCATGAAAAATAATAAATATATCTATAATTTTTTTTAATCATAGACAATTCAATTAGAAAAAGGAAAAGTAATTACTTGGCTACATAAATTTTTTCTTGAAGTATGTGTGTAGTGATAATACACAAAGGGCGAGATATTTGTGCTTGGAACAAAAGTCTGCAGTCACTATGTGCCTGCCGATTCGTGACTGCGTACAATATGCATGCCTTGTTAATGCTGATGTGAGCAGGCGGTCACATGACCACATGTAAGTAATTTGCAAACTTGCTGTCATAGGTTTGTTGAAGTGAAAAGAATAAACGCATCCACTGCTGAAGCTGGTCTTGGTTAATAGGTTGCATCGGTGACAACAGTACAGGTGACTGATTGGTGCAGCTAATCAGAGTTTAGTAGTCTCACACCAACTACCTCTGCATCACCATTGAGTCTAGCTATTAGTCTGTTACATGCCCTGTAGTTGTGCCATGAGCACAGCAGCCTGTTAAAAGGGAACCTGTCACCAGAAAAAACGCTATTACGGTAACCTGTCCGGTCCACGCACTTAGCCAAACGCTGCAGTGAGAAAATGAACTTTATTATTCCCGGCAGCATTTGGTTTCGGGCACAAGGGTAGCTCCGTTTCAGACACCGTTCTGAGAATACAGCACCTGGCCCTGACAGCCAGCCCTAGGTTAATAGCATTACTAGTATAAGTAATGCTATTAACCTGAAGGCATCAAAACTATGAATTAACACATGTGGAATTATATACTTAACAAAAAAGTGTGAAACAACTGAAAATATGTCTTATATTCTAGGTTCTTCAAAGTAGCCACCTTTTGCTTTGATGACTGCTTTGCACACTCTTGGCATTCTCTTGATGAGCTTCAAGAGGTAGTCACCGCAAATGGTCTTCCAACAGTCTTGAAGGAGTTCCCAGAGATGCTTAGCAGTTGTTGGCCCTTTTGCCTTCACTCTGCGGTCCAGCTCACCCCAAACCATCTCGATTGGGTTCAGGTCTGGTGACTGTGGGGGCCAGGTCATCTGGCATAGCACCCCATCACACTCCTTCTTGGTTAAATAACCCTTACACAGCCTGAAGGTGTGTTTGGGGTCATTGTCCTGTTGAAAAATAAATGATGGTCCAACTAAACGCAAACCGGATGGAATAGCATGTTGCTACAAGATGCTGTGGTAGCCATGCTGCTACAGTATGCCTTCAATTTTGAATAAATCCTCAACAGTGTCACCAGCAAAGCACCACCACACCAACACACCTCCTGCTCCATGCTTCACGGTGGGAACCAGGCAAGTCCATCCGTTCACCTTTTCTGCGTCGCACAAAGACACGGTGGTTGGAACCAAAGATCTCAAATTTGGACTCATCAGACCAAAGTACAGATTTCCACTGGTCTAATGTCCATTCCTTGTGTTCTTTAGCCCAAACAAGTCTCTTCTGCTTGTTGCCTGTCCTTAGCAGTGGTTTCCTAGCAGCTATTTTACCATGAAGGCCTGCTGCACAAAGTCTCCTCTTAAGGCTGGGTTCACACATGCGAGGAAATCGTCCGATGCTCGCATGTGAAATCCCAGCTCTGGCGCCGGCACTCGGGAGTGGAGTGCGCGGCTGCATGTATTTCTATGCAGCTGCGCACTCCACTCCTGAGTGCCGGCGCCAGAGCTGGGATTTCACATGCGAGCATCGGACGATTTCCTCGCATGTGTGATCCCGGCCTAACAGTTATTGTAGAGATGTGAAAAAGGAGAAAACGGAGCTTAAAGATAAAATGTAAATTTTATTCAATCATTATGAAAAAGGTCATTAGAAGTCTCAATAAATATAATTACAAACATGACATGATACAAAGGAAAATGGCAAATAGGGGGAGAAATTCTGATGTCCTCTGCCAGCTAAGTGAAGTAATTCCCCGGTAAAATGTTGCTAGTATGGGGGTACTAGTGGGTCTTTTCTGACGTCCCCTGCCTTTCCCTACATTGGTAAGTGTTGCCCCATTGCATTTATTTATATATTGATGATGGTAATTGAACCTGTATCTGCACCTTATTGCTATTGGAGCAACGTTTTACCGGGGCATTACTGCACTTAGCTGGCAGAGGACATCAGAATTTCTTCCCCTATTTGCCATTTTCCTTTGTATCGTGACATGTTTGTAATTGTATTTATTGAGACTTCTTATGACCTTTTTCATAATGATTTTATCTTTATGCTGTTTTCTCCTTTTCCTATCTAACATGGAGCTTTTGCGTTTTGATTCCTTTTGCGCTATTTAGTGCTATAGCCTCTGATAATATCATGCTACCTGGTTTGGTTATTATTGTTGTAGAGATGTGTCTGCTGCTAGAACTCTGTGTGGCATTGACCTGGTCTCTTATCTGAGCTGCTGTTAACCTGTGATTTCTGAGGCTGATGACTCGGATAAACTTCTCCTCAGAAGCAGAGGTGACTCTTGGTCTTCCTTTCCTGGGGCGGTCCTCATGTGAGCCAGTTTCTTTGTAGCGCTTGATGGTTTTTGCAACTGCACTTGGGGACACTTTCAAAGTTTTTCCAATTTTTCGGACTGACTGACCTTCATTTCTTAAAGTAATGATGGCCACTCGTTTTTCTTTACTGAGAATGTGTATTATGGCAAGAAAAAAGCAGCTAACAGTCTATTCAGTAGGACTATCAGCTGTGTATCCACCAGACTTCTGCACAACACAACTGATGGTCCCAACCCCATTTATAAGGCAAGAAATCACACTTATTAAACCTGACAGGGCATTTCCAGTGACTACCTCTTGAAGCTCATCAAGAGAATGCCAAGAGTGTGCAAAGCAGTAATCAAAGCAAAAGGTGGCTACTTTGAAGAACCTAGAATATAAGACATATTTTCAGTTGTTTCACACTTTTTTGTAAAGTAAATAATTCCACGTGTTAATTCATAGTTTTGATGCCTTCAGTGTGAATGTACAATTTTCATAGTCATGAAAATACAGAAAAATCTTTGAATGAGGTATGTCCAAACTTTTGGTCTGTACTGTATATATACACACACACTTGAAACCAGAAGCTTACATACACTATATAAAAAGACATATGATCCTCTCACTTCTGTGAGAAGATTGTGGAAGGATATCCCAAACGTTTGACCCAAGTCATTCAGTTTATGGACAATGGTATCAAATACTAAGGAAATGTGTGCAAACTTTTTGACTTTGCATTAGGTAATAAAAATGCCTTAAAACAATCTCTCATTATTCTGGCAATTAGCAAATATTAATAACTAGCTGAAGAGCCCGGCGCTGCCGGGCATAGTAACTAACTGTGGTTAGTTATAACAAATTACATTTACCACTCTCTCCTCTAATTTCCTCCCTCACACCTGCACAGCAACTTCCTCAGTGCTGAGATCTCATCTCCCGAGATCTTGGTGCCGAGATTTCCATCTGCACATGCGCCCCCCCTCCCCCCCGGCAGCCATTTTCCCGTAGTCCACTGCATAGGAAACCATGGAACTGCGGGGGCTCTGACCTTTCACAAAATGTCGGCAGAGCCCCCGTAGTGATGGACAATCGCAGCGGCGCACCGCACATCGAAACACCCCCTCATCCCAGCCTGCAGCAACGCTTCACTCTTTCCTGCTCCAGCAGCGACCCTGGGACCCTGCTCCACCGCGGCCGGTAAGGTATATCTGCATTATAAAACGCACCCCATTTTACCCCCAAATTTTGGGGTAAAATGCATCTTATAATTTGAAAAATACTGTACCTTAACACTTAACTGTTAAAGAGCCCCACGCAAACTAAAAACAAATCATATACATTCCAACAGGTGCATCGCCATTCCTGTGATGTGTAGCTGTGTCACCTGGGGGGGGGGGGTCACATGACTGTCTGCAATCTTCACTATTCTATCACGGGTTGCCACAGGCTGCTTCGTGGTTGGTACCAGCATCAGGAGTGACAAATCATTGTTCACCTTTCACAGGACCACTGTGACTGCACAGGTAAAGTTAAACAGTGCATCATAAGAAGAAGGCCGCAGCTCTTCTATGATAGGTGACATTACTTCCAGCATCGGCAGAGACCTCAGAGCGGCCTGCACTGTATCCATGAAGTTGGTGATAGCAGGCGAGTACAGCACATTTTGGTATTTTCACATAATCCAAGTCCTACAAGTTGCCAAGTTGGACCTCCATATATTGGTCTGGTTTCCGAGCACATCCCACAGATGAGTGATTCAACTGAGATCTGGAGAATTTCCAGTGCAGATCAATACCTTCACCTCTTTGTAATGTTCAAACTATTCCAAGTAATTTTTGCAGTGTGTTAGAGGGAATAATCCTTAAGAAACAGACAACTAACATTAGGAAATACCATTGACATGAAAAGGTGTACCATGTTTGCAAGATTTAGGTGGTACACGTTAAGGTTTAATCCGTGTCGTTGTTTGGATCCAATGAACCCTAATAGAACACAGCCCAGGGCATCACACGGTCTTTGCAAGCTTATCTTTTTCCCATTGTGCATCCTTGTAAAATCTTTTCCTCCCTAGATAACATCTACATGACAAAAAAAAAAAAAAAAAGAATTAGACCTACCGGTAATTCGGTTTCTAGGAACCTTTCCACGACAGCATAGGAGGATGTCTCCATACCCTATTGGGGGACAGGAAGCACAAAGAGGTTAAAAACCCCTCCCACCTCTCGTTAGCCAGTGACTTATAACCAACCCCATAGCACCGGTTACCTTCTACTTTTTAGAGGGTTATCCAAGAATATTGGGAGGGAATTAGTACTGTCGTGGAATGGTTCTTAGAATTAGACCTACCGGTAATTCGGTTTCTATTTTCTCTAGTCACCTTTCCACGACAGCATAGGAGGTATATCAACGAATTTTGCACTAGGGTAGACCATGGCCTGGAGTACTTTCTGGCCAAAGCCTAGATTCCGATTGGACCAGAAGTCCAATCTATAATGCCTGGTAAATGTATGTAATGAGGACCATGTAGCAGCTCTGCAGATCTGCTCCGTAGATGCACCCGCCTTCTCGGCCCAGGAGACTAAAGTAGATGTGGTAGAGTGAGCTTTTAAGCCCACAGGTGCTGTCATGCCCTGGGCCAGATAAGCTTCTGTTATGGCCTTTTTTATCCAGCTAGCGATTGTACTTTTTGCTACTTTTTTGCTTTTGTTTCGCCCGACCAGATGGACGAAGAGGTTTTGGTCGATTCTTAAGGACTTGGATTGTTCCAGGTAGTGTAGTATTATGCGTCGGATATCCAGCGTATGGAATTTTTCTTCCTTAGAATTTGCCGGGTTTTGGCAAAAGGAGGGGAGGACTATATCCTGTGAGCGGTGGAATTCCGATACTACCTTTGGAAGAAAAGATGGGGTCAGGATGAAGGATAATGGAGTCATCTCTGACAGTTAAGTACGGTTCTGAGACCAGAAGGGCCTGTAATTCCCCTACACGCCTTGCCGTAGATATGGCTACCAGGAATGCTGCTTTACATGAAAGTAGTTGAGGGGTACATGAAGACAGGGGCTCAAATGGAGGACCCATGAGGCCTTTGAGGACCAGATTTAAAGCCTGGGTCTCAAATAGCGATACACCAGCGATCCCGACAACGATATGCACTTGTCAGGATAGCTGGTGTATCGCTACATGATCGCTGCTGAGCTGCCAAACAGGCAGCGATCTGGGACAGCGACACTGCGGGTAACATCGCTTAGTTACCCGCAGTGTACGTTGGATACCAGCGCCCTGATGCAGGGAGCTGGTAACCAAGGTACACATCGGGTTTCCAGGCACTGCGCGGTGCCTGGAAACCGCTGTGTACCTTGGTTACCAGCTCCCTGCATCAGGGCACTGGTATCCAAGGTACACAGCGGGTTTCTAGGCACTGCACGGTGCCTGGCAACCCGCTGTGTACCTTGGTTACCAGCGGATCGCTGGTCTCCCGCCTGTCACACGCAGCGATGCGTGCCTGTCAGCGGGAGACCAGCGATCAAAAAAATGTCCTGGCCTTTCAGCGACGATCAGCGATACCCGGCTGGGGGCTGATCGTCGCTGAATGTCACACACAGCGATATCGCTGGTGAGCTCGCTGCTGCGTCACAAAACTAGTGACTCAGCAGCGATCTCGCTAGCGAGATCGCTGTGTGAGACGGGGGCTTAAGTCCCATGGTGGAACAAGGGCCTGTGGAATTCTAAGAGCTGAAGCCATAAATCTTATCCATTGATGGTTGGCCAGATCCTGATCGAAGATAGGAACTTAAGGCAGATACTTGCACCTTTAGCGTACTCAGTTTAAGCCCAATTCTAGCCCTTTTTGCAGGAAGTCTAATATCTGAGATATATTTGGGTGGAAGGGATCAGGTGTATTAGGGTGACACCATGAAGAAAACTTTTTCCACACCTTGTTATAGATTGCATTGGTCACAGGTTTTCTTGACCTTTGTAGAGTAGAGATTACAGAGTCTGAGAGCCCTTTGGCTCGTAACACTTGGGCCTCAGTAGCCAAGCAGCCAGGATCAGTTTCTGATGATCTGGGTGCAGAAGAGGACCCTGAAGGAGTAGGTCGTGCACCGGTGAATTGGACCATCCACCCAGAGTTCTATAATTAGATTGAACCAGCTTCTCTTCGGCCACAGTGCGGCTATCAGGATAGTTGGTACCTTGTCGTCCCGAATTTTCAGGAGCGTTCTTGCGAGAAATGGTATCGGAGGGAAGACATACGCCAGGTGAAAGTTCCATGTGTGGATGAAGGCGTCTACACCGAGATGCGTCCCTGGGATTTAGGGAGAAGTACGCTCTGGTTTGCGCGTTCTGGCTTGAGGCCAGAAGGTCGAATTCTGGTAGACCCCATCTGTCTGTCAGCATACTGAAGACTTTCTTCTTTAGACTCCATTCCCCGGGTTGGATATCCTGACGACTTAGGAAATCCGCCTGCATGTTTGCAGACCCTTTTAGGTGTACTGCCGTCAGGGAGAGATTCTTTTCGGCCCAGCAGAAAATCCGATCTGAGATCCCTCTCAGACAGTTGAACCTCGTGCCACCATGATGCTTGAGATGGGCTACCATGGTCATATTGTCCGAGTATACCTTGACGTGGCGTCCTGAGATCAAATTGGCTGCTGCATGCAGGGCCTTCTCCACCGCCTTTAGTTCTCTGAAGTTGGAAGTTTTGATGCTTATATGCTGACTCCAGAGACCCTGAAACGGAATGCGGGAAATTACCGCTCCCCAGCCTCTTCTGCTGGCGTCTGTTGTTACCGCCACCAGGGGGGACTGTATCCAGTCTACTCCTTTGTGAAGGTTTGACTGATTTAGCCACCAGTTTAGTGACGCTTTCACTCTCTCCATCGTTACGATCTTTTTGTTCAACGAGTTGGGAATCCCGTTCCAGTTTTTCAAGATGTGCATCTGTAGGATTTTGGAGTGGGCTTGGGCCCAAGCCACTGACTTGGATGCATTGACCCTAGGAGAGACATCGCTGTCCGTAGGTAGGTGATCTCTGTTTTTTGAAGTCTCTGACTTTTGCTACTAGATTTTTGCAATGGTCCTCTGGTAAAAGGGATTTCTGGTTCTCTGAGTCCAGAAGAACTCCTAAGAACTTCAGCCTTGTTGACGGGTGGAGTTGAGACTTCTTTAGATTGGGAAGCCACCCCAAGTCCTGTAGAATATTTAGGGTTCTGGACACGAGGTTGGTGAGGACCCTGGCGGAAGGACCAATGATCAATAGATCGTCCAGGTAGGGTACGATAGCGATACCTAGGTTTCGTATATATGCTACTGCCTCCGCCATAACCCTGCAAAAGACCCTTGGGGCTCAAGAGATCCCAAAGGGAAGAAAGTTGAATTGAAAATGTAGTACTCTCTGATTCAGCTGCACCGCAAATCTTAAGTACTTCCTGTGCCGAGGATGTATGGGAACATGGAAGCATGCGTCTTTTAGGTCTATCGTTGCCATAAACGAGTGTGGGCCTATCAGCGGAATGGCTGATCTTATGCACTCCATCTTTGCGGTAGGTGATCTAGTAACATAGTAACATAGTTATTAAGGTTGAAGGAAGACTTTAAGTCCATCTAGTTCAACCCATATCCTATCCTAACCTGCCCTAACATGTTGATCCAGAGGAAGGCAACAAAAAACCCAAGTGGCAAACAGTAAGCTTCACATTGGGGAAAAAAATTCCTTCCCGACTCCACATACGGCAATCAGACTAGCTCCCTGGATCAACGCTGTATCTAGGAAACTAATGAATATAGCCTGTAATATTATACTTTTCAAGAAAGGCATCCAGTCCCCTCTTAAATTTTAGTAAGGAATCACTCATTACAACATTAGACGGCAGAGAGTTCCATAGTCTCACTGCTCTTACAGTAAAGAATCTGCATCTGTGATTATGGCTAAACCTTCTTTCCTCCAGACGTAGAGGATGCCCCCTCGTCCCCGTCACAGGTCTAAGAGTAAAAAGATCATTAGAAAGGTCTTTATACTGTCCCCTCATATATTTGTACATTGTAATAAGATCACCCCTAAGCCTTCGTTTTTCCAAACTAAATAACCCCAAGTGTAATAACCTGTCTTGGTATTGCAGACCCCCCAGTTCTCTAATAACCTTGGTCGCTCTTCTCTGCACCAGTGATTGAGAGCTTTTAAGTTTATAATAATCCGGGCCTGTCCCGTGGGTTTTTTTTTTTT
>JARQOD010000006.1:354916721-355028709 GCA_033576555.1 Oophaga sylvatica
TTTTTGGATGTTAACCCCTTAATGTCCAATGACGTGCACAGTCCGTCATGGCAAGGTGTCAGTTCCGGCACCAGGACGGACTGTGCACGTCATCCCTTTGATCTACCACTGCGTGTAAACACGCAGTGGTAGATCAGTGCCGACAGCTGTCACAGACAGCTGTCACAGACAGCTGACAGGCACGGCAAGCGGTGCGGGGACCTTTGCCGTCGGTCCCCGCACCTACAGCGCTGTGCTTGATCAGTCAATCTGACTGACCAAACACAGCAGCGATCGCGCAGGAGAAGCTGAAATTTCAGCTTCTCCAGCGCGATCAGTGCAGGAGCCGGCGCTGCAGTGGCCGAGCTTCCTGCACTGACAGCCAGGAGCGGCGCCCCCACCGCCCCTGGCTGTTAACCCCCTGACTGCTGCGATCGAGCGCGATCAGGAGCTCCCTCTGCCTCAGATCGGCGCCCTGCAATGTATTTGCAGGGCCCGATCTCTGCCTTGATGACCCGGGGGTTGTCATGACAACCTCCGGGTCATCTAGCTACGGAAAGCTGCTGTGATCATGCTCACAGCAGCTTTCATCATAGGTACAATGCATTGCAATGCATTGTAACTGCAATAAAAAGTAAAAAAAGTGAAAGTCCCATAAAGGGACAAGTTAAAAAAAAAAAATCATTTTTTTAAAAAAATTGTAAAAAAAATATTAAAAAAATAATTTTAAAATCCCCTAAAAAATACACATTTTTATGTAATAAAAAAAAAATACACAGGTTTGATATCGCCACGTCCGTAAAAATCCCATCTATAAAAGCGTAACCCTAGTTAACCCCTTCAGTGAAAGCCGTAAAAAAAAAACCACAAAAAAGTAGTAAATTATACTTTTTCCAAGCGGTATCATCATACCGCTTGGAAAAAGTGCAATAACACGCGATCAAAAAGTCAGATATAAATAATCATGGTACCGCTGAAAACATCATCTTGTCCCGCAAAAAACAAGCCGCTATACAGCATCATCAGCGAAAAAATAAAAAGTTATAGCTCGCGGAATAAACTGATACAAAAGTAATTATTTTTTCTATAAAATTTTTTATTGTGTAAAAAAAAAAAAAAAAACTCCAAAATATATAAATGAGGTATCGCTGTAATCGTAGTAACCCGAAGAATAAAGCTGCTTTATCAATTTTACCACACGTGGAACGGAGGAAAAAAAAACAAAAAAACAATTCCTGAATTGCTGGTTTTTGTTCATTCTGCTTCCACAAAAATCGGAATACGAAGCGATCAAAAAACGTTATGTGCCCGAATATGGTACCAATAAAAACGTCAGCTCGTCCCGCAAAAAATAAGCCCACAGGTAACTCTGTTGGCCGAAATATGGAAAAATTATAGCTCTCAAAATACGGCGATGCAAAAATTTCTTACAAAAAATTATTCCAAAAAAAAGCATCTTTTAGTGTGTGACAGAAGCTAAACATGAAAAAAGGGTATAAATATGGTATCGCTGTAATCGCACCGATCCGAGGAATAAAGGCGCCTAATCACTAATACCGCACGAGGAACGGCGCAAAAAAGAAAACCAATTCTTCACTTTTTGTGGATTTGTTCATTGTGCCTCCCAAAGATCGCAGTAAGGCGATCACAGTGGTTCCCCCCCACATATGGGATATCAGCGTACTCTGGACAAAATGCACATCAACTTTTGGGACCCTATTTCTCCTGTTACCCTTATAAAAATAAAAATTTGGGGGCAAAAAGGTCATTTTGTGGAAAAAAATATGATTTTTTTTTATTTTCACGGCTCTATGTTTTAAACTTCTGTGAAGCCCTTGGGGGTTCAAAGTGCTGACCACACATCTAGATAAGTTCCTTGGGGGGTCTAGTTTGCAAAATGGGGTCATTTGTGGGGGTTTCTACTGTTTAGGCACATCAGGGGCTCTCCAAGCGCGACATGACACCCGCAGACCATTCCATCAAAGTCTGCATTTAAAAACGGTGCTCCTTCCCTTCCGAGCTCTGCCATGCGTCAAAATAGTGGTTCCCCCCCACATATGGGATATCAGCGTACTCAGGACAAATTGCACAATAACTTTTGGGGTCCTGTTACCCTTTGGAAAATAACAATTGGGGGTGGAAAGATCATTTTTGTGGAAAAGATATGATTTTTTAATTTACTGCTCTACGTTATAACCTTCTGTGAAGCCCTTGGGGGTTCAAAGCTCTCACTCACACATCTAGATAAGTTCCTTGGGGGTCTAGTTTCCAAAATGGGATCACTTGTGGGGGGTTTCCACTGTTTAGGCACACAGGGACTCTCCAAATGCGACATGGCGTCCAATCTCAATTCCAGCCAAAAAAGTCAAATGGCGCTGCTTCCCTTCCGAGCTCTGCCATGCGCCCAAATAGTGGTTTACCCCCACATATGGGGTATTAGCGTACTCAGGACTAATTGCACAATAACTTTTGGGGTCCTGTTACCCTTTGGAAAATAAAAATTGGGATGAAAAGATCATTTTTGTGGAAAAAATATGATTTTTTAATTTTACGGCTCTACGTTATAACCTTCTGTGAAGCCCTTGGGGGTTCAAAGCTCTCACAACACATTTAGATAAGTTCCTTGGGGGGTCTAGTTTCCAAAATGGGGTCACTTGTGGGGGGTTTCCACTGTTTAGGCACACAGGGACTCTCCAAATGCGACATGGCGTCCAATCTCAATTCCAGCCAAAAAAGTCAAATGGCGCTGCTTACCTTCTGAGCTCTGCCATGTGCCCAAATAGTGGTTTACCCCCACACATGGGGTATCGGTGTACTCAGGAGAAATTGTACAACAAATATTGTGGTTCATTTTCTACTGATACCCTTGACAAAATTTTAAAAAATTGTCGAAAGAAAAATTTTGGGAAAAAAAGTTAAATGTTCATTTTTTTCCTTCCACATTGCTTCAATTCTTGTGAAGTACCTAAAGGGTTAATAAACTTCTTGAATGTGGCTTTGGACACGTTGAGGGGTGCAGTTTTTAGAATGGTGTCACTTTTGGGTATTTTCTGTCATATTGAACCCTCAAATTCACTTCAAATGTGAGGTGGCCCCTAAAAAAAAAAAAAATGGTTTTGTAAATTTTGTTGGAAAAATGAGAAATTGCTGGTCAACTTTTAACACTCATAACTTCCTAACAAAAAAAAATTTTGGTTCCAAAATTGTGCTGATGTAAAGTAGACATGTGGAAATGTTATTTATTAACTAATTTTTGTGACATATCTCTCTGATTTAATGGCATAAAAATTAAAAGTTTGAAAATTGCAAAATTTTCTAAATTTTTTGCCATATTTCCGTTTTTTTCATAAATAAACGCAAGTTATATTGAAGAAATTTTACCACTATCATGAAGTACAATATGTCACGAGAAAACAGTCTCAGAATCGCCAAGATCCGTTGAAGCGTTCCAGAGTTATAACCTCATAAAGAGACAGTGGTCAGAATTGTAAAAATTGGCCTGGTCTTTAACCTACAAAATGGCTTGGTCGTTAAGGGGTTAAGCCTGAAATCCTGTAAGTTAGAATACACCTACCTCAATATAGTTCAAGTGTCGTTCTGAGGAATATTGGTGGAAGAGAAGGTGATCTCCGCTCTCTACCCATAGCAGTAGAGTGACTCTATGACTTGTGGATAAACTAAAAAATTTTTTAAATAACCTTTGTCCTGCATGAAAAGTTATAAAACTTTGCAAATGACTTTATTAGGGGATTTGTCATCATTTGTTAGATATAAAAATATATATGCAAATGGCTTCTAAACCCCTGCTTTCCCCAGTTTCTTTGCCTGCCTTCAGCTGCACTGATATTAGAACTAGTGATGAGCGAATAAACTCGTTGCTCGGGTGTCCTCCGAGTATTTTGGTGTGTTCGGAGATTTTGTTTCTGCCAGAGCAGCTGCATGACTTGCGACTGCTAGACAGCCTGAATACATGTGGGGATTCCCTAACAAACAGCCAATCCCCACATGTATTCAGGCTGTCTAGCAGCCACAAATCATGCAGCTGCGGCAACAGAAACTAAATCTCTGAGCACTTCCAAATACTCGGAGATCACCCGAGCAATGAGTATACTCGCTCATCGCTAATTAGAACGTATCTATTTAGAGTACACCTGTTGGCAGTGAATGGGTTTGCACTAGTCTAGTGATGAGCAAACGTGCTCTGATAAGTATCTTCGGAGTGCTCGAAAAATGTTCTATTCTCCGCGGCTGCAGGTCTCGCGGTTGTTCGGCAGCTGCAGCACATATAGGGATTCCCTGTTTGTTAGGCAATCCCTGCATGTGTCGCGGCTCTTGAACAGCCGCAAGACCTGTAGCTGTGGAGACTCAAGTGTATTTTTCAAGCATGCCGAAAATACTTATCCGAGCACGTTTTCTTATCACTAGTTAGCACCTGTCTTCTCTGAGCGTTGTGCTTATCCCCAGAGTTAGGGCTCATCCAGATGTCCCATTTTTAATTTTTTTTTTTGAGTATGAGGGTTTACACCAATGAGACTCGTACCTTTAATAGTGAATGGAGCCGTTCATATGTCCATGTCGGATCAAAATCGGCAACGCAAGACTATGAAAAAAGTGAAGTGAAAAATGGGACAGCATTCTGATGTCACCCGAGTGCTACCTGTTACGGACTGCTAGATAAGAAGCCATAGAGAAACTTTGTTTCTCATCAGTGAATGTTGCAACTGTGACCAAACTCAGATGGTAAAAACTGACACTAACCAAACTGATGAAACTAGGACTAACTTTCTCATGCAAGAAAACCACTCGCGTCTGAATGAACCCAGGTGCTGAGCCTTTCACTGCCATCATCAGTACTCTGAGTACGTTCTGATATCAATGCACCTAAAGGCAGGCAAATAGACTGGGAAAAAGCTGTGTATGGAAGCCATTTAGATGTATTTTTTTATATGATCCTGACAGTGATTAACGAAACATTGATTATCTTTTATAGCACTTTAATCACTGCTTAGGTGGGATTACTTATGGTTGAAACTATTAATTATATTTCTAATAAAGGTTAATTACCGTTTGTAAAATGTTTTGTCTATACCCTATATCTATATCATATTCTCTAACTGTCTAATGACAAATCCCCTTAATAAAATTTCATTTTCCACGCTGGATAAAAATTACAAAAAAAATATATATAGTTACTCTTTTTAACCAGTCTTTCTCAAATGTTTACTTAGAATAATATTGCAATTTTTAATTTGGGTTCACACCTTTAAAATTGCCTTCATTGTAATGGTTTTCTGTACAATAATCAGCCCAGGTAACTGTACTGGACTTATAATATTTAAAAGATGATGAGACTAGACGATGAATTGCTTCGACTTAGTGTTTGTCTTAAAGTGTAAACTTCATTTTAATCTCTATTTCCATACGTCAAAAGTACACGTGAAAATAAGGTGTAATATCCTTTATTCTCCAAATACTCACTTTGTGAGTAAAAATCCCTCTTCAGTGATACATACGTATGGGGGAGAGAGTAGCCAGATGCAGAGCTCTTCTCGACAACGTAGACTCTCATCAGCACTAACTGTCATCTACTATCCCAGTATTGTAACAATCTCTCTTCACTGAATACAGATTTTAGATGCAAATAGAAGTTTTAATACTAAATGATTAGTCCTGGAGGAGAAAGTAGCAGATTTCTCTGATAAGAAATTTTACAAAGTTGCTTGTAAAAGAAGTAAAAATGTAAATGGCGCTTACTGTTTAACGTTGTATGGATTGTTGGATAATTGGTATGTACTTTATATACAGTTAATCATTTGATCGAGCTCACTATTTAAGTTGTGGTTGTTATATGGCTTTTTTTTACCTCCTATGTTTTAAAATACAAATCTGATTGTGTTTTTGGTTGTCACTTTTGACTAGAATAATCTGTGAAATGGGCCGCCTTGTACTGGGGTCTCCAGAATCCCCAATTATGTATTTCTGACTTCTTGTTAGAGCATAACCATTTTTTTTGGTTCTTTATATCCCATGTTTCCTATGTTTTTAGCTTGTTGTATCTGTTAAATTGGATGCTTTATGTCATGTTTGTATGTCATCTTAGGGCATATCGTCATTATTGAGGTAGGTTTTCCCATTAGAGAACCCCTATAGACCAGGATGAAAAGTTGCTCTGTATGACATGCCCTAAGAGGGTGGCAGATTCTCTGAATGCCAGCTCCTGCAAAGTAAATGTTTAGTGCTGTCTCTCCAGGCAGACGCAAATAAGCTTTTTTTTTTTTTTTTTTTTTTTTTTTGGGAGCAGCCACATTTTGAAGTGTTGTTTCTGATCTTTAATGGCAATTTGGAGGCACTAATGTTTCATAGGCTTCAGGTAATGAGGCTGTGGTTCCACGGTCCGGAACCACAGCGCTTTGGACGGAGCGGAAATTCCGCTCCGTCTAAGCCCCGCCCCCTTTCTGACGCGCGCTGTTTCCGGAGGTGTTCAGGACACCTCCGGAAAGAACGCAGGGCTACATAGCCCTGTGTTAAATTCTGTTGCGGCGACGCACCGTCGCCGCAACACGCGAGGACATGCTGCGGTCTGAAAAGACGCGCCGCATGTCCGTTTACGCAGGTCTTCCACCTGCGTGTTGTTACGCATAGTGGAGACGGGATTTCTTGAAATCCCCTCCACTATGCTGTAACATCTGGACGCTGCGTGTTTGGCGCTGCGCCAGCGCACAGCGCCAAACACGCAGCGTTTACTGATCGTGGAAACTCACCCTAAGACTATTGCTCTGATTTCCATCTTCAGTTCAGGTGTCCATTGGTAGCGTTGCAGGAACACCTACATGGACACATTACAGTAGATATATATAAAAAAGTCTACACACCTGTTAAAATTCCAGGTCTTTGGCATGTAAAGGTAAAAAAAAAACAAAAAAAACACACCAGTATGATGTCAGAACTCTTCCCATCTTTCAATGTCACAAATTTAATTGAAAAATAAACTGAAATCTTTTCTGGTGGAAAAAATAAAAATTTGTTGACTGAAATATGCACACATATAGATAAGCAGTGGCTACCAATCCAATAATAGTGAAAAAGCAGGGTAGGATCTATTCTAAAACAACAACTTTTATTGATGCTTCTATTAAAATCAAATAAAGATACCCAAAAGCGACATATAATAAAAAACACACAAAAACACAATTGGTACTATGCCAATTCCTTCTAATCAGCAATGAAAAATAGGCATATATTCAAGCCCCGGTATAGGATCAAAAAATGTATCGCCAATAACCCCTTCTTGGTGTCTTAATACAATATAGTTAGAGAAGTGAATCGCTTTGAAATACCAATCACCAAAACTTTCTGTATTGGAACGATCTCACCTCATCTGTTGTATTTTCGTCCAGCCTTATAGAGCCATTGTTTCCTATTCAGATTGGGGGAAGGTTTTTACCTTCATTTACCTTCATTTATAATTACCCCACCAAAAGAAGCAGTGTAAACTCTAGATCTGCCCCATAATAAACTTCCTGACGCGTTTCGTTGGCATAACTCATCAGGGAAGAGAAAATGTGACATGGTGGAATAAAAATCATCCACCATCGTACATGGGGAATAAGAGGAATAAACTTCCCGACGCGTTTCGTTGTCATAACTCATCAGGGAAGAGAAAATGTAACATGGTGGAATAAAAATCATCCACCATCGTACATTTCCTGAATAGGAAACAATGGCTCTATAAGGCTGGACGAAAATACAACAGATGAGGTGAGATCGTTCCAATACAGAAAGTTTTGGTGATTGGTATTTCAAAGCGATTCACTTCTCTAACTATATTGTATTAAGACACCAAGAAGGGGTTATTGGCGATACATTTTTTGATCCTATACCGGGGCTTTAATGAATATATGCCCATTTTTCATTGCTGATTAGAAGGAATTGGCATAGTACCAATTGTGTTTTTGTGTGTTTTTTATTATATGTCGCTTTTGGGTATCTTTATTTGATTTTAATAGAAGCATCAATAAAAGTTGTTTTAGAATAGATCCTACCCTGCTTTTTCACTGAAATATGCACACAGACTAATTTTTTTAATAGTTTTTTAATTTAAGACCAACTCCTACCAAAAAATCATGAATGCCATCATCATGGCACATCTAGAATCGACAATCTTTGCCCCCTCTTCCACACAGTAGCTCCAAATCTGTCAGATTGCGGGGTTTCCGGGGAAAAGCGCCATCTTCAGGTTAAACACAGATTTTCGGTTTTATTCATGTCTGGGCTCATTGTGGCTACGTCACTGCCAAAGCCTTGATCTTCTTCTGGCAAAACCATTCTTTTGTTGACTTGGAAGTATGATTATGGCCATTGTCGTGCTAAAAGGTGAAATTCCTGCAACTAAGAAAATGCCATAAAATCCTGCTAGAGCAGCAAAACTTTATATGGGGTTAATACGAATTACAGTGAATACTGACTACTATTTAACTTGCTGGCTTATGCTGAACAACCATATCCACGGCTATGACAGGGTGTTGAGACTTAATGCAACCATATTTTAGTTTTGTTATTTTTATTTCCCCCCACCCCCTAAACCAAAATGATTTTTGTCAATGAATTTGTACAGATTCTGGGTGACACTAAAGTGGAAAGTTCAGAAGCGCTTTACATGACAATAATCTGACATTGTCCTGGGTGTAAATCCCACCAAGGACGACATCTGCAAGGAGTTTATATGTTCTCCCCGTGTTTGCATGGATTTCCTCCAGGTTCTCGTGTTCCCTCCAAAGACATACTGATAGGGAATTTAGATTCAGACTGTAAAGAGTTAGAGGACAATATTCTGCGCTGCCGACAGAATGGAGACGTATATCCCAGTATGGTACAGTAAGGTGGTGGTTCATTTCAACGCGTTTCGAAGTATATACTGTAACTTCAGGAAAAACCACATGCATGTCCTATCTCGGTAATGGGAAAGTCGGTCTTCACCGAATACAGATTTTAACTCTGAATTGAGAATTTAGATAATGACTGATCAATTCTGGTAGAGAAAGTAGCACATTTTTCTGATAAAATTATATATATATATATATATATATATATATATATATATATATAATACACAGTTGCTTATTTTTATGTGTGCTATTGATTTATGAAATAAGTTAAATCAACAGTTACACTTTACATAATTAAAAGTGTTAATGGCTATGAAATAAAAACCTAAAGATATGACTGAGGTGTAGACTTCTGTTTTTTTAATTTTAGAGGTATTTGTTTAAATAAAATAAATGTACGCGTTTAGAAATGCCAGCCATTTTTTTATGCAAAGTTCTTTCATTTTCTCAAGCGCTTATGTAATTGGACAGTTTAGTGATAAGCCAAGCTGATCAGCCACTTGCCTGGCAATGGTCCCACTGGGGCCCAGTACGGATTATTGCCTTAGGCTACTGCCCCACTATAAAGCATTTTGTCAGTATTTTTCCCTCAGTATTTGTAAGCCAAAACCAGGTGTGTGCCAAAAATGCAGAATTGGTCCACGTGTTTCTATGTTCCATGTTTCTGATTGTTCCTCACCTGTTTTAGGCTTGTAAATACTGATGAAAGATACTGATGGGGGACCCTAGCCTTTTAGTGATGAGCCAACGTGCTGCGATAAGGTGTTATCCGATCGTGTTCGTATGCTAACAGTGTGTCTTCGGCATGCTTGAATAATATGTTCGACAGCCGCAACACATGCAGGGATTTCCTGTTTGCTTGACAGTCACAACACGTGCAGGGATTGGCTAACAGCTGTGAGACATGCAGATGTAGGAACTAGAACATGTTTTAGAGCATACTGAAGACACTTGGGTTAGCGCATGCGCATGCTCGGATAACACCTTATCCCAGCACGTTCGCTCATCACTATTTCCTTATTTCGTGACACCTCAAAAAGATAAACCTCAACGTGATTTGACAATCTGGTAAAATATCACATGAGAGAAGTTCTTGGCAATGTCCATGTGTTCCAGGCTTCAGGCAATCATTTGCACCTGCTAACCCAACATTCAAAATGCACATAATGAGTCTATTTGGGACGGGAACATAATCAAGTGTAATGTAGTTCCCCCATAATAGAAAAGAAATGCGAGAGTGGAGGACTCCGGATAATGCTAACAAAGAAGAAATGGAGTAGCCATAAACCACGGAAGTGAAGTAAAAGAAGAAAATTTATTGAAAAAAAAAATACATTAAAATAACAAGTATCAAATTTTTGGGTCATGAGGCCAAAAGGAGGAAAAACCAATGGGGGTGGGTGGGGATGTGCCGAGAAAAGATTTTATGTATATGCGATAAGAAACACTGAGTAAAGATAAATTATGTAGGTGCTTAGCACTACATATGAGTTAGTACAACATATAATAGACCTAATAGAAAAAGTACATATGCATGGAGGAGAAAATGCTGGTGACAGGTATATAAGAGTAAGTTACATTCATGAAGATAGTATCTTTGTCGCACTGAGCAGATGTGACACTGCCTAGATTCCTGCATGTATCCCTGGAGTAACTTTTGGTAATACAGCATAGATACAATCTACCACTTAACCATATGAAGGTGGAATGGCATGCCCCACACAGCCCAGACGCGCGTTTCGCTACCGCTTTCACCTATATAATTTATCTTTACTCAGTGTCTCTTATCCCATGTACATAACATCTTTTCATGGTATACCCCCCACATTGGCTGTTCCTCCTTTTGTTCTCATGACCCAAAACATTGATACTTGATATTTTAATGTATTTTTTTTCAGTAAAGTTCTTCTTTTTCTTCACTTCCGTGGTTTATAGCTACTGCACTTCTTTCAGTAATCATTTGCATCTGAGTATTAAATAATTATTTTATTTGGATTCATTTTATTGTCCAATCAGTTTTCACTCAGCCTGAGAAAATGGAGGCACCATAATTCCTAAGCAGTTGATGAAATATTTTGTAAACCTCTTAAACTAATGCTGGGAGTCCACACTTGAATCCCATCTTGGTGGTTTGTCCATCGTGCTGGTATAGATTGATAAAATGTTCATAATTTAGAGTTTTTATTACACAACCCACTCATTGATTGCTGGTTTCATTATTTAGAAAAACTTTTTATCTAGTCTTTTCACTTGCTGACCCTAGTTGAGACCTTGGAGTTTAAAAGGTGTGGGAGGTCTGTATATTTACACGGTTTACATGCTTAATTTTTGGAAGAACTTGAACTTTTATAGATACTAATGTGATTTGAGATTTATTTTTTTACTTTGTTTTAGCTCTTGAACAAGATGTCTTCACAAAGAAACGCGAGAGCTAGTGATATCAATCCATGTTTGGAGGTTGGTTGAGATCTTTGTCTTAAAATGTTTACACTGCTGTGAGTTGCGTAGTAGCAAATTATCTATATCGCTCAGACAATTAAAATAATCACTTTCTTTACCCCCTGATGGTCTTTCCTGCTCTCCTTAGAGGGGTATCCTGGCTTCGCTCAATTTGACGTTGATAGGTAAGCGGGGTCATTGATGGCACATCTGATACTTGGCAGGTATTATGCACCTGTCCTAGAATGATAAAGGGGCAAGTACATGATACCTGCCAGTCACAAGCGCAACGCAGTGAGTATAACTGGATATGACGTCACTGGCTGCGCCGTAAAGTGAGCGGCGCTAGAGTGCCCCTTTAATGCTTGATAATACACCTGATTATTTCTGTGGTCTGTTTAGAGGAATTTTTGCTTTCTTTAAACCCATAATGAAATAGTATGAAAATGCAGACCTATGATAGTAATGGAAACGAGAGCAGACATGACCATTTACTGAATGGTTTTGTACCTTAATGAAAGTTACCTTGTGGATAACGAAAGTCTCTCCAATCTCTTAAAGCAAAGCAATGCGTCATCAAAGTGCATGGATCAAAACAACTACCAAAGAGAAATGTGTGCTTTATATTTTCACCGATATAAGCAGTGCAGGAAGTTTTGGGTAAGTTTAGATGTTTTAAAGGTAATATAAAATATGATGTATTTTATATCATATAAATAGGAATAAAAACGTCTTGTGTGTATGTACAGTCATGTCCAAAAGTTTTGAGAATGACACAAATATTATATTTTCACATGATCTGCTGCCCTCTGGTTTTTATGTGTGTTTGACAGATGTTTTTATCACAGACAGAAATATAATAATTGCAAACATATGAGTAACAAAAGCTTATATTGACAGTTAGAATGAGTTAATGCAGCAAGTCAATATTTGCAGTGTTGACCCTTCTTCAGGGCCTCTGCAATTCTCCCTGGCATGCTCTCAATCAACTTTTGGACCAAATCCTGACTGATAGCAGTCCATTCTTGCACAATCAATGCTTTCATTTTGTCAGAATTTTTAGGTTTTTGTTTGTCCACCCGTCTCTTGATGATTGACCACAAGTTCTCAATGGGATTAAGATCTGGGGAGTTTCCAGGCCATGGACCCAAAATCTCTGTTTTGTTCCCTGAGCCATTTAGTTATCAACTTTGCTTTATGGCAAGGTGCTCCATCATGCTGGAAAAGGTGTTTTGATCGCCAAACTGCTCTTGGAGGGTTGGTAGCCCGATCCCGCAGCTGAAACACTTTTAAGAGACGGTCCTGGCGCTTGCTGGTCTTTCTTGGGCGCCCTGAAGCCTTTTTGGCAACAATGGAACCTCTCTCCTTGAAGTTCTTGATGATGCGATAGATTGTTGACTGAGGTGCAATGTTTCTAGCTGCAATACTCTTCCCTGTTAGGCCATTTTTGTGCATTGCAATGATGACTGCACGTGTTTCTTTAGAGATAACCATGGTTAACAGAAGAGAAACAATGATGCCAAGCACCAGCCTCCTTTTAAAGTGTCCAGTGGTGTCATTCTTACTTAATCATGACAGATTGATCTCCAGCCATGT
The DNA here is from genome assembly GCA_033576555.1 of Oophaga sylvatica. NCBI lineage: Eukaryota > Metazoa > Chordata > Amphibia > Anura > Dendrobatidae > Oophaga > Oophaga sylvatica. The sequence goes on from JARQOD010000006.1 coordinate 354,929,621, forward strand.
CCTCATCAACACCCACACCTGTGTTAATGGAGCAATCACTGAAAAGAGGTTAGCTGATCCTTTTAAGGCAGGGCTGCAATGATGCTGAAATGTGTTTTGGGGGATAAAGTTCATTTTCTAGCCAAATATTGATTTTGCAAGTAATTGCTATTAAGCTGATCACTCTTTATAACATTCTGGAGTGTATGCAAATTGCCATTAGAAAAAGTGAAGCAGTAGACTTTGTAAAAATTAATATTTGTGTCATTCTCAAAACTTTTGGCCATGACTGTACATAATAGTGATTTAAAGACTTTTAGACAAAAAATGGGTACTAAATACTTTAGTTGGAGGTTTGCGTTTATTTTTTAAATTGAAATATATGACCATTTTTGTAGTAGCTGTCTGTCTTGCGGTATTTCTTCGGTGGCTTTAATGCCCCTGATGGGGCTATTGACTTTAAGGAGGCAGAGTGAGGCACTTTGTTCTCTTGTCTGCCTAATTAAAGGCAATGGCCCCATCGGAGGTTACACCCGAGTCCTGTTTTTCAGAGCTTCAGATGGAAGCAACACAAACCTACTGATGTGTAGCCCAAACACAATGTGTATCCGGCCTTAGAAATGCCAAAACGCGTCAGTGGAGGTTGTTGTGTATTTGTGAGGCTAGCTGTCTTTTTGGTCACCTTTTATGTGTAGCCAACAACATTTTATTGAATGGGGGTCAGGTACATCCTTCATTTATTAGACCGAACCTGGCTGGCTGCTTCCGTTACTGATCAGTGTAAGATTTCAGCAGCAGCAGAGAGGTTGACAACTTCTTGGTATCTGTCAGTCTGGTTAAATGCAGTTTGATCACAAACTTTCACAAAGCACTATCCAGCCATGTGGAAATGTAAGTACACCAGCCTCAATGAGTCTAAGATCTATTCAATAATATACAGATGGTTTTGTGAAATTTGATGATGAATCCGCTTTAGCCATGTGCCCACTATTAGTTTTTGACGGTGTGTATTTCTGCAACATGTCACTTTCTCTTGCGGGTACATTGAGTTTTATCTGCAGATTTTCTCCATGGACTTGCATTAGATACGGAAATCTGCAGGTAAAAACACCCTGTTTTTAGTGCATGTCCACCACAGAAGCACATGACTATATCATTAAAGTTTTGATGAAGTCAAATATTAGGAAGTATCAAAAACAAAGCAGCTTTATTTAACCCCTTAACGACCGCCGATGCGCCTTTTAACGGCGGTCATTAAGGGTACTTAAACCACAGCGCCGTTAATTAACGGCGCTGTGGAAAAAGTGAATAGCGCCCCCCAGAGGCGCATTTTCTCCAGGGTCTCGGCTACCGGGGGTAGCTGAGACCCCAGAGAACATGAATCGGGTCGGTTTTTACCGACACCGATGTTGTGATCGCCGTTATTAACCCTATAACGGCGACCGCAACAAAAAAAAAAAGTTGTGCCATTTAATTTCTCTGTCCTCTGATGTCATCGGACATCAGAGGACAGAGAAAAAGGGTCCCCGGGACCCCCATGTGGCCCCCGATCCCCTCCATGTGGCCCCAGGGCCCTCCGGTGTCCCCCGGTGCCGGCGCTGTTAAGAAAATGGCGGGCGCATGCGCCCGCCGCTGGGGGGGGGGGGGAATGGGCAAATATTCTCTGGGGTCTCGGCTACCGGGGGTAGCCGAGACCCCAGAGAACATGATCCGGGTCGGTATTCACCGATCCCGGTGTTGCGATCGCGGCTATGCAAGCATAGACGCGATCGCAAAAAAAAAAAAAAAAAGATTTCTCTCCCCTCTGATGTGATCGCACATCAGAGGGGAGAATGAGGGTCCCCGTGTCCCCCTGAACCCCCCATATACTTACCGATGTCCTCTGGCAGGTCCCCCTGGCCTCCGATCATCCCGGTCTTCTTCCTGCAAAAAAAAAAACGGCGGGCGCATGCGCAGTGCGCCCGCCGATCTGCTTGGCGGCAGATTCAAATTTTTTTTCATTCATTCTCATAAAAGTGCATTTTGATCGCTGTGATAAACTATCACAGTGATCAAAATAAAAAAAAACAGTACATAAACCCCCCATTTATCACCCCCTTAGTTAGGGACATATAATAAAAAATAGAAATTATATTTATTTTCATTTTTCGGTTAGGGTTAGCATTAGGGTTAGGGTTATAATTAGCGTTAGGGTTAAGCCGGGTTCATACTGCGTTATGGCAGTCCGTTAGACGGACTGCGTTACACCGCGGTGTAACGCAGTCCGTTAACGCTGCCATTCACCCCCATTTGAGGGCGCATCGCGACGCATGCCGTAAAGCGGCATGCGTTTGCGACGTGCCATCATTCAGTGACGGAGCCTTGGACGTGGGCTGCAGCGTCTGGGCTCCGTCACCGCTAGCGCAGATGAATCATCTGCTGATTCCTCTGCGCTAGCGGGTATAGCATAACGCGATCGCGTTATGCTATACCGTTACCAGCCTGTCAACGCTATGTGTTGAACGGGCTGGTAAAACGCAAAATGAACCTAGCCTTAGGGTTATAATTAGGGTTAGAATTAGGGTTAGGGTTACAATTAGGGTTAGGCCGGAGTCACACACAACCACAAAAAATCGGTCCGTTTTAGACGGTCGACAATCGGATCAAAATAAAAACATCACACATCCTTCTGGCATCCGATTTTCCTTCAAAGATGCGATTTAATCGCATGTGTGTGTACCTTGTAACATCCGATTTTCATCCGACTTGCGAGATTTTCTCGCAGGCTTGCAAAACTGACATATAATGGATCCAAAAGAATAGTATTTAAATGCCAAAAGAAAGAATAGATATATACACATAGAGCACATATATATATATATATATATATATATATATATATATATATAGTCATTGTGACATATATATATATATATATATATATATATATATATATACATATATTTATAATTCTTACACTTCTACATACTGTTATAGCCGCTAATTCAATTGCCGGCTTCAGTGAAATCACAGAAGCCGACATGAAATGATACATTGTTTCCACACATTTAACCATGTAATTTCATGTATTTTTATATATGTTTGAAACATACAATTACATGAGTATATGTGTGCTAAATTTCAGACATGTAGGGGTTAATTAAAGGTGTAAATTCGTTGAAAAAAATGCGTGGGCTCCCGCTGTATTTTCTCCACCAGACAGACAAAGCAAGCGAGTGGGGGCAGATAATAATAGCCTAGGGAGGGTACATTTTTTTTGTGCCCCCCCTGGCTACTAACATCTGCCCCCAGACACCCCAGAAAGGGCAAATCTCTAATTAGATTCGCCCTTTCTGGCACTTTGCCCGTCTATTCCCATTGCCCTGTAGCGGTGGCGAATGGGTTAATAATCTGGCGTTAATGTCACCTTAGTATTGAAAGGTGACCTTAAGGCAGGTTAATAATTGATAGCTGTCAATTAGACAACTATCAATTATTAATCCTATTGTATGAAAGAAAAATCAAACACACACAGTTTAATAAAAAATAAGTTTAATTAAATAATCACACAGTTTATTCGAACGTCCATGACAGCACTACAGAGAGAGGGGATCCGCCCCTTAGGAACAGGAAACCTACAGATATAAAAGGGCGGCACCTCTCCCACACATCAGTTGGTTTCCTGTTCCTAAAGGACGGGTTTCCTACAGATGAAGATCTTCAGAGGACCCAGGCCGGCCGGTCGACCCAGGTAGCGGGGGGGAATCTCCTACCTCGGCCGGTGCGGAGCCCCTGGAAGCGCCACGGTGGGTCCGGGTAGGATTCCACGGCAGTGTGCGGAGCAGGTGGAGCAGTATCCAGAGGATCTCTGTCTCCCAGCCAGCGCCGGTAGGTAAGTATTCCTCCCCCCCGCGCGTCACTGTTATGGACGGCGCGGCGGGCGGTTTTGAATTTCCCGCCGCGCGTCACGGCTATGGACGGCGCGGCGGGCAGTTTTGAATTTCCCGCCGCGCGTCACTGCTATGGACGGCGCGGCGGGGTTTTTGAAAATTCAGTCGTGCGCCGCTGTTGCAGCAGCACGGCTGGGGTCGGGGGAGATCTCCGCTCGGAGGGGCGATGCAGCGGGGGATTATGCTTACCTCCGTCGGTCCGTGCGAGCGGGGGAAAAAAGGGGGCGGAGTCTCCACCACCGGAACCGGAAGTGAGACGCCGGCCGGCGTTTTTGAAAATTTTGGCGGCTGCATCGTCGGACGGCGCCTGCTGTGGGGACGGCGGGGAGGTGCAGGGGGGGCCGTGGGACGGGGAGTAGGAGGGGGTGGACCCCTGGCCAGACCTGCTGATCCGGATATCCGGGGGAGGATATAAGGAGCCTAGGAAAGAGGTAAAGCGCTTCTGCCCCATTTTCATGATGGACACTGCAGAAGCTCCCTCGGTGCAACAGGAGAGCCAGCAGCAGCAGACAGAGCGCTCCTCTTCAATGGCCAGGAGCACCAGCCGCAGAAGTTCCGCAGCTGGGAAAAAGCCCCCTCCCCGTGATCCGGTACCTACTGCTGTATAATCTGGGTAAGAGATCGTCAGATTTAGAATACCCAGTAAAACAGTTTTTTCCCCATTTTCTCTGTTACTAGGGGAAGAAGTGTTCGGTGAAAAGCAAGCACAGGGAATGTGCCTTTTGCGCTTGCCCTCTGCCTGACGCTTGCCCTAAGAGGTTGTGCCAGCCGTGCATGCAACAGACGGTAGGGCATTTTTAAGGGGAAGGGCAGGGGCATGGGATAACATAGTAAACCCCCCCTATGCCCCTTCCCTTTTTAGATAGCGGAGGAGACTCCAGATTTCACCGAAAGCCTGAAGGAGATAATAAGAGCAGAGTTGAAAGCGTCCTCAAGACACGGAGAATTTTCCAGGCGTAGAAATGTACCAGTTTTATCTGATTCAGAGTCGCCTGCCGCCCATGATAGGGGTGAAGTTGTGTCAGGACCCTCCTCGCCTTCCTCTTCGGCTTCCTCCTCGTCTTCTACGGAAGACGCTACCCGTTTTTGTTTTCCCTTGGACCAGATGGACAAATTTGTCAAATCAGTTAGGTCCACCATGGGGGTAGAAGAGGCGAAACCAGAGCCCTCAGTACAGGATCTGATGTTTGGTGGTCTAGATCCAAAAAAACGGAGATCCTTTCCACTAAACAGTAGCATCCAAGGCCTTATAGACAGAGAGTGGAAGAAGCCTGAAAAAAGAGGCTCCTTACCCCAAGCGTTTAAACGGAGATATCCCTTTGAAGATCCCCTGACGGGTAAATGGGATAAGGCCCCGAAGCTGGATGCAGCAGTAGCGAAGGCTTCTAAAAAATCCTCCATCCCATTTGATGATATGGGGTCTTTGAAAGATCCACTAGACAGGAAGGCAGATTCCTTCTTGAAAGGCACATGGGAGATGTCGGCAGGTGCCCTGAGGCCGGCAGTTGCAGCCACTTGCGCAGCCAGGTCATTGATGGTCTGGCTAGACCAGTTAGCTTCCCAGTTAACAGATGGAACCTCCAGGGGGACAATTCGGAAGACCTTGCCAATAATTCAGAATGCGGCGGCTTTCCTGGCTGATTCCTCAGCGGACTCAGTAAGAATGGCTGCCAGAGCGGCAGGGCTGTCTAATGCAGCACGAAGGGCATTATGGCTGAAATGTTGGCCGGGCGATATTCAAGCCAGATCTCGCCTCTGTTCCATTCCGTGTGACGGCGAATATCTTTTTGGCCCGGTCCTGGACGAACTTTTAGAAAAGGCAGGGGACGACAAGAAAAAGTTTCCCAGTCTATCAACCCCTTCCTATAAAAGACCTTTCAGCAGAAGGAGGTTCAGCTACCGAAGGTCGTCCAGGGAACGAGCCAAATGGGATGAAAAGAGGCGAAGAGGTACAGGGTTTATGTTTAGAGGTCCACCTAGGGAAACAAAAAAACCCTCGCAATGACTAGCGATGCCGGTAGGAGGCAGATTGAAGGCCTTCTACCCGGCCTGGTCGGAAATCTCAAACAGTAGCTGGATCCTTAACATCATAGCTACAGGGCTGCGGTTAGAATTCTCCTCGGTACCTTGGGATAACTTCAAAATTACCCCACTCAGGTCATCGCCATCGGAGCAGGCCGCTCTAGAGTTGGAGGTTCAGGAGCTTTGCGCTAAGAATGTCTTAGTGGAGGTGCCAGAAGCAGAGCGGGGTAAGGGGTTTTACTCCCCTCTGTTTTTGATCCATAAACTGGATGGGTCTTTTAGAACAATTATTAATTTGAAAGCCCTCAATAAATTCCTGATTATTCACCCATTTAAAATGGAAACGGTCAGCTCAGCAATAAAGCTTCTGTTTGAAAATTGCTTTATGGTGGTGTTAGATCTGAAAGACGCTTATTACCACATACCGATCCATATGGAGCATCAGCGTTTCCTCAGAGTAGCAATCCAGATGGGGGAATCACTGCGACATTTTCAATTTAGCGCCCTTCCCTTTGGCTTGGCAGTTGCCCCACGAGTATTCACTAAGGTTATGTCTGAGGTCATGGCCCACTTACGTGAATCAAATATGCTTATAGTCCCCTACCTTGACGACTTTCTTATTATAGGAAAGACGGCAGAGCATTGCCTAGAGCAACTGAAAAGAGCGATTTCTACCTTAGAGCGGCTGGGATGGCTAATAAATACCAAAAAGTCTCGTTTGAATCCGATGAGGGTTCAGCAAATTCTAGGGCTAATTCTAGATTCACAAAATCAGAACTGTAGTTTACCGTCAGACAAGTTAATTCGTTTACGGTACCAGGTCCTAAACGCTTCCAGTAACCCCTCCATGTCACTTAGGAAGGCTATGTCTCTTTTGGGCTCCCTCTCGTCCTGCATTCCCGCGGTTCGGTGGGCCCAATTTCACACAAGGGCACTGCAAGCTGAGGTCTTGCTGTATCAAAATTTGCTAGGTGGTTACCTGGAAGGCCAGCTATCCTTGTCCCAGGCTGCTATAAGATCCTGGATTGGTGGAAGAATGAGACAAACCTGTCTAAGGGGGTTCCCTGGGAATATGACATATCCCGAATAGTCACAACAGATGCTAGCCCCTCTGGGTGGGGGCTTATATGGGGGACGTTATGGTTCAGGGCTCATGGGAGCAGGATCAAATTCAAATGTCTTCTAATATGAAGGAATTAGCAGCGGTAGAGCTAGCAATTAAAAAACTCCTTGTCTATCTACAGGGTCACCACGTTCGAGTGCTCTCCGACAATCGGGTCACAGTCGCATACATCAACCACCAGGGTGGTACTCGTTCCGGTCCTCTCATGGAAGTGGCAAGGCGCCTACTTCAGACAGCAGAACGACACTTTCTTTCTCTAACGGCTCTACATATAAGGGGAGAAGAAAATACCAAGGCGGACTTCTTAAGCCGCAATCTCCTGAGCCAAGGAGAGTGGTCATTAAAGACTTCCATCTTCGACCTAATTGTGCGGAAATGGGGTCTACCGGAAGTAGATCTCTTTGCTACCAAAAGCAACAGGAAAGTGAGACAGTTCTGCTCTCTGAATCCCAAAGAACGCCCTCTGGCAGTGGACGCTCTTCTATTACAGTGGGATTTCAATCTAGCCTACGCCTTCCCTCCCCTGTCCTTACTCCCCCTAGTATTGAGGAAGGTCAGGAAGGACAGGGCAAGGATAATATTAATCGCTCCTTTTTGGCCCAGGAGGGCATGGTTTTCATGTCTCAGAAACATGTCGATAGCCGACCCGTGGGTCCTGCCGGACATTCCCGATCTGCTCTCCCAGGGTCCAGTCTACCATCCTCGAGTAGCGGGCCTCCACCTGACGGCGTGGATTTTGAACGGTCGCTGCTGACAGATAAGGGGTTTTCTGCTAATGTAATTAATACTCTCCTTAAAAGCAGAAAAGAGGTTACAACTAGGATCTACGCTAGGATTTGGAAGAAGTTTCTTCAGAGCTCGGCGGTTGTAGCAGGGGACACAACACCGATAACCCAGATTCTAGAATTCCTACAAAAGGGTCTGGACTTAGGTCTCTCCACAAGCACCCTTAAGGTGCAAGTTTCAGCTTTGGGGGAACTCTTTAGTTGCAACATCGCAAATAATTACTGGGTCAGTAGATTCATTAAAGCTGCGGGTAGGTCGAGACCCATAGTGAAGGTGAGAATCATGCCATGGGACTTAAATCTTGTTCTCACTGCTTTAACAGAGCCCCCTTTTGAACCTATATCAGCAGCATCAATAAAAATTCTTTCCCTTAAGACCGCTTTCCTGGTAGCATTAACCTCGGCTAGGAGGGTAAGTGACATCCAGGCACTATCTAGACTATCTCCTTACACTCAGGTCCTGAATGACAGGATAATACTTAGACCGGATCCGGCATACCTACCTAAGGTGTCTTCCGCTTTCCACAGAACACAGGAAATTATTCTCCCTTCGTTCATCCCTAATCCATCTAATCAAAAAGAGATGAAACTTCATACTTTAGATGTTAAAAGATGTCTGCTGCAATATTTGGCAGTCACTGATCCCTGGAAACGGGACAATGCATTGTTTGTCTCTTTTCAAGGAATTAACAAAGGCCGTAGATTAACAAAGAGCTCATTGGCCAGATGGATTAGGGAAGCAATTTCTCTGGCATACACCTCGAGGGGCAAGCAGCCACCTGAGAGGCTAAGGGCGCATTCCACTCGAGCTGTGGCGACTTCATGGGCAGAAAGGGCAGAAGTCTCGATTGACCAGATATGTAAGGCAGCTACGTGGTCTTCTCCACACACGTTTTACACTCATTATAGATTAGATTTGGGTGCTTCCTCAGACCTTTCTTTCGGACTAAGGGTGCTGCAGGCAGTAGTCCCTCCCTAAGTAGTTATTACTCTCTGTAATTCTCTCTGTAGTGCTGTCATGGACGTTCGAATAAAGTCTAAGTTACTTACCGTTAACGGTATTTTTCGAAGTCCATGACAGCACCCTTACATTCCCACCCAGGTTTTATGTGCACTTCTTCCGCTTATGTAGTCCACATGTAATAAACAATTGATTAATGTTACTGTGTGATGCATGAAATTTTTTTGCTGTATACCATTTAACCTTGATGTCCTCTTATGCTCTGTAATCCAACTGATGTGTGGGAGAGGTGCCGCCCTTTTATATCTGTAGGTTTCCTGTTCCTAAGGGGCGGATCCCCTCTCTCTGTAGTGCTGTCATGGACTTCGAAAAATACCGTTAACGGTAAGTAACTTAGACTTTTTTACCATATTTTATTTTCCTGCTAAAACCATTTCCTGTAATAAAAATAAAATAAAAAAGCAAAATTATACTTACCAATCCGATGTACAGTCAGGTCCCACGGTGTAATCCATCAGAAAGGGTTAACAGGTTACAGGTCGCAGAGAGCTAATAATGCTGTCTCAGACCTGTATTCCCCATGAATGAATAAGTTCCTCTCCCAGCGAAAGTAGAGGAATAGATTCATGAATGGAGCTTAATTGATTTATTGGCAATTTAACTTTAGTGACCTGACCTAAAGGGAAAGTGGACACAATCAATTAAGCTTCATTCATGAAACACATCCTCTCCTGTCGCCAGGAGAGGAACTTATTCATTCAGGAGCTTTGAGCTGAGCACGCAGGATTACTTGCACTGCTTGGCTCAAAGCTAGTTAACCCTTTGTGAAGGATTACAGCGTGGGACGTGACAGATCAGCGGAATAGGTAAGAATAATGTTGTTTTATTTTTTTTTCTTTATTTTAGGAGATCAATGGCTTCGCACGGATTAAGTGTAAAATAAAATATGGTCAAAAACTGTGTGATTATTTAATTAAACTTATTTTTTATTAAACTGTGTGTGTTTGATTTTTCTTTCATACAATAGGATTAATAATTGATAGTTGTCTAATTGACAGCTATCAATTATTAACCTGCCTTAAGGTCACCTTTCAATACTAAGGTGACATTAACGCCAGATTATTAACCCATTCGCCACCGCTACAGGGCAAAGGGAATAGACGGGCAAAGTGCCAGAAAGGGCGAATCTAATTAGAGATTTGCCCTTTCTGGGGTGTCTGGGGCAGATGTTAGTAGCCAGGGGGGGCACAAAAAAAATGTACCCTCCCTAGGCTATTATTATCTGCCCCCACTCGCTTGCTTTGTCTGTCTGGTGGAGAAAATACAGCGGGAGCCCACGCATTTTTTTTCCAACGAATTTACACCTTTAATTAACCCCTACATGTCTGAAATTTAGCACACATATACTCATGTAATTGTATGTTTCAAACATATATAAAAATACATGAAATTACATGGTTAAATGTGTGGAAACAATGTATCATTTCATGTCGGCTTCTGTGATTTCACAAAACCCGGCAATTGAATTAGCGGCTATAACAGTATGTAGAAGTCTAGGAACTATAAATATATGTATATATACATGTCACAATGACATGTGTGTATATATATATATATATATATATATATGTGTTCTATGTGTATATATCTATTCTTTCTAGTCTTTATTAAAGCTGTCAGTGTGATTTTACAGTATAGCCGGGGATGAATTGCCGGCTTTTCTAAAGGACACCGATGCGATTTCATCGCAAGTCACACAGTGTGGTCCGTTTGTAATCCGATTTTTCATCGCTCCCATAGACTTGCATTGGCGATTGTCGACCGACAATCGGTGACAATCGCAGCATGCTGCGATTGTACACGGACGTTTAAAACGGACCACAAAAAATCGGATACTGGGAGCTGCTCCATAGATTAACATAGGTCCGACTGCAATGCGATTTTTCATCGCATTGCAGTCGTCCGATTCTGTCGCCAGTGTGACGCCGGCCTTAGGGTTACAATTAGGGTTAGGGTTACAATTAGGGTTAGGGTTATAATTAAGGTTAGGGTTACAATTAGGGTTGGGATTTAGGTTAGGATTAGGGTTGGGATTAGGGTTAGGGGTGTGTTGGGATTAGGGTTGGAGCTAGAATTGAGGGATTTCCACTATTTAGGCACATCAGGGGTCTCCAAACACGACGTGGCGTTCAAAAAGTCAAATGGTGCTCCCTCCCTTCCGAGCCCTGCCGTGCGCCCAAACAGTGGTTTACCCCAACATATGGGGTATCAGCGTACTCAGGACAAATTGCACACCAATTTTGGGGTTCTAATTTCTCCTGTTACCCTTGGGAAAATAAAAAATAGCTGGCTAAAAAAATAATTTTTGAGAAAAAAAATGATTTTTCATTTTCACAGCTCTGCGTTTATAAATTTCTGTGAAGCACTTGGGGGTTCAAAGTGCTCACCACACATCTAGATAAGCTCCTTAAGGGGTCTAGTTTCCAAAATGGTGTGATTTGTGGGGGGTTTCGACTGTTTAGGCGTATCAGGGGCTCTCCAAACGCGACATGGCGTCCAATTTCAATTCCAGCCAATTTTGGTTTGAAAAAGTCAAACGGCGCTCCTTCCCTTCCAAGCCCTGCCATGCGCCCAAACAGTGGTCCCACCCCACATATGGGGTATCAGCGTACTCAGGACAAATTGGACAACAACTTTTGTGGTCTAATTTCTCCTGTTACCCTTGGGAAAATAAAAAATTGGGGACTAAACGATCAGGTTTGTGGAAAAAATATGACTTTTTTATTTTCATGCCCGGGAGTTATAAACTTCTGTGAAGCACTTGGGGGTTCAAAGTGCTCACCACACATCTATATAAGTTCCTTAGGGGGTCTAGTTTCCAAAATGGTGTCACTTGTGGGGGGTTGCCACTGTTTAGACACATTAGGGCCTCTACAAACGCGACATGGCGTCCAGCCAATTCTGAGTTGAAAAAGTCAAACGGCGCTCCTTCCCTTCCAAGCTCTGCCATGCACCCAAACAGTGGTTTACCCCCACATATGGGGTATCAGCATGCTCAGGACAAATTGCACAAAAACTTTTGGGGTCTTGTTACCCTTGGGAAAATAAAAATTGGGGTGAAAAGATTGTTTTTGTGGAAAAAATATGATTTTTTTATTTTCACTGTTCTATGTTATAAACATCTGTGAAGCACTTGGAGGTTCAAAGTGCTCACCACACATCTAGATAAGTTCCTTAGGGGTCTAGTTTTCAAAATGGGGTCACTTGTGATGGGTTTCCACTGTTTAGACACATCAGGGCCTCTACAAACACGACATGGCGTCCAGCCAATTCTGCGTTGAAAAAGTCAAATGTCGCTCCTTCCCTTGCGACCTCTGCCGTGCGCCCAAAAAGTGGTTTACCCCCACATATGGGGTATCGGCTTATTCAGGAGAAATTGCACAACAAATTTTGTGGTTCATTTTTTCTTTTAACAGTTGTGAAAATAAAAAAAATAGGTTCCGAAGTAAAGTTTTTGCAAAAAAAGTTAAATGTTAATTTTTTCCTTCCACATTGCTTCAGTTCCTGTGAAGCACGTAAAGGGTTAATAAACTTCTTGAATGTGGTTTTGAGCACCTTGAGGGGTGCAGTTTTTAGAATGGTGTCACTTTTTGGTATTTTCTATCGTATAGACCCCTCAAAGTGACTTCAAATGTGATGTGGTCCCTAAAATAAAAATGGTGTTGTAAAAATGAGAAATCGCTGGTCAACTTTTAACCCTTATAACTTCGTAACAAAAAAAAATTTTGGTCCTAAAATTGTGCTGATGTAAAGTAGACATGTGGGAAATGTTATTTATTAAGAAATTTGTGTGACATATCTCTCTGATTTAAGGGCATAAAAATTTTAAATTTTCGCCATATTTCCGTTTTTTTTCATAAATAAACACAAGTCATATCAAAGAAATTTTACCACTAACGTGAAGTACAATATGTCACGAAAAAACAGTCTCAGAATCAGCGGGATTCGTTAAAGCGTTCCAGAGTTATAACCTCATAAAGTGACAGTGGTCAGAATTGTAAAAATTGGCCCTGTCATTAAGCTGCAAAATGGCTCTGTCACTAAGGGGTTAAAACATGACATATTAAAGAGAGACAAAAAAACACGCTCACTCAAAAAAACGCAAGTCACCTAGTTTACATAATGGGTGAAGAAATGGTGCAGAAAATCTGCAACATCAAATAATCACCAAATGGTCATTGTGGGAATGTAAGGTAAAATGTGCTCTTAATTGCTTCAGTTGCAGGAGACTTCACTGATGTTGTTGCTCAGGGTTTCCTAGATGAAACCAAGCAATCCTAATACCATGCTACTGTGCATTAACACATTGGCCTAAAGCTGATTCCTCATTTCCTGCAACTCAAGATAAAACTAATTTATTATGGTCAAAATGTACATTAGCCGGAAAGAAGATACACAATGCCTTTTTTTTTTCCTTCTCAATTCCTGAACGCATTCTTTCTGCTCATTGTGTCTGGTTATAACTAATCTACATCCGTAAGGCCTTACTCGGATGTCCATGTCTCCTGTACTGATAAGACATGTACCCATTATCACATGAACTCGGTGGCTTGGATTTTTGATCCAACTTGTCAATGCAAGTCTATGGGTCTGTGAAAAACTTGAACAACACATCGCAGGCATCTTAGCGGCATCATTGTGCCATCTGATTAGAACTATTTGCTTAGAGAAGCTTGGGAAATCTCCCATCATTTTTTTTTTTCTTAGTGGTGGCGATAGCTGACAGGAAGTTGGTCTATTTTTTTTCACATATTGGAATGAAACCCAAGATGAAATTTCTTACTTGACCATTAAAGGGGTATTCCCATCTCCAAGATTCTATCCCTTTATATATTAGGTGTAGTAATCATAATATTAGCAAATACCTCCAATTAGAAATGTAGTATAGTTCTTCTAATTCACTATGTCGCTTAACCCATGTACAGGGCATTGCAGTTGCTTAGGTATGTATGGTTACAACAAGGGATGATCGAATAGTTTTGGATAAGAGCTTATCCGAATAGCTATAGGACTTCCCGAATAGCTGCCTCGGTATCCTGGATACCTGGACCAATCCCAATAATCAGCTGTTCGGAGCTGCAGCTGAGTGTTGCAGCTGTGTGACAGTCGCAACATACAAGCTCTCCATGCATGTGTTGTGACTGTCACACAGCCGCGACACGTGCAGCTGCGGCTCCGTACAGCTTATTATCGGGAGTGCTACAGGTATCCAGGATACAGAGGCAGCCATTCGGGAAGTGCTATAGCTAATCGGATAAGCTCTTATCCAAAACTATTCGATCATCCCTAGTTATGACCACTAGTATCTAGCTAAATATCACTGAGTGGTCATAACCATGGATACCTAACCTTCTACAAAGCCCTGCACTTGGGGTAAGTGACATAGTGAATTAGAAGAACTATACTACCTAATTGGAGGTATTTGCTAATATTATTATTACACCTACTACATATTGGGATAGCATCTTGGAGATGGGAATACACCTTTAAGTGCACTTGGATAAATAACTGTCCGTTCATCATTCTGGGGTCCATCATTTTGGGGTCCATCACTGGACCCCAAAAAATAACTGAAATAATATGGTTATTTGTTGATCCTACTGGTTTAGTAAAACAGCAGGAAACCTGGGTATTGTGATTGTATTATGGACTCTAAGTTGCACCCTTATTACAGGCAGGAGAGGAGAGCCCAGAGGCTCATTTACAGGGGCGGCTTTCTTCTGAACAAACACTGACCATATACAGTACAAGTCATGCAGCTTTCATTTAATGGCCTGTCCACACTGTCCAACACACGGGGACCTCGATGATGTTGGATTCTCTATAATTCCGTCATCCATGGTAGGAGCATTAATCTTTGATATCTTTTATTGCAGCACACAATTATGATGAAAAGAAGAGGAGATGGTGTGCGCCCAGCAATGCCCTCTGCAGACGAAAGAAAGCAAATCCTGGAATCTCTGGATCAGCTGCCATACTGAAGGACCATTTGCCTGTTTCTTGCATTTTATTCTATTTTATTTGCTCTTTACAAGATTTATCTTTATGTATGAAAAGTTATGACGTGCAATTAAAGGAAAGTATACAACGTCGTTACGCGTGAGTTACACGCTGAGCGATGCTTGTATACTTGGCCTTTTAGATCTTTGTCAGATTTTATTTACGGCTGTTTTTATATGGTGACTTTTCTATAATTATTATAGGTAATAATGCTGAAATGTTCCCAAGATATCTCTCTGTGAGTAGCAGAGATGATGGTCCTAGTAATTACATTTCAGCATCTCCAAATGATTGTAGCTGAATCCATTCCTGTAACCCAGCAGATGTATTCAGGTTGTGAATTATATTCTTTAGCTGGTATTATGGGGCAGATTTAGAAAAATCCCCCACAAAAAGTCTGTATTGTCCCTAATAACTGACCACAGCACTGCTTGATTAAAGTCCCCAGGGTGAGAGACCTAATCACATCCTGTGCGTAGCAACATCAACCAAGCCACACAGGGCAAGGCTAAAACCTATAGAGAGCTAGTGTAGACATCTCCAGTACTCGAGTGTTCTAATGGGGTAGTAGTTGTGGGGGTAGGCTACTCGCCTTGTAGAGTGGGAAATGCCCTACCACGACACTGTTAAAAGTTTATACTATCATAGATTGGTAGAGTTGGAAGGGACCTCCTTGGCCATCTGGTCCCAACGCCCTGCTCAAAGCAGGATTCACTAAATCTTCCCAGACAGATGTCTGTCCAGCCTCTGTTTGAAAACTTCCAATGAAGGAGAACTCACCACCTCTCCTGGCAGCCTGTTCCACTCATTGACCACCCTCCCTGTCAAAAAGTTTTTTCTAATATCTAATCTGTCTCCTCCCATTCAGTTTCATCCCATTGCTTCAAGTCTTTTCCTGTGCAAATGAGAATAAAGATGATCCTTCTACAGTGTGACAGCCCTTGAGATATTTGTAGACAGCTATTAAGTCTCCTCTCAGTCTTCTTTTTTGCAAGCTAAACATTCCCAAATCCTGTAACCGTTCCTCATAGGACATGGTTTGCAGACCGGTCACCATTTTGGTCGCTCTTCTCTGAACTTGCTCCAGCTTGTAGATGTCTTTTTTTTAAATATGGTGCCCAAAACTGGACACAGTATTGCCGATGAGGTCTGACCAAAGAGGAGTAGAGAGCAATAATGACTTCACGAGATCTAGACTGTATGCTTCTGTTAATACATCCTAGCGTTGTATTTGCCTTTTTTGCTGCTGCATCACACTGTTGACTCATGTTCAGTATGTGATCTATTAGTATACCCAAGTCTTTTTCACATGTGATGTTGCTTAGCCCTATTCCTTCCATTCTGTATATGCGTTTTTCATTTTTATTGCCCAGATATAGTACTTTGCATTTTTCCCTGTTAAAAACCATTCTGTTAGTTGCTACCCACTGCTCCAGTTCATTTATATATTTTTGAATCCTCTCTCTCTATTCTCTAGTATTGGCTATCTGTCCTAGCTTTGTGTCATCAGCAAATTTAATCAGTTTACCCTCAATTCCTTCATCTAAATCATTGATAAAGATGTTGAACAATACACGGCCCAGGACAGAGCCCTGTGGTACCCCACTTGAGACATTCTTCCAACTAGATGTGCAGCCATTTACGACCACTCTTTGTGTCCGATCACTAAGTCAGTTATGAATCCACCTAACGACTGCCTTGTCCATTCAATACTTAGTCATTTTTTCAATAAGGATTGTGTGAGATACTTTGTCAAATGCTTTGCTGAAGTCAAGATATAATATATCTACAGCATTTCCCTGATCCTGATTCAAGTATCGGCTGTTGCTGAAATCCGGGTTAATTGGCAGCCCTCTGGGCTGAATATGTAGAAATGTTTGTAAAAAAGTGGGGAAATCTAAAAGTGCTGCTAAAAATCAGGCAACGTAAAAGAGGGAACAAACCTAAAAAGAGGGAATACAAGGTCAAAGTGTAATGATAGGTGTAGTAGTATCAAATTTTATATTGACTTAACCCCTTTCTGTCATTGGACGTACTATCCCGTCCATGTGACCTGGGACTTAATTCCCAGGTACCGAGATAGTACGTCCTAGGTGATCAGCTGATTATCACAGCTGACACCCGGCGCTATGTGCCAGGAGCAGTCACGGACCGCTCCCGGCACATTAACCCCTGGCACACCGCGATCAAACATGATCGCGGTGTACCGGGGGCACAGGGGAGCATCGCATACAGTAGTTTTCTCCCACAAATTGGGTATGAGCGTACTCAGGACAAATTAGACAACAACTTTTTGGGTCCAATTTCTACTGTTACCCTTGTGAAATATAAAATATTGGGGTCGAAAAAATAATTTTTGTAAAAAAAAAAAAAAGATTTTTTATTTTTACGGCTGTACGTTATAAACTTCTGTGAAGCACTTCGGGTATCAAAGTGCTCACCACACATCTAGATAATTTCCTTGTTGGGTCTATTTTCCAAAATGGGGTCACTTGTGGGGGGTTTCCACTGTTTGGGCACATCAGGAGCTCTCCAAATGCGACATGACGCCCCCAGACCATTCCATCAAAGTCTGCAATCCAAAACGTCACTACTTCCCTTCCGAGCCCCGACGTGTGCCCATACAGTAGTTTTCTCCCACATATTGGGTATCAGCGTACTCGGGACAAATTGGACAACAACGTTTGGGGTCCAATTTCTCCTGTTACCCTTGGGAAAATAAAAAGTTGGGGACTAAAAGATCATGTTTGTGGGAAAAAATATGATTTTTTTACTTTCATGCTCGGGCGTTATAAACTTTAGTGAAACACCTGGGGGTTCAAAGTTCTCACCACACATCTAGATAAGTTCCTTGGGGGGTCTAGTTTCCAAAATGGTGTCATTTGTCGGGGGTTTCCACTGTTTAGGCTGATCAGGAGCTCTCCAAACATGACATGGCGTCCAGCCAATTCTGCATTGAAAAAGTCAAACGGCGCTCCTTCCCTTCCAAGCTCTGCCATGCACCCAAACAGTGGTTTACCGTCACTTATGGCGTATCGGCGTACTCAGGACAAATTGCACAATAACTTTTGGAGTCTTGTTACCCTTAGAAAAATAAAAATTGGGGTGAAAAGACGGATTTTGGTAAGAACTTACCTGTAAAATCCTTTTCAGCGAAGAAGGAAGGGAGACACACTAGTCATTACTAGTGGGTAGGCGGAGCCCACACAGGATAGAACACCTCAGATTAAAAAGAGTGTTGACCGGCCCCTCCAGCTCGGGCTCCTCCTACTCCAGCTCTCCAGTCCGTACACAACCTAAGGAAGAGCAAATATCACCAGCGGAGCAACATAACCCCTTCTGAAGAACTTCAGAGAAAGAACAAGAAGATAGGTTATGCATATAACAGAAAAAACCACACAGTCCCAGGTACTACTCACTGAACCTGACCACTGCGATGAGCTGGCAATGCTGGAACAGCCTTAGCGCGCCGACCTCAGCCCAGATAATCGCTATCAGAGAAGGGTCACGCCGCATCTGAAAACACAACAACACACTTCTGCCATGGGAGGGATGTGTGTCTCCCTTCCTTCTTCGCTGAAAAGGATTTTACAGGTAAGTTCTTACCAAAATCCGTCTTTCAGCAGCAGATGAAGGAAGGGAGACACACTAGTCATTACTAGTGGGACGTCCCAAAGCAGTCCAAAAATAAGGGTGGGCAACAAAAAACCAACAGAGGCAGATACCCAACAACCCAAATAAATGCACAACTAGCGCTAAATACAAGTTCACAAGAACTTTAAACTACAGCCGCCTGCAGGACCCTACGTCCTAAGGCCACATCAGCGGAAGCACTGACGTCCACCTTATAAAATTTCGTTAATGTGTGGACGGAGCGCCAGGTCGCCGCCCGGCAGAGCTGAGCTGCCGAGGCCCCTTGATGAAAAGCCCACGATGAACCCACAGCCCTCGTGGAGTGAGCTCGAATCTTAATCGGGCAAGGTTCGCCCTTAAGTCGGTAAGCCTCTAAAATGGCCGACCGAATCCAACGAGCTATAGAATCCTTGGAATCTCGTTGACCACGTCGACGACCTGCTGGGATCACAAACAGAGAATCCGACTTCCGAAAACTTTGAGTAATAGACAAATAGAACTTCAAAGCCCGCACTAAATCCAATGTGTGCAAGGCCCGTTCCTTCGCACTCCTCGGCTCCGGACAGAGCGAGGGCAACACAATATCCTGGTTAACATGAAATTGTGACACCACCTTAGGCAGAAAATCACCCCGAGTGCGAAGCACTACGCGATCCGGGTGAAACTCCAGAAAAGGGGGCAAGCAAGAAAGAGCCGCCAACTCAGAAACCCTTCTCAAAGAAGTGACCGCCACTAGGAAGGCAACCTTCCAAGAGAGCAAAGAAAGACTAACAGAGTCCATAGGCTCAAAAGGCCCCTGTTGAAGAGCCTCCAAAACAAGATTGAGCCGCCAAGGAGACACAAGTGCCTTCCGCGGTGGGAACTGACGGGTTACTCCGCGAAAAAAGGAACGTACGTCCCTACGCGAAGCGATAGCCTTCCGAAATAGCAAGGACAGAGCAGAAACCTGCCCCTTCAGAG
The DNA here is from genome assembly GCA_033576555.1 of Oophaga sylvatica. Lineage (NCBI taxonomy): Eukaryota > Metazoa > Chordata > Amphibia > Anura > Dendrobatidae > Oophaga > Oophaga sylvatica. The sequence goes on from JARQOD010000006.1 coordinate 354,949,073, forward strand.
TGCTAACTGCCAAACCCTTGTCCAGCCCGTACTGCAAAAAGGCCAACAAATTGGGAATGGAAAAAATCCTCGGGTTCCTTGAAGAATCCGAACACCACGAAAAGAAGGCTTCCCAAGTCTTGTGGTAAATCCTAGAAGTAGCCGGACCTCTGGCAGCTCGCAGAGTGGCAATGACTTCGGCTGAAAAACCTTGACGGGTCAAAATTTCGGTCTCAAGAGCCACGCCGTCAAACGCAGAGACTTCAGGTCCGGATGGCAAACGGGCCCTTGAGTTAACAGGTCCGGGCGAAGAGGGAGTGGAAGTGGAGGCGCTGCCAAAAGTGACACCAGCGTCGAGAACCACGTCCTCCTTGGCCAATCTGGGGCTATCAACATAGCCGTGACTCTCTCCAGTCTGATCCGACGCAACACCAGAGGGAGTAAAGATATCGTCGGGAACACATAGATTAGCTCGAATTGGTCCCACGGAGCCACTAGAGCATCCACCGCCACAGCCTTCGGGTCCTTGTACCTGGACATGAACGTTGGTAACTTTGCATTGACCCTGGATGCCATCAAATCCACTTGGGGAGTTCCCCAACGGGAGCACAGCATTGCAAAAATCTCCGGATGAAGACTCCATTCTCCGGGATCCATCTTTTCGCGACTGAGAAAGTCCGCCGTGACATTCCGAACTCCTGGAATGTGAATCGCAGAGATGGCTGGCACCCTGGCCTCGGCCCATACCAGGATCCGAGACACCTCCATCATGAGCTTGAAGCTCCTCGTTCCACCTTGATGGTTGATATACGCGACCGCCGTCGCATTGTCTGTCTGCACTCGAACTGGTAGACCGCTTAAAGGGACCGTCCAGTGTTGGAGGCAAAGAAAAATCGCCCTCAATTCCAGAATGTTGATCGGCAGGACAGACTCTTCCGACCACCATACTCCCTGAGTCCAGAGATTGTTCCAGACACCCCCAGCCCGTCAGGCTGGCATCGGTGGTTATGACCGACCACCTCAGAGGGAGAAAGGACTTCCCCAGGGATAACACTTCCGGACGTGACTACCATCCTAGAGACTCTCGCATCCTGCGGGAGATGATGACACTGCAATCCAGTGAAACCTGCGATCGATCCCAACGGTTCAAAATGAGCATTTGGAGAGCCCTGGAATGAAATTGGGCAAACGGAATTGCTTCCATCGACGCCACCATCAAACCCAGAAGGCGCATACACCTTCGAAGGGACATTGCTGTCGAAGACTTCATAACCTGTACATGTCGAAGAAGACTCGCTTGCTTGTCTGGAGGCAGAGACACCACTGCTTGTACCGTGTCGAAATGCATTCCCAAAAACAGGATTGACTGCGACGGTTCCAGAGACGACTTCTCCCAATTGACCAGCCACCCGAAGTCCTCCAGGAGCTGAAGGGATAGACTGAGAGCCGTCACCGCCTCCTCCTTTGAGGACGCCACAATCAAAAGGTCGTCCAGGTAGGGAAGAATCGTAACCCCCTGTCTTCGAAGAATCGCCATGAGAGGTGCCAGAATTTTTGTAAAAACTCTGGGTGCTGAGGCCAACCCGAATGGCAGGGCCACAAGTTGGTAGTGGTCCTGACCTATGGCAAAACGGAAGAAGCGTTGGTGGGCTCTTCCGACGGGGACATGCAAATAGGTGTCGCGAATGTCGATTGACACCAAAAAATCGTTCTGCGACAGGGCCGCCACAACGGAGCGAAGTGACTCCATGCGGAATTTCCGGGTGCGGACATGCCGATTCAATCTCGAGATCCAGAATGGGGAGAAATTTGTCCTCCTTTTTGGGGACCACAAACAGGTTGGAATAAAACCCTCTTCCCCGGTCCTCCGGCGGAACCGGTACCACCACACCCTTCTGCAGAAGGGAACCGACCTCCCGCAGTAGAGCGGCAAATAGCTCGGGCTCTGACGGAACGCGAGATTGGCAAAAACTGTCTGGGGGTCGAGAAAGAGACTCTATGAAGTAGCCTGTCGACACAACCCGCGTCACCCAAGCGTCCGACACGCGGGAAGCCCAAATCGATTCGAATTGGAGCAGGCGACCTCCCACTCGAGAGCCCTCGAGTGAGAACCTGGCGTCAGTCCGCCTTAGCGGGTTTTTTGTCAGCTTCCCGCTTGTCTCGGTGGGAGCTCTGTTTCCAGGGAGTGCGGGATTTCTGAGCGTTCTTTTTTCCTGAAAAAGAGGGACGACCCGATCCCCAAGAGGGCTGACCGAACCGTCCCCTGGACTGAAAGGACCGCCTATTACTACCGGCACTAGGCCTGCCAGTGTCACGCTGTCTCTGTATACAGGAGAACCGGGGTCTATGCTGACCCTAAGCTGGGGGCCTGACTAATCCCTCTACCTGGAGGTACTGTTGATGGTACAGAGGTCCAGGCCGCCAGCGTAACCCTATCTCCTGTGAATCCCTAACCACTGTAATCTAGTCCTGAGAAGGACCCTGATTACCACCACAGGGATAAGGAAGGTATCTGCCTTCACACACAGTATAAGACAAACGAGACAGTACAAGGGGTAAATAAAAGAACACCTTGCATACAAAACTACCAATACAGAGGGAACACAAACGGGTAGGGAGATAACTAATAAAGCGAGGACAGGAGAAAACCACAACAGGTATTCTTAGCTTAGACTTCTCAATACGATCCGCTCTGCTGGTCTGCATGAAAGCTTTCACCGACACTTCCCCAGCAGACAGGCAGGTATTTGAAGGAAACCAATTAACAAAACATTAATTGCAGCTGAGCGAGGCTGGTCAGTCCAGCACAGAGAGAGAAAGAACTCCCTCAGTGCCGAAAAACACTCAGCACCAGAAACTCAGCTGTGCGAAGTCAGGGTGTGCAATCGCGACGATCTTCGCAGCGACACACCCGTGACAGTACCCCCCCTTCTACGAGGGGCCTCCGGACCCTCAGGGCCGGGTTTATCTGGGTGAGTAGTATGGAAGGCCCGAACCAATCGGTCTGCGTTAATATCCGACGCAGAAACCCACGTCCTCTCCTCAGGACCATACCCCCTCCAATGAACAAGGTACTGAAGGGACCGGCGATTCAGACGTGAATCGATGACTCGACACCTGGAACTCCAAGTTACCATTGACCACCACAGGAGGAGGAGGTAAAGGTGAAGGTATCACCGGCGCCACATACTTCTTAAGTAACGATCTGTGGAACACATGAATTTTAAATGTAGGAGGGAGGTCAAGACGGAATGCAACTGGATTAATTATAGAACTGATCTTGTATGGCCCGATGAACCTGGGACCCAGTTTCCAGGAGGGAACCTTAAGTTTTATATTTTTGGTAGACAACCATACCAGATCGTTCACACTTAGGTCCGGACCAGACACTCTCCTCCTATCAGCCATATGTTTGTATCGGTTCCCCATAGTACTCAAATTATTCAGCACTCCTCTCCACACTGAAGCAAGTGACGACGAAAATCGTTCCTCCTCAGGAACCCCAGAAGAGCCCCCCCTATTGAAAGTACAAAACTGGGGGTGAAAACCATATGCCCCAAAAACGGGGACTTACCAGTGGACTTGCTCCGCCTATTATTTAGAGCAAACTCCGCCAAAGGCAAGAAAGAAGCCCAGTCCTCCTGGTTCTCTGACACAAAACACCGGAGATATGTCTCCAAGCTCTGGTTCAGACGCTCTGTCTGACCATTGGTCTGCGGGTAAAAAGCCGATGAAAATGACAACTGCATCCCCCGCCGTGTACAAAATGCTTTCCAGAATTTGGACACGAACTGAGACCCCCGATCCGACACCACATCGGAGGGTACCCCGTGAAGCCTTACAATCTCCCCAATAAACACCTGCGCAAGAGTTTTAGCATTAGGAAGAGCGATAAAATGTGCCATCTTGCTGAACCTGTCCACCACAACGAGTATGACTGTTTTACCCGAAGATGGCGGGAGATCCGTAATGAAGTCCATAGACAGATGAGTCCACGGACGCTCCGGGATCTTCAAAGGTAAGAGGGCCCCAGACGGACGGGTATGTGGGGTCTTAGAGCGCGCACAAACCTCGCAGGACGCGACAAAAGTTACCACCTCCCTATGTAAGTTAGGCCACCAAAACCGGCGCGAGAGGAGATCCTCAGTTGCTTTACTCCCAGGGTGTCCAGCCAAAGCTGAATTATGGTGTGCCTCGATCACCCTTTGTCGCAACTGATTAGGAACAAACAGTCTCCCTGGAGGTCCTACAGGGGCGTCCCCCTGAGCCTCCAATACCTCTTCCTCAAGCTCAGAGCATACTGCCGACACCACCACCCCCTCCTGAAGGACCGGAACCGGATCCTCCGTATTCCCAGCTCCTGGGAAACAGCGAGATAAGGCATCCGCCTTAACATTTTTTGACCCAGGACGATATGTGACAACAAAATTAAACCTGGTAAAAAACAACGACCACCTAGCTTGTCTGGGATTCAGACGTTTAGCGGATTCTAAATATAACAGGTTTTTGTGATCGGTAATGACAGTGACCGGGTGGACTGCCCCCTCCAAAAAATGACGCCACTCCTCAAAAGCCAACTTAATGGCCAAGAGCTCCCTATTGCCGACATCATAATTCCTCTCAGCAGACGACAATTTTTTTAGAGAAGAAGGCGCACGGATGCCATTTACCAGGGGACGAACCTTGTGACAATACCGCTCCCACCCCTACCTCGGAAGCGTCCACCTCAACAATGAATGGCTGAGACGCATCAGGCTGAACAAGTATGGGTGCAGAAGCAAAACATTTTTTCAAAGAGGAAAACGCTTGACAAGCCTTGTCAGACCACTTTGAAAAATCCGTCCCTTTTTTAGTCATGTCTGTGAGAGCTTTAACTATGGAGGAGAAATTACGAATGAATTTCCGGTAGTAGTTAGCAAACCCCAGGAAACGTTGTAATGCCTTAAGATCCTCTGGCAGATCCCACTCAACTGCCCGCACTTTCCCAGGGTCCATACGAAAACCGGACGCTGACACCAGGAATCCCAAAAACTGAAGTTCCTGTACGGCGAACACACACTTCTCCCATTTGGCGTACAGCTTATTATCCCGCAAGATCTGTAACACCTGCCTAACATGCTCCTGATGAGACACAAGATCTGGCGAGTAAATTAAGATATCATCCAGATATATGACCATAAACTGTCCCATTAGGTGGCGAAAGATGTCATTTACAAAGTGTTGAAACACCGCCGGGGCAATACTCAGACCAAATGGCATGACAAGGTTCTCATAATGCCCCTCCGGAGTGTTAAACGCCGTCTTCCACTCATCCCCCTCCTTCATCCTAATAAGATTGTACGCCCCCCTGAGATCCAACTTAGAGAACCATTTGGCACCCACGATCTGATTGAAGAGATCGGGAATAAGTGGGAGCGGATACGGATCTCGGACCGTAATCCGATTAAGCTCACGGAAATCCAGGCAAGGGCGTAGGCCTCCATCTTTTTTCTTCACAAAGAAGAACCCCGCGGCCACCGGGGAAGATGAAGGTCTAATATGCCCCTTAGCCAGACTCTCTGAAATATAATCCTTCATGGCCTGTCTCTCAGGACCAGAAAGGTTATACAACCTAGATTTTGGTAACTTGGCCCCAGGGATCAAGTTAACAGCACAGTCATACTCGCGATGAGGTAGTTCTTGACACCCTTCCTCCGAGAATACATCCTCAAAGTCCACCAGAAATGGAGGTAAGGCCCTAGGAGCGACCACACCAATGACCGTATTCATGCAGTTTTTATTACAGAAATCGCTCCATTGGCTTATCTCTCTGGATTGCCAATCAATAACCGGGTTATGCTTAGTTAGCCAAGGCAGGCCCAGCACTATAGGAGTGGGAAGACCCTCCAACACATAACAAGACAACAGTTCTTTATGTAGCGCCCCCACTTGAAGATCAATGTTATGCACTGCTTGCACAAAACTTCCCTGACCGAGAGGTCTGGCGTCGATCGAGAATATGGGGACGGGTTTAGCCAACCCACACAATCGCATACCTTGAACCCGGGCAAAGCGAGCATCCACCAGATTAGCCCCGGCCCCACTATCCAGAAGAACAGATATCCTCTCAGTTCTCGCACCCACCACCACCTCCGCCGGTACGAGAAACTGAGACGAACTTAGGGACGAAATACTTACTCTCAGATTGCCGTCCACCACACAATCTGGGATCAATAGTTTTCCGGCGACTTCTCACTCTGCAAAGGACGGGATGGACACCCCCTAATAAAATGTCCCTTTTTTCCACAGAAGAAACAACTTCTTGTCTTGTGGTGCCCCACCGATCCCCTCCCCCGGAATGATGTCCCTCCTAATTGCCTAGGCTCCTCTGGACTGACCAGGGGAACCTCCGTGTAAGGGACCCTTGAGGAAGGTGGAGTCATCACAGGGGGCGGAGTTACCCCGCACCTCTCCCGCAGCCGTCTATCAATGCGAATAACAAGGGCCATAGCGGCTTCCAGTGACGTGGTAGGGTCATATTGCGCCAACACATCTTTTAATTTGTCAGATAAACCTTGACAAAACTGGCTCCTAAGAGCCGGGTCATTCCACTGGGTGTCCGTGGCCCACCTACGGAACTCCGAAGAAAATTCCTCTGCCGGACGATCTCCCTGCTGTATCTTACGTAACTTATTTTCAGCAAGGGAGACTCGATCCGGGTCATCATATACAAGACCCAGTGCTGCGAAAAATCTATCCACTGACTGGAGAGCCGGGGAGTCCGGGGGAAGAGAGAACGCCCAGGACTGGGGTCCCCTTGTAGGAGCGAGATGACAATTCCCACCCTTTGATCTTCACTCCCAGATGACCGAGGTCGCAGCTGAAAGTACAATTTACATGCCTCCTGGAAAGCAAAAAACTTGTCCCGCCCTCCAGTGAACCTGTCCGGGAGAGCTACTTTAGGTTCAGGTCTGGCATGCTCCGGGGGGTACAAAACCTTGGACTTAACGTCCCTCAACTCCATGGACAAACTCTGCAACTGCTGAGCCAGACTGGCTACTGGATCCATGGTGGCTGGGGAGAATCTTAAATGGGGTCGGTGAAAATGTCACGCTGTCTCTGTATACAGGAGAACCGGGGTCTATGCTGACCCTAAGCTGGGGGCCTGACTAATCCCTCTACCTGGAGGTACTGTTGATGGTACAGAGGTCCAGGCCGCCAGCGTAACCCTATCTCCTGTGAATCCCTAACCACTGTAATCTAGTCCTGAGAAGGACCCTGATTACCACCACAGGGATAAGGAAGGTATCTGCCTTCACACACAGTATAAGACAAACGAGACAGTACAAGGGGTAAATAAAAGAACACCTTGCATACAAAACTACCAATACAGAGGGAACACAAACGGGTAGGGAGATAACTAATAAAGCGAGGACAGGAGAAAACCACAACAGGTATTCTTAGCTTAGACTTCTCAATACGATCCGCTCTGCTGGTCTGCATGAAAGCTTTCACCCACACTTCCCCAGCAGACAGGCAGGTATTTGAAGGAAACCAATTAACAAAACATTAATTGCAGCTGAGCGAGGCTGGTCAGTCCAGCACAGAGAGAGAAAGAATTAACTCCCTCAGTGCCGAAAAACACCCAGCACCAGAAACTCAGCTGCGCGAAGTCAGGGTGTGCAATCGCGACGATCTTCGCAGCGACACACCCGTGACAGCCAGACGCAGAAGTCACAGCTCTTCGCTGCGGTAAAGCCGTTTCTTTTGCCTTTGCCTTGGCAATCAGCTCTGTGAGGTCCGATCCAAATAGCTGACCACCCTTGTAAGCTAAAGATAGCAAACCTTGCTTGGAGACCGCGTCCCCGGTCCACTGTCTAAGCCACAGTGCTCTCCTGACTGTGACCACTGAGGATTGCGCTCTGGACAGCAGTGACGCAGTATCTAAACCTGCATCACTGCCATTTCGGGCTGCATCCTCCAACAACTTGAAAAGCCCCTCTACCTCGGATAGTGGGGATCCATCTTGCCACGCCGTCCGTAGACGGTCTAACCAGCTTAGGGAAGCTTTACAAGCACCCATGGACCCTAGTACTGCTCTGAATCCATGACCCGCGGCCTCGTAGATGGATTTCGCCGCCATCTCAGTTTTTCTGTCCAGCGGATCCTGCAGACTCGCCTTCCCTTTAACAGGAAGTGATGATTTGCTAAGCTGGGATAAAGGGACATCCACTTCAGGAGAAGGAATCCAATTATCAATCAACTCCGTCGTACACGGATACAGCGTCTCAAAAAATCGTGTCCCCTGAAAACGTTTATCTGGACACAGGCGTTCCTTCTCCACTGCCTCATTAAGTTCATCCAGAGATGGTAATGTTGATCGCGACCTATGCGAATCCTGAAATATCCGGGCCGACTTACCAGGACGTTTAGTTACTTCCTCCGGTAACTGCAACGCCTCCCTCATGGCTCCAATAAAAGCCTCTGTACGGCCCAAAAGAGAGGCAGAGTGTCCCTGCCGATCCTCCTTATCTGAATCGGACAAACTCCCCATCCGAGCTTGAAGGGGAACCCTCCATGCCCGATATCTCCGAGTCGCTACGCGGGGAAGATGGCACCGGCCTGTGACGCTTCCTGCCATGAGAGGATCTAGCTGATACCCAATGACCTAGAAGCTTAGACAGGCCATCAATAGAACGAGCGAGGGCCTCCATTTTGACATCACTGACACCTCCGACCGCTGCGCTAGACGCCGTCGAGGTCTGCGTGTCAGATACGCGAGACTGATCCTGTAGCGGATCTGGGAGACGGTCCGCATCTTCTGGACCCTGATCTGACATGCCCTCACACAGTATATGGCAGGTTAAACCTGTCAGCAACTAGAGCAGTGTGGTTTTTTTTTTTTTAAAAGAAAAAACGAACGCTGAAGGGTTAAAGCTCTAAAAGAGAGAGCTACCCCAGCTGTCTCCCAATTAATGGTTAACCGCCTATGAAGGGGTTAATGTCGCCGACTCCCCACAATCTCTTGTTAAATGAAGAGAGTGTGCGAGCCCCAGACAAAAAAAGGGTGCCTCTTATGAGGGGACAGCCGCAGGACAGCGCTGTCTGCCACCTTATTGTGCTTCAGAACAGGTGCCCTATGCTGTGGGGGTGAGAGGGTTAAGCTTCTGCCCTGACAGGCAGAAGCGACTCACCCAGCTGGCCGCGGTGCAGTGTCCTAGAGCTTCGGTCGGGAGGAGAGGAGAGTGAGGAGCCCAGAGCGCCGATAATAATGGCCGCCGCGCTGCATGAGGGAGCCGGAAGAGAGAGAGAGCAGGCGAAATCGCGCGCTCAGAGCGCTTCCCGCTCGCACGAGAGCGGGAAGCGCGAAGCCACGCCCCCCGCCGGCTTAAAAAAAAAGCGCGGGACTCCTCCACTCTCCTCCCGCCCCCGTCCACAACGGAGCGATAGTGATTGTATGTCCTGCAGGCATCCACCTGCGGACAAAAGTAAAAATCACCACACTGACACGTAACAGCGGCTGCCGCAGCATTATTAAAAATGCTTTTTTGAGTACTCACCCAGCTGAGCGCCACAGGGACCCCCAGGGATTTGTGGCGCTGTGCCCATCGCTTCCCCCCCAGGACGGGGAACGCAGTGACCCCAGAAGTGTGGTTTGCGTCCCCGCCAGGGAAGCAACCCTCATCCCCCGGGGCCGGCAGGGTTCTGCAGGGACCACCTTAAAGGGTAATGCAGATCCGCCAAGGGAGGGGTGGGGGTCCAGCAGCGCTGAGACCTCAAGACCACGGGGGTCCAAGTCTCCGATAAAAATAAAAAATTCTTCTGAGGAGCTGCACCAGCAGCGACTATCCTCTATGACCTCAAATTTTAGACTGGAGAGCAGGAGTAGGAGGAGCCCGAGCTGGAGGGGCCGGTCAACACTCTTTTTAATCTGAGGTGTTCTATCCTGTGTGGGCTCCGCCTACCCACTAGTAATGACTAATGTGTCTCCCTTCCTTCATCTGCTGCTGAAAGATCATTTTTGTGTAAAAAATGATTTTTTAATTTTACGGCTCTACGTTATAAACTTGTGTGAAGCACTTGGGGGTTCAAATTGCTGACCACACATCTAGATAAGTTCCTTAGGGGGTCTAGTTTCCAAAATAGGGTCACTTGTTGGGGTTTCCACTGTTAAGGCACATCAGGGGCTCTCCAAATGCAACATGGCGTCCAATCTCAATTCCGGCCAATTTTGGTTGGAAAAAGTCAAATGGTGCTCCTTCCATTTCGAGCTCTGCCGTGCGCCCAAACAGTGGTTCCCACCCACATATGGGGTATCCGCGTACTCAGGACAAATTGGACAACAACTTTTATGGTCCAATTTCTCCTGTTACCCTTGGGGAAAATAAAAAATTGGTGACTAAAAGATCATTTTTGTGGGAAAAAATAGAATTTTTTATTTTCATGCCCGGGCATTGTAAACTTGTGTGAAGCACTTGGGGCTTCAAAGTGCTCACCACAGATCTAGATAAGTTCCTTAGGGGGTCTAGTTTCCAAAATGGGGTCACTTGTGAGGGGTTTCGGCTCATCTGTGGCACTGCAAACGGAAAATGACCTCCATCAACGTCTGCATTCCAAAACGTTATTACTTCCTTTCCAAGCCCTGCCGTGCGCCCAAACAGTTCCCCCCCCCACATATGGGGTATCAGCGTACTCAGAACAAATTGGACAACAACTTTTGGGGTCCAATTTCCTTGGGAAAAATCAAAAATTTGGGACTAAAAATCATTTTTGTGGGAAATTGTTTTTTTTTTTTTCACACCCAGGCTTTATAAACTTTTGTGAAACACTTGGGGGTTCAAAGTTCTCACAACAGATCTAGATAAGTTCCATAGGGGATCTAGTTTCCAAAATGGTGTCACTTGTGGGGGGTTTCCACTGTTTAGGCGCATCAGAGGCTCTCCAAACGCGACATGGCGTCCAATCTCAATTCCAGCCAATTTGGTTTGAAAAAGTCAAACGGCGCTCCTTCCCTTACGAGCTCTGCCGTGTGCCCAAACAGTGGTTTTCCTCCACATATTGGGTATTGGTGTACTCTGCAGAAATTGCACAACAACTTTATCTGTCCATTTTCTCCATTTACCCTTGTGAAAATAAAAAAAAGTTTGTAAAAGATCATTTTTGTGACTAAAAAGTTAAATATTAATTTTTTCCTTCCATGTTGCTTCAGCTCCTGTGAAGCACCTGAAGGGTTAATAAACTTCTTGAATGTGGTTTTGAGTACCTTGAGGGGTGCAGTTTTTAGAATGGTGTCACTTTTGGTTTTTTTCTGCCATATAGACCCCTCAAAGTGACTTCAAATGTGAGGTGGTCCCTAAAAAAAAATGGCTTTGTAAATTTGTTGTAAAAATGAGAAATCTTCAACTTTTAACCCTTATAATTTCCTAACAAAAAAAATTTTGGTTCCAAAATTGTGCTGATGTAAAGTAGACATGTGGGAAATGTTATTTCTTAACTATTTTGTGTGACATATTTCTCTGTTTTAAGGGAATAAAAATTCAAAGTTTGAAAATTGCAAAATTTTCGCCATATTTGCTTTTTTTTTTCAAAAATAAACGCAAGTTATATAGAATAAATTTTACCACTAACGTGAATTACAATATGTCACGAGAAAACATTCTCAGCATCGTGAAGATCCGTTGAAGCGTTCCAGAGTTATAACCTCATAAAGAGACAGTGGTCAGAATTGTAAAAATCGGCCCGGTCATTAACGTGCAAACCACACTTGGGGGTTAAGGGGTTAAACACCTTTTCATAACCTATAAATAGTTATGTGGGATTAACCCCTTCCCGACACTGCAAATATCTGTTTTTTAGGAAACTAAATCTGAACTGTAAAAGTAAGTTGATGTGTATGCAAAATGTGAATGCATATTAACACATAACCATTACACAGAAAACAGGCACAAAAAAAGCAAATATCCTAAAATAAAATAAAAATTTCATGCATTTTTTGCAAAAAAAAATTTTTATTTTATTTTAGGATATTTGCTTTTTTTGTGCCTGTTTTCTGTGTAATGGTTATGTGTTAATATGCATTTACATTTTGCATACACATCAACTTACTTTTTCAGTTCAGATTTAGTTTCCTATGTAGTCCAGAGTGCATTCTGTGCATATAAGGGTGTGACCGCCCTGTTTCTGAGTTGAGAAAATCCATCCTGTCTGGCCTGAGCTTCAACTGGTGGGTTCAGTCCCTCTGCCTTGTTCACATTTGTGTCACTTGACAAGTGGAAAGGTTTTTAATATTAGAGTAGGACTGTCCCACAAAGGGTTGCCTTGACGTGGTGGATGGCTTGTACATTCTTTTGATCAAAATTATGTTTACTAAATACCCTTATTATTATTATTACCTTCATGCATTTTTTGCAAAAAAAAAAATTTTATTTTATTTTAGGATATTTGCTTTTTTTGTGCCAAATATCTGTTTTTTGCATTTTTCTTTTTTCTGCCCAGGGCTATAACTTATATTTTTCTGTTCACCTAGATGTGTGAGGGCTTGCTTTTTGGAGGAGGAGTTGGCACCATTCATTTTGCCAACCACTTAGTGTACTGGAAAGCGGGGAAATAAAATTCCAAGTGTGATGAAATTGTGAAAAATGACTTCATCTGCAAAATGATGCTTCAAATTTGGCTACCGAAGACACATTTGCCATCTGCAGGAATAGAACTGTCAGATCTGGGGAGCTGAGAAGGGCTGACAGGTTTGCTTTACAACCACTGAAGGTGAAGAGATTTTGTTATGTTATTACACTGGCACCTGTCAAAAAATGTCGTTTAGACACCAAGTGAATAGTCCATTTGTTGGAAGTAAAAAAAAAATAAATAAAGGATGTGGCCCCTTTAGTGAAATTCTGTTGTCTGGAAGAATGGGTAAGAACAATTCCAAAATTGCAGGTCTTGCGTGGTGTTTCCTGGTCAGCAGTGGTTATAACTTACTAAAAATGGTGGCAGGAAGGTCAGCTGGTGAATTGGTGACATTTTCATGAGTGCCCAACGGTCTAAGGCTGTGGTTCCACGGTCCGGAACCACAGCGCTTTGGACGGAGCGGAAATTCCGCTCCGTCTAAGCCCGCCCCCTTTATGACGCGCGATCTTTCCGGAGGTGTTCAGGACACCTCCGGAACACCTCCGGAAAGAGCGCAGGGCTACATAGCCCTGTGTAATATTCTGTTGCGGCGACGCACCGTCGCCGCAATACGCGAGGACATGCTGCGGTCTAAAAAGACGCGCCGCATGTCCGTTTACGCAGGTTTGCCACCTGCGTATTGTTACGCATAGTGGAGACGGGATTTCTTGAAATCCCCTCCACTATGCTGTAACATCTGGACGCTGCGTGTTTGGCGCTGCGCCAGCGCACAGCGCCAAACACGCAGCGTATCCTGACCGTGGAAACTCACCCTTAGATGCTTGTGATGAATTAAGTCTAGCACGTCTGATCCGATTCTACAAAAAAAAACAAAACTGTAGCCCGAACTGCTGCAAAAGTTAATTCTACCTTAGAAAAGTGTCAGAACACACAGTGCGTCGTAACGTGTTGCATAGTCACAGATCAGATTTAGGCCTCTTTCACACATCCGTTTTTTGACTACAGGCGCGATCCGGCGTGTTAAAAAAACGGATCCGGTAATTGACTTTCATTAGCACCGGATCGTGCCTGATGTTGCGTTGCATCCGTTTTTGTCCGGATCCGGCGGAAATGTACATTACGGCAGCCGGACAAACCGGTCACTGCAACAGTTTTTTTTCCGGAGCCGCCTGATAGTGCCTGAAGCGGTGCATCAGGCGTCCAGAAGTAATAGAAGTCTATGGAACCGGACCAGGGCTTTTGTGCAATCCGTCAAAAGACTGATCCGGATTCTGGAAATCAGGGACTACTACTACTAACTACTACTACTCGGTCCGGACATGCGTACTTGCATTTTCCGGCTGCAAAACTTCTTTTCCGGGTTCAAAAGTTCAGGTCGGATCCAGCAAAAAAACTGATCCGTTGCATCAGTTTTTTCATTTCAGCGCCGGATCCGTCCCTTCAGGTATTCGATGGATTATGCCTGACACAAAAAAACGGATGTGTGAAAGAGGCCTTAGAGCTCCCATGCTGACCCCTGTCCACATCTGAAAGTGTCTATACTAAGCATATATGCATCAGAACTGGAGGAATTGAAGAAAGTGGCTTGGGCTAAGGCATACCGTTCTCTTTAACACCACATGCAAAGGAATTCGAAGAACTGCTACTTTTTTTGCCAGATACCGCCGAACAGCTTCACAGGTATTGTGGAGCTTACGCCGTAGTTAAGAGCAATAATAAGGGAACATATAAAGTAGTAGGAAGGTTTAATGGTATTGCAGATCATTGTAAGCAACTACTTGAAAAAGGTCAAATATTAAAGCAACAATTATATCAGGGTGTGTGTGTGTGTGTGTGTGTGTATATATACATATATACATACTGTATATATACTCACAGTGATCAAAGGGAACCTAGGGCCTGGTTTTGGCTGTGCAATCTGAGAATACCATAATGTAGGATCAGAGATCCGGATCTCAGTGATGTTATTTACTAGGCTGTGCTTTGTTGTTTCAATGCAATCAGTGTTTTATCAGCAGGAGACTCACTACAAGACAACTTGTCAGTGCCTCCTAGTCCAACCCCGCCCCAACCATTGATTAGCAGCTCTTTATGACTATACAATGTATACAGAAAGCTGTGGTGTGGGTAGGATCACAGGGCTCAACAACTGAGCTCTTCAAGATCAGCAGCAGAGAAAACTGTGACTCTATCATATTTTCTGACATCCAGTAAACTATTCAAACACTGTATTAGCACATGCGCATGCACGGATAACCCCGTATCTGAGCACATTCGCTCATCACTAGTTCTAATGAACGGGAAAGGTGTACGATAGCTCTCAGTTGTGCTCATCTCCTGGTACTTATGTAAATGCAACTTCATCGGAAAGAGGAAGTCATAAAGCAGCTGCAGCCCGGGCTTCTTAGTCATGTTCAATATTCCCGAAGGTGGGGACAGTGACGCCATCGCTGACTGGGCACCGGGGTCACGAGAGGCCTTGGGAGGGTGAATGCCGACACTGCAGGAATGGTGCTGGCCGGAGAGGTGAGAATAGGTTCAGTATTAGGGCCAAGCGTGGAGTATGAGAAAGGGTTGTCCTAGCAGGTGATAACACCTATAAGTAAGTAGAGAGATTAGAACTGTAGGCATTGGCCATAGCAACTACTGCGATCACTGTGGAAAAAGTAGAAGAAAATGCTGCTTGAACAGAGTTGTTTTTGGTATAAAATAGTTTTTAGAGGTGGCTTTAGATGTGTAAATTGATATGAAATCATGAGGAACCAGATTTAGCGATGATGTGCACCATTATTTTGTTGCAGGCTATTGCGCCACTGTGAGGAATCTGGCACAATTTCTACTTTCCTCATCTAGTTTCATGCAGTCTAAATTTAGGATGTTATTAATATTTTTGCACACGTAGCTTCCAACAGTTCATTTAAAGCAACAACAGCATCTCGAAACTAATTAGTGAAGTTTTATGTACGCCTTTGCATGGTGAGGAGCGGTTACACGGGAGGCTGACCCTATCCTGGCAAACGGTGAGAATGTTCTCCGCAGCGATGAATCGCACTTCACCATCTTACAACATTTCTGGACGTAGCTGATGCCAAATAAACATTTACTATTTGACTTTCTTATGCCAACTAGCCTCCTCCACAGAAGTGTAATATTGCAGAATTGTCCAAAAATCTTGAAACGGGAACTATAATCCACACCCCCTCACTGAACAGTGCTCCTCCTCCTCCATGCTCCTATGGATGATTGGACATAATTCCAAAATCTATGGGAAAGTGGACTACACAGAGAGGCGGCTGTTACAGCAGCTCAAGGGAACAAAGTTATCGTTTTTTAACACATAATTAAGAATCATGGCTATGTATATGATCGTGTGTCTGTGTTGTTTTTCTGCCGTGGAGAACGGTTTTTAGTATTTTTACATTATTCTTCATGCTGGATGGAAGTGATGTGCACAATGTATCAACTCTGTCTGTTCACTCTGCTAAGTTAATGTATGCCATTGTATCAGACAGTAGTAAGCTCATCGCATTGTAAAGATTAGAAAACCTTTGAGTGAATATGAAGACTTTTGTAACGGGAAAGTTTATCAATGATTGTTAAGGCTATGTTCACTTGCAGCTTTTTTTTTTCTGCTGTCTTGCTTTTTCTTTTTTGCTGTTATTTTGGATTACATGTGATTTGTGTACATTACATGTTTAACAAAGTTAGTTTTATTCACCAAAATGCAGCAAAACCTGTTTATTTCATTATTGCAGCATTTTCGCACATAAAAAAGTTTGCATGAAATTTCTGAAATCTCATAGCTTTTGATGGTGCTTCTTCTATGCAGAAAAAGAAAATACAGCAAAAAAAAACTAAAACGCTGTGTGTAATCATTAGCCTTACACTTCTATAACAATTGCATCCTGCAGTGCTGTAACTTGGCTGTCTTTCACCCTGTGAAAGTTAGCTTTCTTGGCGCTTACTTTCCTTCCCTCAACCACTATTTGATAATTCCTCAGAATAGTCTGCAATTCCAATTTTTTTTTGCAACTGCGATCCAGACAGTTGCAGTGGAGTCAGGGTCCAAGCGGGCAGCAACCTGGTGAATCAGTTGCTGGCATTGTTGTCTTGTTGCAAAACTGGGGGCTAGTAGTCCAACTGATATGTTACTTGGCCACCTAACAAACTGCTCCTAGTGTGTGTGTTCCTCTCAGGACAGCGGTGTGTTATCTGCTGGTGCTATATTATTATTATTATTATTTAGTTATATAGTGCCATTAATTCCATGCTGCTGTACATGAGAAGGGGTTACATACAAAGTTATAGATATCGTTTACAGTAAACAAATTTACAATGACAGACTGGTACAGAGGCGAGAGGACCCTGTCCTTGCGGACTTACATTCTATATTCTCACCCAACCCTTGTAAACTGTGAGCCCTTGCGGGCAGGGTCCTCTCTCCTCCTGTACCTGTTGGTGACTTGTATTGTTCTGGATTATTGTATTTGTTTTTGTTATGTATACCCCTTTTCACATGTAAAGTGACATGGAATAAATGGCGCAATAATAATATAATATGAACAAAAGGAAATACTGCTGACCGATGGCCCAATCATTTTTTCTGCATTTGTAGAATCCGTTTGCCTGCTCTTTTGTGACATTCACTAAAGTTGATTCAGACGCCTGGATGTCTGAGGCATTCCAATGGAAAAGAAAAAAAGACTGCTCCTGCCCTTTACATAAAAGCTCTTGGGGACCGCATCTTTGCATATGGACGGTCTGTATGCATGAGCCTGTTTACTACTGAGCCAAACGCGCCAGAATTTGTAGCACAAATTACAATAAAAAAGTAGGGTACCTTGCCTGCTCCAGTTCTGTTATGTATTTTAGACATTTTTGCTTTTTCCTCAACAACTTTGAAAAGGGTCTATAAAATATTGGGTGATTTGTAAATGTGTAAATGATGTGTTGGTGGCAGTATCTAACATTGTGCTCCACTGATTGTTTTATGTTTTCTTTTGGTTAGTTTTGTCTTAAATTGTAACTCTCTCCCGATGTGCTTTCCTTATAGGTAACCTTACAGTGGACACCTGCTGCCCAATCCACAGACCGCATCTTTCAGACATTGGCTGTATGACTTCAGCCATATATGTTTAACTTTTGAAATGCTGCGTGTTTCAGAGACAAACATTTAAAAGCCTCCCTCTCCCCGCCCACTGTCCCTGACTGACAGGTCTCTCCCTATACACGTACAGGGAGAGAAATGTCACTCCAGGTCAGCGCTGGGCACTGGATTACATTTCTGTAGTAATATAAGCCACTTCTCTGGCTGCACAGGACTTTATACGTGGCTCGTACACTATGTTCAGTCTGATGAAGACGACCTGCTCCCCGAATCAGCTTACTAACATTTTAAATAAAGGAAAAAATTCTTAAAGTAGCTGAAATTACCATCTGTTCTACAATTTTGGAATATAACTTGTTAATTCAAGTGTCTTTTTCATACCACAATGCCATAGATTCTACTGTTGAATAATGTATTGGACAAAGGATCCTGTATCCGAACACCGAGCGGCAGCAGCAACAGAACCTCTCATATCCCAATGTATGAGACACATGCAATTGGTTTCTATCAGTTGAGAAGCCACCTGTCCATCCCCACATGGTGGTGGATTTTATTCGGAAACTTTTTTCTTATGTTCCACCTTAGTAAAAATGGACATAGGCCTGACTTTGTACCTTCCGTTTTTTTTTTTTTAGATGAAGGATTGATCATTGCTCCTTGAGATATTCAGAGATTGTGCTATATTTTTTATAACTTAACCCTGCTTTAATGAAATAGAGAAAAAATGGAACTCTGATGTGGATTGAAAATGAAAAAAAAAACCTATTAAATAAAAAACTTCCTGGACATAGAGAATAAAGCAATCCTGATGTGTTTTGAGAGCAATATATGCGTTTAGTTGTAGCCTAGCTGACATTTCCTAGATCACACATCTATACATGTAACAGACCAATTAAAAATGACCATCATGCCTCAGTAAGAAATGGGGAAAAGACGCAGGTGAAAATTCTTGGAAGCAGAGAGCTAATGAAGGCATATGTGTTATTAACAATTCAGTAAGAACATTTAGAGAATCGGAGATAATTTATATATACCCCAATTGAAACATAACATCAAAAGCAAAAATTACAACAATGGAAAAATTTCCTATCTAATAATGCAAGAATACATCTTGTTTAACACTACAGGAACTCTGGCGTTCACTGTAAAAATCCAGTATGCCTCCCCACTAAACAGTTTGCGACAATGATCGCTGCCTTGAATTGGGACGAGGGGGGTGTTAGGTCACTCTTTCAATCCCTAGCATGGAGGGATCAGAATTATGAACTATTGTAAAATGAAAACAAAACTGCAGATCTGTTGTGTGCCTTACTGCAAATATCCAATAAATCACATCTAGTTCTGATTTTAAGGGATCCAGTAATGCAACCTATATATTGTAACCTGAAAATGTTGCAGGATGCCAAATATATAGTCGGAGTGGTATTGTATTGATGTTGTATTGACTTTTGGCACAGTTTTTATTATTGGAAAGTGAAAACAATGATATGGAAAGCTGCATTATTGAACAATAGGTCCAGATCTTGTGCGCACATTTATAGGAATCCTGCTGTAACCATGTAGAAATTTTCAAGCAATTTTCTGAAAATATGCTTGGTGATGGAATATTGCCTATGGTTATGGCCCTGCAAGAAATACATCTGATACCAGGTTCTAAAAATTTTGTATATGAAGGATCATGGTATAAAACGGGCAAAATTTACAAATTATAGTACGTATAGAGGAAAATTTGTTACTACAGGTCCTTCTCAAAAAATTAGCATATAGTGCTAAATTTCATTATTTTCCATAATGTAATGATTACAATTAAACTTTCATATATTTTAGATTCATTACACACCAACTGAAATTTCTCAGGTCTTTTATTGTTTTAATACTGATGATTTTGGCATACAACTCCTGATAACCCAAAAAACCTGTCTCAAAAAATTAGCATATCAAGAAAAGGTTCTCTAAACGACCTATTACCCTAATCTTCTGAATCAACTAATTAACTCTAAACACATGCAAAAGATTCCTGAAGCTTTTAAAAACACCCTGCCTGGTTCATTACTCAAAACCCCCATCATGGGTAAGACTAGCGACCTTACTGATGTCAAGAAGGCCATCATTGACACCCTCAAGCAAGAGGGTAAGACCCAGAAAGAAATTTCTCAACAAATAGGCTGTTCCCAGAGTGCTGTATCAAGGCACCTCAATGGGAAGTCTGTTGGAAGGAAACAATGTGGCAGAAAACGCTGTACAACGAGAAGAGGTGACCGGACCCTGAGGAAGATTGTGGAGAAGGACCGATTCCAGACCTTGGGGGACCTGAGGAAGCAGTGGACTGAGTCTGGTGTAGAAACATCCAGAGCCACCGTGCACAGGCGTATGCAGGAAATGGGCTACAGGTGCCGCATTCCCCAGGTAAAGCCACTTTTGAACCATAAACAGCGGCAGAAACGCCTGACCTGGGCTACAGAGAAGCAGCACTGGACTGTTGCTAAGTGGTCTCAAGTACTTTTTTCTGATGAAAGCAAATTTTGCATGTCATTCGGAAATCAAGGTGCCAGAGTCTGGAGGAAGACTGGGGAGAAGGAAATGCCAAAATGCCTGAAGTCCAGTGTCAAGTACCCACAGTCAGTGATGGTGTGGGGTGCCATGTCAGCTGCTGGTGTTGGTCCGCTGTGTTTCATCAAGGGCAGGGTCAATGCAGCTAGCTATCAGGAGATTTTGGAGCACTTCATGCTTCCATCGGCTGAAATGCTTTATGGAGATGAAGATTTCATTTTTCAGCACGACCTGGCACCTGCTCACAGTGCCAAAACCACTGGTAAATGGTTTACTGACCATGGTATTACTGTGCTCAATTGGCCTGCCAACTCTCCTGACCTGAACCCCATAGAGAATCTGTGGGATATTGTGAAGAGAAAGTTGAGAGACGCAAGACCCATCACTCTGGATGAGCTTAAGGCCGCTATCGAAGCATCCTGGGCCTCCATAACACCTCAGCAGTGTCACAGGCTGATTGCCTCCATGCCACGCCGCATTGAAGCAGTCATTTCTGCAAAAGGATTCCCGACCAAGTATTGAGTGCATAACTGAACTTTATTATTTGATGGTTTTTTTGTTTGTTTTTAAAAAACACTTTTATTTTATTGGACGGTTGAAATATGTTAATTTTTTGAGACAGGTTTTTTGGGTTATCAGGAGTTGTATGCCAAAATCATCAGTATTAAAACAATAAAAGACCTGACAAATTTCAGTTGGTGTGTAATGATTCTAAAATATATGAACGTTTAATTGTAATCATTACATTATGGAAAATAATGAAATTTTGCACTATATGCTAATTTTTTGAGAAGGACCTGTATATGATGTTGAAAAAACTGCCCTAATGTTGAATAATATTTTCTTTGTTGCAGTATTCTAACAATGAATTGCGTTTTTTTATAAGAAACTGTTTTTAGCACAACTAATATACCATCTTGGGTAGCCTCTTAACAATAGACGTGTCTCTAATTTTTACACTCCGCATTATTAGAACAATTTTGCTTAATTCGAGTAAATTCCCCTACAGGTATGTTTTTTGTTACATGTTTTGGATGACAGGATGTTGCCAGTAAAATTGTGTTCCCGACTGTGGGCTCTCAATAAGGAGTGGTAACAATTTTATTTAATGACAAATCACTTCTCAGATTAAGATCCAGGAAATCAACAGTGGACCTATGGCAGGTATATGTGAATAAGTTCAAACAGAATTAAAATTATCCATCAGGTCTGGACACCATATCTCTGCTCCAAATGATGAGCAGATCATCGATATAATGACCATACCAGACAATCTGGGACATGAACTCCAACTCAGACTTATGGAGATATAGAAATTCCCACCAAGCCATATAAATATTGGCAATTGAAGGGGAGAATTTGACCTCCATAGAAGCACCATAATGCAGTACTGATATAAGAAACTTTTGTAAATCTTGACTATAATTACTGTACATGTTTAAGAACCATTTTAATGCTACCAGAGCCAAGTCATGGGATATATAGGTATACAATGAGACTACATCTGCTGTAATCCAACAATAATTATTTTCACGCTGTAATTCATTAAAGGCTAAAAGAACGTGTGGTATCCTTTATATGGTGTGCTATAAGACCAAAAAAAGGTTTTCATTTAAGGACCCAATCACAGCAACAGTGGCAAAATTAGAGGGAACCCCCTTTGGGAAGGGAATGAAATATGGCCATTTTTGGATGTTCAGTTATAATATAGTCCATTTATTTTTGATTAATAATTCCCAAATAGCAACCATCTTGAATTATCCTGGATAAATCATTTTTATTTAAAGATGTCAGATATTGCAGTGGCATAGGTAGAATTTTCCTCCAACATCTTAATATTCTGTTGTCTATAAATTTCTTTATCTGCTTGTTGGATTACAACATCAGCCATTTGCCTTAATTCCCTTATAGCCTTAGTTTCACTGATACTAAGATTCTGTATGCCTTTCTTATGTGTTTGATTATGAGAATCAAGAACCACCAAACGTTCCTCTACTAGTTCTTGGAACTGATCCAAACGATGGACAAGAACTAACAAGATCGAAGTCAGAGTTTGTAGGTGCAAAAGTTAAAGAGCGATAAGTTTCCCCTGTCACGTGTGTTCGCATAATTATTCTGGAAAGATAAGAAAAAGTCCTGTTTAAGGGACAGAAAATTATAATTATCTTCCATGTTATAAACCTTGACCATGCTGTCCTTCATATCATTACATGTTATGTCATTAACGTGGAAAATTTTTTCACAAAGTCCTTGCAAACATATTGACATCTAAAATGGTGCGAAATAAATCAAATTTGCAAGAAGGAGAAAAACAAATAATTTCCTTAAAACAGCCAATTATGGGTGGGATAATATTTTTGCTGACAAATTGCACACTTGGTCATTATATATTTGTATGTATGGTTCAGATATCTACGTGCGCTTTTTGTGCTTCCATCTTTCGCGTCTTCCAGTGCTGATGTTCGTTGATTTTTTTTGTTTGTTTGTTTTGGCTCCCTTGGATTGATCTAAAAAAAACTTCTCCTGAGACATCACTGCCTACAGATGTAGAAATGGCAGTATCCAAAGAATCCAATTCTGTGAAAACTGACTCGTGGTACATTGCTTTTATGATGTTTTCACCCTTTTTTCAAAATAGGTTTGGGCCAAGTATACACCATGTCCACCTTATAGCCTCGCAGATCCCGCATAAATTTAGATAGTTTAACTTATGTGATGGATGTTCCCAACTTACTTAAATTATTCCAGATCTTTAAGTCCAAATCTTTAAAAACAGTGTTGCTATCTGATGGTGGCATAGATATCTTTGATTTTAGATTACCATTCCACCAGTTTGAGTTCCTCGTGTAATAATTAGCTATATTAGTTTTAATGAGCATTCAGACAGAATTTCTTCCCACTTTAGTTTTAATCCATCAGAATAAATAACAGACTGGAATTTGTAAATTCTCAGACCTGTGGGATCATATTGCGCTTCATATATTTAATTAATATTGTTAAATCCCAGCTTGTCTCAAGTTCCTGTACACTCAATTTCTCTAATTCAGCCATGGTCATTTTGACATTTAGGATGTTGTGCGTAGTATCTGACCCGCCATCAAAAATTAAGACCACTTGTGTGAGACTATCTTTATAATTAAATGTAGACGAAGTATGTGAAGGATCAAAATCTGATTCCAAAGTGCATGGATATGTAGTTTCTAGATCATTGTGTCTGGTGTCCATCTTAGGAGCAAGGCAACCAAAGACTAGTAGCAAAGCAGAAGGATAAGCCAGCTCAGCTAGTGTGCAGGTGAACAGATCTGGTACGACATCGCTCACAGTAAGGGACTAGGAAAAAATCTGGCAATCTTATGTGGATAGAAAATAGAAAACCACCTTTTATTAAAAAAACAATCATACAGCACATGGAGGGGTATCATGGTTGTTTTTAATTGGTCTGTTACATGTATGATCTAGGACATGCCAGCTATACTACAACTAAGCACATATTGTGCTTGAAATGTGTCAGAATTGCTTTCCTCTCCAGTGTTGGATGATTTTATAATTTTTTTTTTTAAATAAAAAGTGGTTTTATATTTGCTATTCCCATAACAGTGCTAGATTTTTTCCAATTTCCTTAAAGCAGAGTTAAGTTATAAAAACAAAATAGCCTAAGCAGGGCCAGCTCCAGGTTTTCATGGGCCCTGGATGAAAAAGTCTCAGTGGGATCTTTTTACAACTACCCCAATTCATGATGCACAGATACGGCAGAGAAATATAGGTATAGTACAATAATAATAATCTTTATATAGCGCCATCATATTCCGCAGCGCTTTACAGTTTAACAGTTTCAGAACACAAGTCATAAGTAACAACGTTAATACAATAATTAAAGCAAAATAAGCCGCCCCTGCTCGTGAGAGCTTACAATCTACAATGAGGTGGGGAGATACAAAGTACAGGGGTGTATATACAATGGTGCATTTACAATGATGGTCCAGCCATCTTGAGGGAGTGAGGGATGGATGGAGATAGTGAATGGGCTACACACACACACACACTTACACATAGAATGACTTTGATTAGTGAATGTGATAGGCCGCTCTGAACAAATGTGTTTTGAGGGAGCGCCTGAAACCATGCAAATTGTGGATAGTCCTAATTTCTTGGGGTAGAGCATTCCAGAGGATTGGCGCAGCGCGGGAGAAGTCTTGGAGTCGGGAGTGGGAGGTACGGATTAGTGCAGATGTTAGTCGAAAGTCGTTTGCAGAGCGCAGCAGTCGGTTAGGCCGATAGATAGAAATGAGGGAGGAGATGTAGGGGGGTGCTGCACTGTGGAGAGCTTTGTGGGTGAGAACAAGTACTTTGAATTGTATCCTATAATGAATGGGCAGCCAATGTAAGGACTGGCGAAGAGCGGACGCATCCGAGTACCGATTAGCCAGATGGATGACCCTGGCTGCTGCATTAAGGATGGACTGGAGAGGGGATAGTCGAGTAATGGGGAGGCCAAGTAATAGAGCGTTGCAGTAGTCCAGGCGGGAGTGGATCAATGCTACAGTGAGGGTTTTTGTTGTTTCCAAGGTGAGAAAAGGGCGGATTTTAGAGATGTTCTTTAGGTGTAGGCGGCAAGAGCGGGCAAGAGATTGTATATGGGAGGTGAAGGAGAGATTGGTGTCAAACATAACACCCAGACAGCGAGCCTGCTGCCAGGGTGTTATTATGGTGCCGCCCACGGAGAGGGATATGTCAAATTTAGGGAGGTTAGTAGACGGCGGGAGCAGAAGAAGTTCAGTTTTGGAGAGGTTGAGTTTCAGATAGAGAGCGGACATGATGTTGGAGACTGCGGACAGACAGTCGGTGGCGTTCTGTAGAACAGCGGGGGTAAGGTCGGGGGATGACGTGTATAGTTGTGTGTCATCAGCATAAAGATGGTACTGAAAGCCAAATCTGCTGATGGTCTGTCCAATTGGGGCCGTGTAAAGAGAGAAGAGAAGGGGGCCAAGGACAGCCCTGGGGTACACCGACAGCGAGAGGAAGAGGTGTAATGTATGTGGTACAGTTCATATAGCGTCTTGTGCTTGGGTGCGATGAAAATACTTGAGACACAGGTTGATAAAGAAAGTCTTGTATTGCTTCATACAAATTGGCAAAAATAAACACACAGGTTGCAAACACAGAAGCAGGAGACACAGCAGGCCAGAGTAATCTAAGCTCAGCAATAACTCTCCACAACAGATTCAGATCTTCTTCTCTGTTACCGCAAGTCCATGCAAACGTGAGGCTCTCAAGAGCAGAGTTCAGAGTCCACAAGTGCTTCAGAGTTTCTCAGTAGGAATGGCTGGAGTACAAGGTCCAGGCTTCAGGAGTCAGAACACAGGTTCACTGCAGGCTAGATTCTGAAGCACTGATTGCTCAGGTGTGGCTGTTTAAGAAGCAAACGGAGAGAATCAGGGCGGGAACATGCAAGCTGGAAAACTCCATTTTGACTGAGGGCAAGATAGCTGCAGCAAAACAGAAAGCAAAATGGCCGACGAACAAACTGAGTTTCAGAAACAGATACACAGAACCTTACATTACTCCCCCCTTAGGGACAACCTCCGGATGACCTCAGACCAGGCTTGTGTGGGTACCTCTGATGAAACTGACGGAGCAAGCGAGGAGCATTAACGTTATTGACTGGCTCCCATGAGTTGTCCTCCACTGGGTAGCCCTGCCATTTAATCAGATATTGTAACTGATTTCTATACAACCTGGAATCTAAAATCCTTTCCACCACAAATTCTTCCTGACCATCGACTAGCACTGGGTCAGGGCAAGGAGAAGAACGTCCAGGAAACGTATTGGGTGTCGCAGCCTTTAGTAGGGATACATGAAAGACAGGGTGGATTCTCATAGTTCTGGGCAATTGAAGACGACAAGCAACGGCACTTATAATCTTACTGATTTTATAGGGTCCAATGTACTTATGTCCCAACTTAGACGATGGAATCCTTAACTTAAGATTTCTGGTTGACAGCCAGACCAGGTCTCCTACCTTAAAAGCTGGTGCAGGTTTACGAAATTTATCTGCTGCCTTCTTGTACCTTTCCTGAGCCGATTCCAGATTCTCCTTTAGAAGATCCATATTCTTCTGTAAAGTCGTGACTCTTTCAGCCACTGCTGGCAAAGGCGTCTCTATGGGAAATCGTGGTAGAATGTTAGGATGATAACCTAGATTAGAGTAAAAAGGAGACTGTTTAGTGGAGGCACTCTGAGAGTTGTTGTAAGAGAACTCAGCCAATGGAAGTAGATCCACCCAATCATCCTGTAGGTGGCAGATAAAGCAGCGGAGATACTGCTCCAGGGTTTGATTGGTTCGTTCGGTTTGTCCATTAGTCTGGGGATGAAAAGCAGAAGAAAGGTTTACTTTAATGTCCAATGCTGCACAGAAATTTTGCCAAAACCTAGAAGTGAATTGCACCCCTCGATCCGAAATAACCTCATCCGGTACTCCATGTAAACGAAACACATCTTTAATCATCAAATCTGATGTCTGTTTTGCAGTGGGTAAGCCGACACAAGGGATAAAATGAGCTGCCTTTGTTAAACGGTCAACCACCACTAGAATAGTGTTCTTCCCTTGAGAGGTTGGTAATTCCACAATGAAGTCCATAGAAATGGATCCCCACGGGCGGGACGGGGTGGGAAGAGGCTGTAACAGACCAGTTGGTGAAGAGCGAGGTGTTTTGCATCTTGCACAAACCTCACACGAAGTGACATAGTCCAAAACATCCTTCCTACAAGTGGGCCACCAAAAGAAACGAGAAAGAAATTCCTGTGTCTTTAGAATTCCTCTATGCCCGGCTATTTTGGAATCGTGAATGAGTTGCAATACTCTCAATCTGACTGTTTCAGGTATATACAGACGTTGTCCCAGAATCCACACACCATTCTTAAAGACAAGACTTACGTCCCTTGGGGGTTGAGCCAAAAAAGAATCCGCATGGTATGCTTCCTTGATGTCTTTAATTAGGTCTTGATGATGAATCACTCCTAGGAATCTAGAGTCAGGAAGAATAGTCTTAGGAGGAGTAATTGGACGTGTCTCTGCTGAGTAAATCCTAGAGAGTGCATCAGCCTTTCCATTGCGCGATCCTGGTCTATAAGAAATAATAAAATTAAATTGGTTTAAGAAAAGATTCCAGCGAGCCTGGCGAGGAGTCAGGCACTTAGCCGACCTGATAAACTCAAGATTACGATGGTCTGTCAGAACGACTATTTGCTGTGCAGCTCCTTGAAGAAGGTGTCTCCATTCTTTGAAGGCGGCAATAATGGCCAACAACTCTCTATTGCCCACATCGTAGTTCTTCTCAGCCGAAGACAACTGCTGGGAAAAGAAGGCACAGGGATGCAAGACATTCTTCTCACCTGTTCTCTGAGAGAGTATAGCTCCCACGGCACAGTCTGAAGCATCCACCTCTATTATGAAGGCAAGCTCTGGGTTGGGATGTACTAGGATAGGTGCAGTGGTAAATTTATCTTTTAGACGGGAAAATGCTTCCTGGGCTTGGGGAGTCCAGGAGAACTTAGACTCTTTCCGGGTAAGTTGGGTGATAGGTGACACTACCTCAGAGAAATTTCTAATGAAACGTCTATAGAAGTTTGCAAACCCGATGAAGCGCTGTACCTCCTTCACATTTCTAGGACTTGGCCAATCATTGATGGCTTGGGTTTTACTTCCATCCATACTAATTCCTTGTGTAGACAGTACATACCCCAGAAATTGAATTTCGGTCTTATGGAATTCACACTTTTCAAGCTTGATGTAAAGATGATTTTGTCTTAGACGTTCCAAGACCATTCTCACATGTCCATGATGTTCCTCTGTGGAGTTAGAAAAAATTAAAATATCATCCAAATAAATTACCACGAATGTATCTAGGAGATCCCTGAAGATGTCATTCACCAAGTGTTGGAAAGTGGCTGGGGCGGTACTCAGACCAAAAGGCATAACCAGATATTCAAAGTGTCCATAGCGTGACCTGAATGCAGTCTTCCATTCATCCCCAGGTCTAATACGGACTAAGTTATAGGCCCCACGAAGATCTAGTTTAGAAAAAATTTTGGCATGTCGCACTCTCTCCAATAACTCAGGGATTAAAGGCAATGGATAACGGTTTCTAATAGTAACCTTATTGAGTTCCCTATAGTCTACGCATGGTCTCAGGGATCCATCTTTCTTCTTTACAAAGAATATGGGTGCCCCTGCAGGAGATGAAGAGGGGCGTATGAAGCCCTTGGCTAGATTTTCGTCTATGTACTCTTTTAAAGCCTTCAGCTCGGGCCCCGCCAGGGGGTAGATCTTACCAAAAGGTATCTCTGCTCCAGGCAATAATTCAATTGGACAATCATATGGACGGTGAGGAGGAAGCTGGTCAGCGTTCTTCTTGTCACATAAATCCACATAGTCCTGGTATACAGCTGGTAGTTCAGGGACTGACATGGTTCCTTTAGGAACAGAGCAAGCTGAAATTTTTGGACTCATCTGTTTCTCTGGAAAGTGTAATTCCTTGGTCTCCCAGTTAATGGTAGGATTCTGAGCCTGCAGCCATGGTAGCCCTAGAATAATGGGAAAGTGAGGAGAAGAGATAAGCATAAAGGACAGTTTCTCTTGATGATCTTTACCCATAAGAACCTTTAAAGGCTCTGTTTCCTGATCCACTGGTCCAGAGGTCAGCAGGGAGCCATCCACAGTTTCCATCTGTACTGGAGTAGCCTTCTTCACTGAACGTATTCCCTGTTTTAGAGCAAAGGAGACATCCATAAAATTTCCACTTGCACCTGAGTCGATCATAGCAGAGCTAGACACCCAGGCTGAGTCAACCCAGAGTTTGATGGAAAGAAAACAGTGAGAATTGTTTTTCTTACAACTCAGCTGGGACACCGCTGAGGAAACTTGAAAGATGGCAGCATTTACACAGTCAACGTCCTCAGAGGTAACGGAGTTTAAGTCGAGAAATCAAGATCTGTTGCTGCAGCTCTCTCTGGAGCCTGAGGCTCGGACCTGACAGATCCCCTCTCGCAACACTCACAATGAATGAGTGCTGCAGTAGTCTTGCGAGAACGGCTGGGACAGTTAATAATAAAGTGCCCTGACTTACCACAATAAAAACATAGATTCTCCTTAAAACGATGTTCCTTGCGTGCATCACTAACCCGTCGTAGTAAAGAGTCTACCTGCATGGGTTCAGGTTCAGGTTCCCGTGTAATCCTACTCAAAGGTTCCTTAGCTGGAGAGGAAGGTAGGAAAAGGTTAGTACGATTGCTTTCGAACCATCTCTCTTGCCTGCGTTCAGTTAAACGAGTATCAATACGGATGCAGTAGTTAATAAAGTCACCTAACGCAGTGGGAGGGTCGGCACGAGCAAGTTCATCCTTAATCAGTGGGGATAACCCCTTTCGAAAAATAGATTTTTTGGCGGAATTGTCCCAGGTGGTATCAAGGGCCCATCTCCTGAAATCCAAGGCATATTCAGCTACCGAGTGCTTACCTTGGCGCAAAGCTAACATGGCTGCTTCAGCTGTTGCACCTCGATTGGGGTCATCAAACACCTGCCCCATGGCTGAAATAAAATCATCAAGGTGATTCAAACAATCATCCTCAGTCTCAATCAGAGGGTTTGCCCATATCAAAGCCTTGTTGGTAAGCAACATAATTATAGTAAGCACCTTAGATCGTTCAGTAGGAAATTGTGAAGCATGTGCAGAAAAAAAAAGATTACATTGATTAACAAATCCCCTGAATTTTTCACGTTCACCACCAAAACGAAAAGGGGGCAACTTGGGAATCCCAGAACTCGGGGCCACGGCAGGAGCCTGGACTCGCCCCTCCAGAACCTCAATCCTGGCTCGCAAATCCTGGGTAGTCTGTCCAACCACTTGCAAATTGTGATTATTTAGGTCCTGAAGATTTGTAAAACGGGTCTTTATATTCTGCAAATCTGCAAGGATATTATCAGTCACTCCACAAAGTTCCTTTATGCGGGCCTCCATTTTCCAGATCTTTTAAGACAGGATACTGGAAGAAGAGGAGAGAAAAAAAAAAACAATAGTGTTCACCTGTGGCAACACTGAAGAAAGAAAAAACTTTAAGGGAACTGCTCACCTGGAATGGTTGTGAGAAGTCACAACCACTATCATCACAGAAAGCTTTCAACCAGACATCTGATATCCAGAGTTTCAGCAGACAAAAGAGAAGAGAAAAAAAAAAACAATAGTGTTTACCTGTGATAACACTGCAGAAAAAAAAACTTAAGGGAATTGCTCACCTGGAATGGTTGTGAGAAGTCACAACCACTGTCATCACAGAAAGTACAACCGGACATCCGATATCCACAGTACAGCAGACAAGCCTTTCCAGACCCAGCAGACACTAACGTTTGGCTTCAGAATCTTGTAATGTATGTGGTACAGTTCATATAGCGTCTTGTGCTTGGGTGCGATGAAAATACTTGAGACACAGGTTGATAAAGAAAGTCTTGTATTGCTTCATACAAATTGGCAAAAATAAACACACAGGTTGCAAACACAGAAGCAGGAGACACAGCAGGCCAGAGTAATCTAAGCTCAGCAATAACTCTCCACAACAGATTCAGATCTTCTTCTCTGTTACCGCAAGTCCATGCAAACGTGAGGCTCTCAAGAGCAGAGTTCAGAGTCCACAAGTGCTTCAGAGTTTCTCAGTAGGAATGGCTGGAGTACAAGGTCCAGGCTTCAGGAGTCAGAACACAGGTTCACTGCAGGCTAGATTCTGAAGCACTGATTGCTCAGGTGTGGCTGTTTAAGAAGCAAACGGAGAGAATCAGGGCGGGAACATGCAAGCTGGAAAACTCCATTTTGACTGAGGGCAAGATAGCTGCAGCAAAACAGAAAGCAAAATGGCCGACGAACAAACTGAGTTTCAGAAACAGATACACAGAACCTTACAAGAGGAGATGACGTGGAGCCAGAGAACGAAACACTGAAGGAGCGGTCAGAAAGATAGGAGGAGAACCAGGAGAGAACAGTGTCCTTAATACCTAGTGACTGGAGCCTAGACAGTAGGAGACGGTGGTCAACAGTGTCGAAAGCTGCAGAAAGGTCGAGAAGAATGAGCAGAGAGTGGTCACCGTTACTTTTTGCTGTAAGAAGGTCATTGGTCACTTTAATGAGTGCAGTTTCGGTCGAATGTAGGGGGCGAAAGCCGGACTGTGAAGGGTCTAGGAGGGAGTGAGTGGAGAGGTAACGGGTAAGGCGGGAGTAGACCAGGCGCTACAAAAGTTTAGAGATGAAGGGGAGATTGGAGACCGGTCTGTAGTTGTTTGTGCAGGAAGGGTCGAGAGCGGGTTTCTTTAGTAGCGGAGTAATGATGGAGTGTTTGAAGGAGGATGGGAAAATGCCAGAGGAGAGTGAGAGATTAAAGATTGTAGTTAGGTGAGTTGTGACAACTGGAGAGAGAGACTGGAGGAGATGTGAGGGGATGAGATCGGTAGTGCATGTAGTCGGGCGAGAGGAAGAGAGGAGTCTGGAGACTTTTCTTCTGTGATGGGATCAAATGTGGAAAGTGAGCCAGGGGAACAGCAGGGTGGGATGGGAGTCACAGCCCTTGGTGGTTGAGAGCAGATTTCCTGACGGATAGTATCTATTTTTTCTGTAAAATGGGAGGCCAGGTCGTCAGCACAAATGTCTGTGATAGGGGCTTGTGCTTTTGGCCTGAGGAGGGAGTGAAAAGTGTCAAAAAGTTTCTTGGGGTTGTTGGCTAGTGAGGAGATCAGGGTGGTGAAGTAGGTCTGTTTGGCGAGGTAAAGGGCAGCATTATAAGTTCTTAACATGAATTTAAAGTGGATGAAGTCTTCTGGTGTGCGGGTTTTTCTCCAAAGGCGTTCAGCACTCCTAGAGCATCGCTGTAGAAGTTGAGTTTGCAATGTGAGCCAGGGCTGTGTGTTTGGAAGTTCTGAGGGTGAGCGGTGCTACTTGGTCAAGGGTGCTTCTAAGAGTGTCATTGTAGTGATGAACAGCCAGATTAGGACAAGAAAAAGAGAAGATTGGGGACAGTGATGAGTGTAGGGAGTCTGAAAGTGTCTGAGGGTTAATGGCTTGTAGATTTCTGAATGTGTGGTAGGTAGGAGTGCGCTGGGGTGGTCGAGGATTTGTGAGCGTGAAGGAGAGAATGTTGTGGTCAAGGGTGTTACCATCCTTGTGTGTCTCAGAGGTTGAAAGCTGTGAGAGACCTAGAGAAGTGGTTAGTGCTAGAAGCTGAGATGCAGGTGTGGAAGTAGGGCTGTTAATGGGGATGTTGAAGTCTCCAAGGATAAGGGTTGGTAGTTCTGAGGACATGAAGTGCGGCAGCCAGGCAGAGAAGTGGTCAAGGAACTGGGTGGGCGAGCCTGGGGGCCGATATACGACCGCTACTCTGAGGGAGAGGGGACGAAAGAGCCTGATGGTGTGGACCTCAAAAGAAGGGAATGAGAGTGATGGAATTGGGGGGATGACCTGGAAAGTGCATTGTGGGGACAGGAGTATGCCGACTCCACTACCATGTCTGTTTGTGGGTCTCGGGGAATGGGAGAACTGTAAGCCACCATAGGAAATGGCAGCAGGGGAGACCGTGTCAGAATCCTGAATCCAGGTTTCAGTGAGGGCCAACAGATGAAGAGAGTTGTTCAGAAAGTAGTTGTGAAGGAAGGTTAGCTTGTTGCATGCAGACCGTGGATTCCAGAGGGCACAATTAAACAAAGGAGATGAGGGAGTGTAAGTAATATTAATAAGATTATTATGGTTTCGATATGAGGTAGGGTAGGGATTGAGGTTGGGGGATGGTGGACCAGGGTTGGGGGAGATGTCCCCTGAAATCAGTAGGAGTAGGAAGATAAAGAGCAGGTAGTTGTTGGAGTTGTAAGTCGGTTTTTTCTGTGATGTGTTTGGGCAAGATGGGCTGAGGTTTCTCAGGAAGGTGAGGAGTGCATGGGAGCTGTACATGGGAGAGGGAAGTATGGAGGGGCTGATGTGTATGAGTCGTGATGGAGGGGGGATGGGGCGGTGAATATGGATGGCAAGGGAACACAGGAGGATAGAGGTAATTAACATAATTAAAAAGAAAACAAGAAACAAATATCCTAAAATAAAATAAAAATATATTGCAAAACATGCATGAGGTTGTAATAATAATAATAATAGGGTATTTGGTAAACATAATTTTGATCAAATTTTGTTTTTCATAATTAAAAAGAAAGTAAAGTGTGGGCTACCTGATTCCTGCCCTGATTAACTGCCATGGATAACTGCCGTTTACACGATGCTTGACTTCTATGATGCTTTGCTTCTGTGATGCGTGCACCCCACACATGCGTGCACCCCTTAGACTACTCCTAAATATATAGCCACACTACAGGGTTAGGAGAGTGGGATTGTGGGAGCTGGTTTGGGATAATTTGGCAGCTGGAGCCAGCACACCAGGGGGTGGTTAAATGATCAAGGGCCTAGACCTGGCAACATCTATATGCTTTAGCACCTTCCACCTGATTAGATCTACAGAGGCCAAATTCACAGGATATGAAGCAGTAAGTATTACACAGTGCTAAAATGAATTATACTAAAGCTTTAGCAGGCACATTAAAATATGTAGCAAAATGGTAAAGCAGCAGATGACAGACAGTGAGCAGAAGTATGGAGTTGTACCATTAGGATATATTGCAGCAGAAAAGACAGCCAGCAGAGGTGGGGATTGTACCATTCAGCTGCTTGCTGACAATGAATGCAGTGCATACATGCAGACAGGACAATTCAGAGGATGAATGATTTGATTACCATTAGGATATATTGCAGCAGAAAAGACAGCCAGCAGAGGTGGGGATTGTACCATTCAGCTGCTTGCTGACAATGAATGCAGTGCATACATGCAGACAGGACAATTCAGAGGATGAATGATTTGATTACCATTAGGATATATTGCAGCAGAAAAGACAGCCAGCAGAGGTGGGGATTGTACCATTCAGCTGCTTGCTGACAATGAATGCAGTGCATACATGCAAACAGGACAATTCAGAGGATGAATGATTTGATTACCATTAGGATATATTGCAGCAGAAAAGACAGCCAGCAGAGGTGGGGATTGTACCATTCAGCTGCTTGCTGACAATGAATGCAGTGCATACATGCAGACAGGACAATTCAGAGGTTGAATGATTTGATTACCATTGGGATATATTGCAGCAGAAAAGACAGCCAGCAGAGGTGGGGATTGTACCATTCAGCTGCTTGCTGACAATGAATGCAGTGCATACATGCAGACAGGACAATTCAGAGGTTGAATGATTTGATTACCATTGGGATATATTGCAGCAGAAAAGACAGCCAGCAGAGGTGGGGATTGTACCATTCAGATGCTTGCTGACAATGAATGCAGTGCATACATGCAGACAGGATAATTCAGAGGATGAATGATTTGATTACCATTAGGATATATTGCAGCAGAAAAGACAGCCAGCAGAGGTGGGGATTGTACCATTCAGCTGCTTGCTGACAATGAATGTAGTGCATACATGCAGACAGGACAATTCAGAGGATGAATGATTTGATTACCTGTGTGAAGAGAGAAGATGAATGTTAATTCTTTGCCATGGATAACTGCCGTTTACACGATGCTTGACTTCTATGATGCTTTGCTTCTGTGATGCGTGCACCCCACACATGCGATGCCAAAGAGTTCACTTCTGACATTACATGAGTGAGATCTATGGTAAATTCTACGATAGGTCAGAAACCGACTAATCCACAGTGTGTGCCCTGGGGTGATTCAAAAGTCTGCAGTCACACAGCCCGGACAGTGTCATGGGAACCACATATTGCTACATACACTATTATGGGCCCCATATATTGCTCCATGCAATACATGGGCTGCATATAATGCTCCATACAGCATATGATGGGCTCTACATCGTGCTCCATACAGTATATAATGGCCTCATATATTGCCCCACACACATAATGCACCCCATATAATGATTTCATACAGTAGGATGGCCCCATATATTGCTCCATACAGTATATAATGGCCCCATATAGTGCTCCACATCGTAAAATGGGCCCCATATATTGCTCCATACATAAAAATAATCAAATACCTCTCCTCGTTCCCCACAGCTCCGGTCTCCTCAGTGAATTCTGACTCTGCACTGCTCAGCAGAGGGTGAGCTGTAGTGACATCATCAAGGCCTCTAATCCAGGTGAAATTAAAGCAAATCCTTTATTCTGCCATTGTGAAATACGTTTCGGCCATTGTGGCCTTTTTCAAGTACAACAAACAGTGCAAATGGCGACCTTATATTGTGTGGAGGAGCCAATCACCACCTAAGGGACACCCACCAATAATAATTACATATATGTCAAGAAAAACATCAATCAGACATCCACATGACATCACATATTATATATAATAACATCTAATCTTATCTTGTTCCAAATAACACATTAAAACTCCCATATAAACAATAGACACATAGAAACCCACCAATAGTCAGCTAGCATAGCGGTATCCTTGGGGATATTATACCAATCATGGGTCATCATACAAATGTAATGTTCTCCACCAGTGAGTGCACTCACTCCCTTTGGCGTCAGGATAAATACCCAATCACGCCATGTATCACCCCTGGGAGGGATTATATGTCACGTCTGCTTCCGTCCCCATATCCATGGAGACACAAAAACAAACATACCGCGTACATACAGGGCTGTGTCAAGTGAGCATCATGAGTCGCTCCCCATCTTGGCATCCAGCGCATGCGCAAACCGTCAAACTAAATCGACGGTATCAGCCCATCTCGTATCATCCAGGAAGGCGGGACAGCTCTTGCGATACCTGCCTGCCAAGGCTGCACCATACGCCACTCACACCTAAGGGGACGCCCCCTTGCGCAAGCTAGACCGCATATCATACAAGGGGACAATCATCCATCTTGGACATTAACCCCATCACTCCCATGTATGTCAGCCACTACTTCAGTGGAAATAACGAACCCAAGACAGTATCATTAGCAACTACAGGTATCTTCAAACATATATACGTGTATGTACATACTGATCACAAAAGACTCATATTCGAAAAAATGTAAATACATAAACCTATCCACAATTTTCACCGCTTATGTTTATAGAAAAAGACAACATCATAGGGCAATCAATTAACCCTGTAAAAATAAACAGGTGTAATAAGGAGAGGGCACGGGGAACCACATTATAAATGTAATACACCATAAAATATTCTAATTCAGGACCGCTGAGTCCCCATGTCCTCCAGTCACTCCAGACCATTATATCTGAAAGAAAAAAAGAAACCATATTAAAAATCACCATTAAAAAAACAGAAAAAGATGCTCCGAGATCAGGGGGATCATGTAGTGCAAATATGCAAATTATAATCTAGATTCAAGCCCTTAGGCTGCAACGTATCCAGAATGAATATCCAGCGTAACTTTCTTTTTCAATAATTTAACTCTATCACCACCTCGTCTCAAAGGGTGAACCCCATCTATCTCCCTAAATCTCAGTTGGTTAACTTAATGTCTACATTCTACAAAATGCTTAGGCACCGATAACTCCAGCAACTTAGTCCTGATGGTACTTTTATGCTTACTGATACGTGCTCTAATTTCCATAGTCGTCTCGCCTACATACATTAGACCACAAGGACAACTAATCAAATATATAACAAAATTCGAAGAACAAGTATATCTCCCCTTAATCACAAAACGCTTTCCCGTGCGTGGATGGTTAAAGCCATCCCCTTTGAGCATGTTACCACAATATGCACATCCGAGACATGGGAAATTGCCAGCTCTTGGAGGGCACAATGTCCTTTGCACAGACGATTTTTCAGGACCAACATCAGATTTCATCAACCTGTCTTTTAAATTGTAACCACGTCTATAGGACAATAAAGGTCTATACATAAATTCCGTCATCTGTGGTAAACCCTTGCGTAACAGGTCCCAGTGTTTGTTCAAAATTCCACCTATTCTGCCACTAATGGGACAGAAAGTTGATACAAAAGGGATCCTTTTGGCTGCTACCTTATCCCGTTTATGACATAAGTCCACCGGTGTCAACTCCTTGTAGCGTTTTACATTCCCAACAGGATAACCCCTATTGATAAATTTATCCCACATTTGATTCAGTCTCATGTCAAGTCTGTCAACATCCTTGACAATACGTCTTATCCTTATTGTATCAAGGGAAAGCAGTAAACTTAGTGGTGTTCATTTTATTAATTAGCCACTAGATGGCGACATAGCTCTTTTTCTCTTCTGTATGATATTAAGTAATTCCTTTCAGTTTGCTAAATGTAACATCTGATAAATAGTTTAGTGTGAATGGACTGTTAGTACTGTGCAAACGTTTAGGTAAGTGTGGAACAAATGCTGCAAAGTAGGAATATTTTAAAAAATAGAAGTGTTAATAGTTCATTTTTTATTATCAATGAATACAAATGAAAGCAAGTAAAAAAGAGAGAAATTAAAATTAAATCAGTATTTGGTGTGATCACCCTTTGCCTTCAAAACGGCATCAATTTACACTTGCACACAGTTTTTGAAGTAACGCGGTAGGGAAGTTGTTCCAAACGCGTTGGTGAACTAACTATGGATATTCTGTGGATGCAGAATAATTTTTAATGACAATGATGTACGTTTGGGGTTGTTGTTCTGTGGCAGAATAAATTTGGAGCTAATCAGACACCTCCCTGATGGTCTTGCATGATGTATAAATATCTGTCTGTACTTCTCAGCATTGAGGACACAATTAATCGTGACCAAATCCCATCTCCATTTGCTGAAATGCAGCCCGAAACTTGCAAGGAACCTCCACCATGCTTCACTGTTACCTGCCAACACTCATTATTGTACCAATCTCCTGCCCTTCACCGACAAACTTCCTTCAGTTACAGTGAAATAGTTCACGTTTTGACTCATTAGTCCAGAGCACCTGCTGCCATTTTTCAGCACCCCAGTTCCTATGTTTTCGTGCATATATGAGTCACTTGGCCTTGCTTCCATATCGAAAGTATGACACATATCTTGGTGCTTGTTTAAAAGGACTTGAACAGGACATCTTGAAACCACAGTCCCCCTTGAAATCTTTGTCTGAGAGAGACCTTTTAGATCCAGTATAACTGCCTTGTTTCTTGTTGCTTTGCTCAGTTTTGCCATGATGTATGACCTGTGACAAGAAATGGTCTTTCATAACCTCACCTTTGTAGTTTGACAGTTCTTCACCCAGTTTTGAACTTCCTTCTCATCAGTTTCTGTTTCAGTTAATGATTATGTCTCTCCTTACATTTAAAAATGATCGTTATCGCCTGTTTGATATAATCGTTTACGCATACACCTGATTGTAATCCGACAAAATCTCTCACCCCTTAAATAATTACAATTGTACAGTAAATTGAACAGTTCTAGAAAGTGGAAATGACTTTAGATTCATTAATAAGCTATTGCAGTGCCCTGCATGAAGAAAACTACATAGCCAATCAGAAGAACTGTATTACATTTCTAATTGAAGGTATTTGCTAATATTATTATTATTACACCTACTACATATTAGGATAGGACCTTGGAGATGGGAATACCCCTTTAAACCTACAAATGGCTAAAAATAGTTTGTGTCTAAAACCTTCCAAACAATCTTACACATACAGTGGGGAAAACGTATTTAGTCAGCCACCAATTAAGCAAGTTCTCCCACTTAAATAGATGAGAGAGGCCTGTAACTGACATAATAGGTAGACCACAACTATGAGTGGCAAAATGAGAAAACAAATCCAGAAAATCACCTTGTCTGAATTGGCAAGATTTATTTTGCAAATTATGGTGGAAAATAAGTATTTTGGTCACCTAAAACATGCAAGATTTCTGTCTCTCACAGACCTGTAACTTCTTCTTTAAGAGGCTCCTCTGTCCTCCACTCATTACCTGTAGTAATGGCTCCTGTTTGAACTCGTTATCAGTATAAGACACCTGTCCACAGCCTCAAACAGTCACACTCCAAACTCCACTATGGTGAAGACCAAAGAGCTGTCGAAGGACACCAGAAGCAAAATTGTAGCCCTGTACCAGGCTGGGAAGGCTGAATCTGCAATAGGCAAGCAGTTTGGTGTGATGAAATCAACTGTGGGAGCAATAATAAGAAAATGGAAGACATACAAGACCACTGATAATCTCCCTCAATCTGGGGCTCCACGCAAGATCTCACCCCATGGGGTCAAAATGATCACAAGAATGGTGAGCAAAAATCTTAGAACCACACGGGGCGACCTAGTGAATTAACTGCATAGAGCTGGGACTACCATAACAAAGGCTACCATCAATAACACACTACGCCGCCAGGAACTCAGATCCTGCAGTGCCAGACGTGTCCCCCTGCTTAAGCCAGTACATGTCCGGGTCCATCTGAAGTTTGCTAGAGAGCATTTGGATTATCCAGAAGAGTATTGGGAGAATGTCATTTGGTCTGATGAAAGCAAAGTAGAACTGTTTGGTAGAAACAAAACTCGTCGTGTTTGGAGGAGACAGAATGCTGAGTTGCATCCAAAGAACACCATAACTACTGTGAATCATAGGGATGGCTGTTTCTCTGCAAAGGGACTAGGGCGACTAATCCTTGTACATGAAAGAATGAATGGGCCATGTATCGTGAGATTTTGAGTTCAAACCTCTTTCCATCAGCATTGAAGATGAAATGTGGATGGGCCTTTCAGCTTGATAATGATCCCAAGCACACCGCCAGGGCAACGAAGGAGTGGCTTCGCAAGAAGCATATGAAGGTCCTGGAGTGGCCTAGCCAGTCTCCAGATCTCAACCCCATAGAAAACCTTTGGAGGGATTTGAAAGTCCGTGTTGCCCACCAACAGGCCCAGAACATCACTGCTCTAGAGGAAATCTGCATGGAGGAATGGGACAACATATCACCAATAGTGTTGAGCGATACTGCTCGATATCTAAAAATATCGGATCGGAATGGTATCGCCGATATCACTAAATATCGGCGATATCCGATTCCGATACCAGAAGTCCCATGTAAGTCTATGGGAACAA
This sequence comes from Oophaga sylvatica, assembly GCA_033576555.1. NCBI lineage: Eukaryota > Metazoa > Chordata > Amphibia > Anura > Dendrobatidae > Oophaga > Oophaga sylvatica. Next base: position 354,989,405 of record JARQOD010000006.1, read on the forward strand.
AATATCGCAACTAAAAAAAACCTTTATTTCCTTGTAAACACTAAATATACACACATAGAATACATATATATATATATATACATGTCATTGTGACATATATATATACATATATGTATAGTTTATACACTTCTACATAGTAAAATATCCTCTGATTCAATTGCCGGGTAAAGCCGGCTTCTGTGAAAAGACAGAAGCACCCGACATGAAATGACACTTGGTGTACATAGGGTTAACCATGTCTTTTCATGTCCTTTGCTATCTGATTTGCACAAACAATTACATCAGTCTATGTGTGCAAAATTTCACACCTGTAGGGGTTAATTAAAGGTGTAAATTCGTTGTAAAAAAAACGGACTTTTTTGCTACGAATTTACACCTTTAATTAACCCCTACAGGTGTGAAATTTTGCACACATGGTTAACCCTATGTACACCAAGTGTCATTTCATGTCGGGTTCTGCATTTTCACAAAAGCCTGCAATTGAATTAGCGGCTATTATACTATGTAGAAGTGTATGAACTATAAATATAAATATATATATATGTGTCACAAATTCAATGACATGTATATATATATATATATGAGGTGTAAAATTGTTTAAAAAAAATGCGTGGGCTCCCACCCTATTTTCGCAACCAGACAGACAAAGCCAGCGAATGGGGGCAGATAATAATAGCCCAGAGAGGGACCATTATTTTTGGCCCCCCTGGCTACTAACATCTGCCCCCAGACACCCCAGAAAGGACAAATCTATAATTAGATTCGCCCTTTCTGGCACTTTGCCCGTCTATTCCCATTGCCCTGTAGCTGTGGCGAATGGGTTAATATGGGGTTAAAGCCACATTGCAATTAAAAGGTGACCTTAAGCCAGGTTAATAATTGAGAGCTGTCAATTAGACAACTATCAATTATTAATCCTATTGCATGAAATAAAAATAAAACAAAAATAAAAATCATTTTAATGAAATAAAGACACATGTTTTTGACCATCTTTTATTTGACTGCAAAAACCATTTCCTGTAATAAAAATAAAATAAAAAAGCAAAATTATTCTTACCTATCCCATTCACAGTCAGGTCCCACGGTGTAATCCTTCAGAAAGGGTTAATGTTTACTGCAGGGACCGCAGCTAATGCTGCAGCCTCACAGTAAACCCCCAAATGAATAAGTTCCTCTCCTGGCTGACAGGAGAGGAAGTGGAAAGCTTAATTGATTGCTTTCCACTTTCACTTCAGGTCAGCCAGGGACACAATCAGTGACGTCAGAGGGAACTGATTAACAAAAATAGGGGTTCCCTTCGAATAAAAAATGGCGTGGGGTCCCCCCTATTTTTGTTAACCAGCCAGATGAAGCAGACCGCTGAGGCCTGGATTTTCAGGCTGTTAAGGAGCCAAGATCCATGGACCTTGCCAGCCTGATAATACCAGGCCACAGCAGTCTGCATATCTTGGCTGATTAACAAAAATAGGGGATCCCCTCGAAAAAAATTGGCGTGGGGTCCCCCCTATTTTTGTTAACCAGCCAGATGAAGCAGACGCAGGCCCGATTCAGCTGTTAAGAGCCAAGATCCATGGACTTGCAGCCTGTATCCACCAGTCCAAAAAAAAAAAAAAAGGTGGTCCCATTTGTTACCACAGTAAGAGTGAGGTTTTTCGCTGTACAGATCATATCCATGGACCTTGCAAGCCTGATAATACCAGGCCACAGCAGTCTGCTTAGCTTGGCTGGTTAACAAAAATAGGGGATCCCCTCAAAAAAAAAACGGCGTAGGGGTCCCCCTATTTTTGTTAACCAGCCAAGTAAAATGCAGACTGCTGCGGCCTGGTATTAAAAGACTGTCAAGGCCCATGGATTTTGGCCCTCAACAGCCTGATAATACCAGGCTACAGCAGCCCCACATTTGGCGCATCAAAAGATGTGCCAATTGTGGCACTTTACCCGGCTCTTCCCACTGCCCTGTAGCGGTGGCAAGTGGGGTAATAAGGGGTTAATGTCACCGTTGATTGCACGGTGACAATAAGCCCGGTTAATAATGGAGAGGCGTCAATAAGACACCGATCCATTATTAATCCCAAAGTTATTAAATGCATAAAAAAAAGACAAAGCAAGAAAAAAGTATTTTAATGAAATAAAAGAGACAACACAGTTTTCATTTCTTTTATTATACTCTCATTCCTGCGACGCCATCGATCTCCTGTAAAAAAAGAAAAAAAACAAACCAACAGTATACCACCTGTCCGACGCAGTCCATAGTAACGACTGTCCCACGACGATCCAGCTCTGCTACATCGCAATGACAGGCAGAGCCTGTCATCGCGACGCAGCACAGCTGATTACCTGCTTCCCCGGCGGTGACGTCATTGGACTGACTGCTTTACGGCCGGGATTACCCAGCAGTCACTGCAGTTATCGCGAGAAACTGCATGTGACCGCCGGGGAAAGATGATGGCGGCCATGAAGCAGTCCAGGCCGTGACCGCCGGAGATCTTCTGCCAGGTAAGTGCCGCTGACTCCTGACAGACCCGACCGACGGACACTGACAGTGACAGACCCGACGGACGGACACAGACAGTGACAGTGACAATCCCGATTCCGGTATCCGATATGACGAAAATATCGGTATTCGGAATCGAAAGGCCGATACAGCTAATATCGGCCGATACCCGATATTTGCAGTATCGTATCGCTCAACACTAATCACCAACAGTGTGTGCCTGTAGGGGGTATGCTGGAGGCTGACCTGTGCCCGGCAGCCCTGTGCGTACCTCCTTAGTGAAACGGAGTACGTTTTACATATAATGTGTCATGTGAAGTGTAACTGTCTAAGGCTAGGTTCACATTAGCGTTTGTGTGCACAGCGTATCATCTGCATGCGCAAAGGCATGCCAAAATGCATGCAAACGCATACTAATGCAGCGTTTTTATCCGCATCAGTTTACACATGATGCAAAAAACCCGCTGTGCATGTGTTTTCATGTGTATTAGCATGCGTTTGCGTTATTTATGCGCATGTGTTCGATATTTCCAGGTGCTGTAATCAGTTCCTGGACATGCGCATGTCCTTGCGTACAAATGCGTTCCCATAGACAGTAATGCATTGTTTTGATGCACTCATCCGCATGCGCATGACTGCACATATATGACAGATTTTTGACGCTTCAAAAAATGCAAGATGTTGCGTTTGCCGGACACTGAGAAACGTCGCATGCGTAGGCATGTCCCTGCGTACACCATGTTAAAAATATGTACTCATGACGCATGCGGATCTATGCAGATCAAATGCTGCGCACCGATACACAAATGTGAAACCAGCTTTTCTGTACATTAATGTGTTAAACAATGTACTGATGTTCATGCATTGTTTTTTAGGGATAGAGATAGGGAAATATAGCATTTGGGTAAGGTTTAGTGTTAAAAGGGTTAATATAGGAAATACTTAAGCAATAAGATAAGAACTAGTTAAGGCTGAGGTGATGTCTAGTGGGAGGGGCTAGAGTAGAGTGAGTGGAGAAAGTTCCAGATTCAGTCAGCCGGGTTAGTGACAGTTGAGAAAGGGGTGGAGCCAGTGTAATGGCGGGAAGAGCTCTCCTGAGGTAAAAGTTTGTTGTGCGTAGGACAGTGAACAGTGAGGCTGCTAAACGAAGCTGTGTTATGTCAGAGGCTCATCATTCCAGGCCCTACGGGTGGTCAGGCACTGGAGCACGTGTGGATCTGGGCAGCAGGAGAGTAAAAGCGGCTAGGCTGATAGGACACTCCCGTGACGTCTGAGACTAATGGTCTGACAAGGATTGGTAGTAGCATCCTGTAATTTTGCCCAAGATGGGGAAAGTTCACGGGGAGCACCAGGGACCAGCTAGACCGGCTACTCAGAAAGCTGTGGGACTGGAGATCACGGAGCAGGTACACATGATGTCAGGAAGGACCAGGGATAGCTCAGGAGAAAGAGTATCCGTAACATGTGAAAACTGCTATGCGATGCCTGTATCAGAACTGGACGAGCTGAGTAAAATGTTGTTGAAAACAAACTTGGACTCTGGAAATGTGTGTGTGTTGCTGAAAGAAGTGGGAACTCTGCAGACTGGGAGAGCGTTGGCCCACAGGTGGTGAGACACCTTGCAAACACAGGGTATACACGGAAAGGTGGGCACCACAAGATATAATAATAATAAATAATAATCTTTATTTTTATATAGCGCTAACATATTCCGCAGCGCTTTACAGTTTGCACACATTATCGTCACTGTCCCTGATGGGGCTCACAATCTAGATTCCCTATCAGTATGTTTTTGGAGTGTGGGAGGAAACCCAAAACATATTTTTGTATCTAATATACAATTCCATATGTTCACTCGCCCACATTTCTCTTCACTTGTTTTTAATGGAATTTTAACTTGCACTTTGGTCTGTCTGGCATTTTTGTGTCTAATAAAGCTATTTTTATTCATGATATTTGCTGTAGTGTGCACTTCTTCTGCGCTTCTTTACCTTTCAAACACAGCACACAGCAACATAGACATTTTAATTATGTAGCGGAGCCAGGGCCGGCTCCAGGTTTCTATGGGTCCCGGGCGAAAGAGTCTCAGTGGGCCCCCTTAACACAGACCACGATTCATGATGCACAGATACTGCTGAGAAATATGGGTATAGCACAATGCCAAACACTTCTCTTCTTCCATTACATGACTGATATCTATTGTAAATTGTACAATAGCTCAAAAACCGCCAAATCCTCACAGCACACAGTACAGACTGGACAGTACAGTCCTCCATACAATATTATGGGCACCACATAGTCTCCCCTCATCACCCATATAATACCCCATGCAGTATGTCACCCCCCCATCCCCCATATAATGCTCCATACAGAATACTGGACCCAATATAATGCTCCATACAGAATACTGGACCACATATAATGCTCCATACAAAATATGGAGCTCTCCTCTACACTGTGCTGCGTTCTGTCTGCACTGTTACGGCTCAGGAAAGGGCGCTGTGGAAAGACTCCCCATTATCATCATCATTGCCTGCCCATCATCATCATCATTGCCTCCCAATATCATCAATGCCTCCCCTTTAATATCATCATCATCATTGCCTTCCCATTATCATTGCCTCCCCATCATCATCATTATCATTGCCTCCCCATTAATATCATCATCATTGCCTTCCCATTATCATTGCCTCCCCATCATCATCATTATCATTGCCTCCCCATTAATATCATCATCATCGCCTTCCCATTATCATTGCCTCCCCATCATCATCATCATCATCGCCTCCTCACCACCATCACTGCCTGCCTCCCCCCACCACCATCACACATACAGCACCGCAGGCAGCACTCTCTCACATACACACAGGCACACACACACACACACAGATCTCACCTGTCCGGCGTCCGCGCGCTCTCTGCCACAGCCGGCCGCTGAATGATGACGTCATTAAGCGGCGCTGCTGTGAGAGAGGAAGTGCCGGCGCAGGCGCCCCCTGGAGCTTGGAGCTGCGGCAGCGGAGGCACGGGGAGAGGTGAGTATTGCGCCGGCTCCTGCCGGGGCCCTGAGCAAGCAGGGGGGGGCCCAGTGGCGGCGCTGACACAGCTAACGGGCGCCGGGGTGCCCGACGGCGAGTGGGCCCCCCGCCTGCTCAGGGCCCAGGCACTTGCCCGGGTGTGCCGGGTGCTGACGCCGGCCCTGAGCGGAGCGTCAGGGTGTGATGGAGCAGCAGCAGCCTCTTGGCATGACTACCACCCTGGCCCCCGTTACATGCCAACCTTGTGAAGACTTACAGAAAATGTTTGACCTCTGTCATTGCCAACAAAGGATATATATCAAAATATGAACTTTTGTTAATGACCAAATACTTATTTTCCACCATAATTTGCTAAATAAATCTTGCCAAATCAGACAAGGTGATTTTCTGGATTTGTTTTCTCATTTTGACTCTCATAGTTGTGGTCTACCTATGTTGTCAATTACAGGCCTCTCTCATCTTTTTAAGTGGGAGAACTTGCAGAATTGGCGGCTGACTAAATACTTTTTTCCCCACTGTATATTGTCATATTTAAAATTTTAAAAATTACAAAAAGGAAAATGGGCCAATGCAAAACTTTGGGCCTTAAAAAAAAGACCTTAATTAGCCTGTTAGGGTTATGACTTGATCACTATCATCGTTAGGAAAAGCCAGGTGATGCAAATTTCCCAGCTTCATATAAACCCAGCCTCCTCTAACCTTGTGCCAAAAACAGCAGCCATGGGTTTCTCCTGAGCAGCTGCCTGGCACTCTGAAATTGAAAATGATGAATGCCCATAAAGCAGAAAAGGGCTATAGGAAGACAGCAAAGCGTTTTCAAGTTGCCCTCTCCTCAGTTCAAAATGTAATTAAGAAATGGCAGTTAACCGGAACAGTGGAAATCAAGATAAGGTCTGGAAAACCAAGAAAAAGTTCAGTGAGAGCTGCTTGTAGGATTGTTAGAGAGGCATATCAGAACCCCCGCTTGACTGCAAAAGATCTTCAGAAAGATTTAGCAGACTCTTGAGTTGTGGTAAATTGTTCTACTATTCAGAGACACCTGCACAAATATGGCCTTCATGGAAGAGTCATCAGAAGAAAATCTCTCCTGCCTCCTCATCATAAAATTCAGCGTCAGAAGTATGCAAAAGAACATCTATTTTGGAAACAAGTCCTGTGGACCAATGATGTTAAAACAGAACTCTTTGGCCACAATGATCAAAGGTATTTGTGGAGAAAAAAGGACGACTGAAGTAGTCAGTAAAAGTGGAATTGTGTGATGAATTCGGAGAAACCACTTGTTATATTAGTTGTGCTCAGAGATTTAAATTGTTCTTGTGTCACCAGTTTATTACAAACAGAAGAAAAATTGTAAATTTTGCTTAGAAACCTGCCATAATTTTTAATAGGGGTGAAATAATTTTTATTGCAGTTGTATGTCCTGTAACAAAATGCTAATCCTGTAACTGAGTGATTTCATGTTTATACAAGGTTGATACAAATAGTTACCTGTTGGTGAAGTGCCCTAGACAGCTGGGGAGCTGAGGATCAGGCCTAGAAGACCCATCTTTTCTCTCTTTGAGAGCATACCTCCATCTTGTGGACTGATAAAGTTACTACGTTATTAAAGTTTTTTCACCGTATTTACTAGTGATTACCAACCTTATTACAGTGGAAAATATTTTCAACTCCGGATAATCACTACTTCTATTTCTGCAAGAGAAATCTCAGTGTAGAGATTGGAAAAATATTGTATCATGTTTGGCTACAATCAGAGTGTGAAATGTAGACTTCTTTGTCAAGCTTCTTCGGCAGACAGAAATCAGTTTAATATCTTTACTGAAGAAGTGACAGGTTTTGCTGTGTTCTGTCTATCCCTTAAACAGGTTTAAAGGGAATCTGTCAGAAAGATCAAACATCCGAAGCCCCTTTCACACTTCAGTCGTGCGACGTCAGTCAAAATCCGCCAAAGTTAGAAAAAAAACGGATCCTCCTTTTTTTTTTGCGGATTCGTTTTTTTCCCCATTGAGTTTCATTAGTGACGGATTTTGACGGATGGTCGTCCAAAATTTGGCGTCAGTCGTGTTCTGAAAACGTACACTGCAACGTTTTTAGTGTGCGTCGAAACTGCGGACCATGACGGATCCGTTGCGTCCGCCGTTTTTCATAATGTACACCTATGGGTGGCGGATCCGTCATCATCCGTTTTTGACGGAATCCGACGACGGATCCGTTCTTCTATGCAGAAAATGCTCTGAACTCGTGCAGGAGTCTCTCTCTCTCTCTTTCTCATGTGAAAGAGGCCTAAGCCGTCTATATGGGCATGTAGGTCATAGGAAGCTGAATAAAATTATACCTTGATATCTGTGATCCAATGTCTTAACCAGGGAAATCTAGGTTTTTCTTATATGTAAATGAGCTGTTCAGGACTATGGGCTGGACATAGATCTCCCTGAGAATCTGCCTCCAGAGGTTATTTTAAAGGGAATCTGTCACCCTAAATCGGCGGGATAATTAAATGATGGCAGTCAGGTCAGATGGGGGGTGTTTTGGGTACTTGCCTTAACATGTTGTTCGCCGCTGTCTCCATTATTTCTGGGAATTGTAGTCGTTGCCCTCCATATAACGCGCCTGCGCATTGCAATCTGCGGGCAAAGCATACTGCGCGTGCGCAATTCAAGATTGCAATGCGCACGCGCGTTATATGGAGGGCAACGACTACAATTCCCAGAAATAATGGAGACAGCGGCAAACAACATGTTAAGGCAAGTACCCAAAACACCGCCCATCTGACCTGACTGCCATCATTTAAATATACCGCCAATTTAGGGTGACAGACAGGGCCGCCATCAGGGCATGAGAACCCTTACTGCTGTATGGGGCCCGGTCATTAGGGGGGGCCCGCCGCCCGAGCACGCAGGTCTGCGCTCGGGCCCGGGGGCCCCCAACATTTTGAGGCTCCCCCTGCACCTCAAGGGGCCCCCAGCTAGCGGCACATCACGCAGCCGCTATGGGGGCCCCTGTGTGGCAGGGGGGCCCGCCTGCCCCCAGCGCCGACTCCCCCCGCCGCTGCATTGAACTATACCGGCGTCTGCCAGTACAGTTCAAAGCGATGATGGAGGAGAGAGCGTCAGCTGACGCTCCCTCTCCCATCATTCCCTGCTCTGCCTCTGACACAGCGCGCTCACTGTGTGCTGGGCAGAGCAGGAGACAGGAGCAGGGAGCAGCGCTGGCACGAGGATGAGGTGAGGAGTGTTTTTTTTTTTTTTATAAATCTGTCCTGCTGTGTGGACATTCCTGGGGGGGGAGGAGAGATGAGGGCTGTAAAATGGGGGCCCTGCTGTCTATTATAGGGGCCCTGCTGTATACTATGGGGGCCCTGCTATATCCAATGGGGGCCCTGCTGTATACTATGGGGGCCCTGCTGTAAAATGGGGGGCCCTGCTATATATTATGTGGGCCCTGCTATATACAATGTGGGCCCTGCTATATACTATGGGGGCCCTGCTGTAAAATGTGGGCCCTGCTATACACTATGGGGGCCCTGCTATATACAATGGGGGCCCTGCTATATACTATGTGGGCCCTGCTGTATACTATGTGGGCCCTGCTATATACTATGTGGGCCCTGCTGTATACAATGTGGGCCCTGCTATATACAATGTGGGCCCTGCTATATACTATGTGGGCCCTGCTGTATACTATTGGGGGCCCTGCTATATACAATGTGGGCCCTGCTATATACTATGTGGGCCCTGCTATATACTATGTGGGCCCTGCTATATACTATGTGGGCACTGCTGTATACTACGGGGGCCCTGCTATATACAATTTGGGCCCTGCTATATACTGTGGGCCCTGCTATATACTATGTGGACACTGCTATATACTATGTGGGCCCTGCTATATACAATTTGGGCCCTGCTATATACTGTGGGCCCTGCTATATACAATGTGGGCCCTGCTATATACAATGTGGGCCCTGCTATATACTATGTGGGCCCTGCTGTATACAATGTGGGCCCTGCTATATACAATGTGGGCCCTGCTATATACTATGTGGGCCCTGCTATATACTATGTGGGCCCTGCTATATACTATGTGGGCACTGCTGTATACTACGGGGGCCCTGCTATATACAATTTGGGCCCTGCTATATACTGTGGGCCCTGCTATATACTATGTGGGCCCTGCTGTATACAATGTGGGCCCTGCTATATACTATATGTGCCCTGCTATATACTATGTGGGCCCTGTTGTATACATTGTGGGCCCTGCTGTAAAATGGGGGCCCTGCTGTATACTATGGGGGCCCTGCTATATCCAATGTGGGCCCTGCAATATACAATGGGGGCCCTGCTGTATACTATGGGGGCCCTGCTGTCTACTATAGGGGCCCTGCTGTAAAATGGGGGCCTTTCTATATACTATGTGGGCCCTGCTATATACAATGTGGGCCCTGCTATATACTATGTGGGCCCTGCTGTATACTATGTGGGCTGTGTTATATACTATGGGGGGATATATTATATTTTATAGGGTGGCTGTGTTATACAATATATGTGGCTGTGTTATATACTTTGTGGCTGTGTTATATACTATGGGGGGCTACGTTATATTCCTTTGGGGAGGCAGGCTGTATGATATTCTATTCGGGGATACATTATATTCTATGGGGGGCTGTATTATATTTATTATATTCTATGAGGGGTGATTGCATCTTACTCTATGAGGTGGCTACATTGTATTCTATGAGGGGCTAGATTATATTGTATGGGGCTTCATTATACTTTATGAGGGGGCTACATTATATTCTATGGGGGCTGCATTATACTATATGAGTAGGGCTACATTGTATTTTATGGAGGGGCTACATTATACTATATAAGGGGGCTCAATTATATTCTATGGGGGTTTAGATTATAATCTGTGGGGTGGTTGCATTATACTCTGTGGGGTGGCTGCATTATGCTCTGGGGTGGCTGCATTATGCTCTATAGGGTGACTGCATTATACTATATGTGGGCTGCATTATACTGTATCGAGGACTATGGGGAATACATTATACCATATGAAGAACTATGGGGTGCATTATACTATGGAAGTGAATTGTACTACATGGATGACTATGGCGGTGCATTATACTATATGGAGCACTATGAGGAGTGTATTATACTATATGGATGACTGAGTGTATTTTAATATATTGAGGGCTATTAGGAGTGTATTATACTATATGGAGGACTATGGATACATTATATTATATGGAGGACTATGTGGTGTGCACTTTACAATATGGAGGACTGTGGTGCACATTATAATATATGGAGGACTGTGGGGTGTATTATACTAAACAAGCAAAATGGTGCATATTCATCGAGTGATTGGTGTTAGGCTAAGTGCACAAGTTCAGGAATGTTTGCAGAATTTTCCTGAGCAAAAACGGACTTTTTCCGCGGTAAACTTTCTAGGTCAATAATATAGCGGGAAAAAGGCTAGAATTCCGCAAAATTAATGAACATGTTGGTTCTTTTTCCGAGATGTGTTTTTTTTGCGGAAAAAAACGCACCATGTGCACAAAAATTGCGGACTTCATTCTAAATGATAGGATGCTTAATTCATGCGTTTTTGACGCGTTTTTTCCCCAAAAAAAACGCAAATAATCCTGAACGTGTGCACATAGCCTGAATGTGTCATTGGTGAGGGCATGGTGCAGAAGTGAAGTTTTTCCATGAAAGGGCGGAGGGATTTTGGAAGGTTTGCGTGGTGGAGGAGGAGCTAGGGTGGATGCGGAACTGGGGGGTGGAGCCTGGGCGGAGTCTCAAGGGGGGCCCCATAAATTTTGCCAGTATGGGGCCCCGAAATTCCTAGTGGCAGCCCTGGTGACAGATTCCCTTTAAATGACAGGGGGAGTTACCAGAGTGAGACATGTAATGACTGTTAGGCTGCTCTCCTGATTTACATGTCTCACACTGGTAAAGCCCTCTTACATTTAAAATAAGCCTTTGTAGCTATAACAGCTTCACTCTTCTGAGAAGATTTTCTACAAGATTTTAGAGTGTGTCTGTGGGAATTTTTGCTTGGTTATGCAAAAGAGCATTTATTAGATCAGTCACTGATGTAGGAAAGGGTCAGGCTCACAATATCCATTCTAGTTCATCCCAAATGTGTTGGATGGGACTGAGAGTCAAGTATTTCCACACCAATCTCACCCAACCATTCCTGTATGCACATTGCTTTGTGCACAGTTGTGTAAAGAGGTGGCAGGGACCCTCATGTACCTTCTCTCTCCTTAATGCTGTTCACCTGTGTCACCCTGATGTTTTACTAATGTTTTGCTATTGTAATGTATTTGTCATGTACTGTAACGTGATATATGGTGCTTTAGCTTTGGGATCGATTAGTAAGTAGTGCAGGACCATAGAGGGATTAGAAAAGAGGGGGCACAGTAGAGATAGAGCATAGAATAGATAGAAGTGTTAGTTACATACAGGCAGTATAGGGGTTAAGCAGATGGGAGGAGTGACAGAGCAGAGCAGCACAGAGCAAGGGGTACAGGACAGATACTTCCTGGTTCTGTCAGAGGCCTGGGCACTTTGCCCAAGGACAGGACATGTGAGCAGAGTATCACAGGCCGTGGGGATAAAGCTGTTCCAGTAAGGGACCCCAGGCTGAGAATCTGCAGGTGGTCACCAGCTTATACAGACCCGTTCCAAAGAAGGATCCGAAGCTAGCGGCTGGGATTAGGAGGCAGCTGAGTCTGTGAGCCCGTCACCGTGTAACTCGCAGCTAGACCAGGGAAACGGCAGGAAGCTGGTGGGCCTGGAGCACGAGTGGGACAGAGATTGCCCAAGGAAACAGGTGGGACACGGATTGTCCAGGGATATAGTTGAGCTTGCCAGGAAAGGGAAACTGATGCAGAAGACAGAGTCTGTCCGGATGACAGGGAAAGATAAGAAGATGTCTCTGTGTTTAACTTGTGCTGCTTGTGTGAAGACTGCAGATAAGAAGATGTCTCTGTGCTTGATTTGTGCTGCCCATGTGATAAATACGCTGCTGTCTAGTAAAGTTAAGCTGTTGGAAAAAGACCTCATCTCTGAAGTGATTAGCGGAGCCGACATGGCAGCAGCTGAAGGGAATCTGACAGACTGTGAGTGTGCTGTGGTGCATGCTGCACATGCAGTAGAAGGGACTTTATTTATCTTTTCATGTACAAGGTGCCTGGGTGCTCACTGACTGTTGCTCAGTGAATTCGCCCACGACTACCACCCCGTGCCACCTTGTTACAGTTGAATAGTTATTCTGCAATGTAAAAGAGTATTCCCAAACTGTTCTCACAAAATTGAAAGCTACAATTGTCCAAAATGTCTTGGTACAATGAAGCATAAAGATTTATTTCCCTTCACTGGAACTAAGGGACCTTTGCTGACCATAGCATTATCCCCCCTCCACCAAACCTTTCACCTGGCAGAATGCAGTCAGGCAGATAACATTCTTCTTGTATTTGGCAAACTCATCCATTAGTTGCCAGATAGAGAAGCGTGATTGGTCTCAGTACAGAACACATTCCCACCACTCTAGTCTCATTAGTGATGGCTTTACACTTCTCCATTTGACACTTGACATTGAACTTGGTGATATAAGGCTTGCAGCAAGGCTGCAAAAATGAGAGTACATTCTTATAGGGCAAATATTTAGCTGATTCTGCATTGAGAATTTGCATATTACAGCTGCAGTGTTGTGAATGATATTTCTTGTAATTTCATTCATAATCTATGGAGAAAATCCACAGCCTAAAGTAACCAACACTGCATATTAGAATTATATCCTAATAATGGATTTTACCTTCTGCATTGCAATGGATGACGTACAATATTACTGCGCCATATTTGCAATAATGTTTATGAAGTCATGTTGTGTCCTAAACCCTAAATCAAGGCAAAGATTGCAGTATGTGGCCAAGGGATCTGTAGACTGACAGCTCTTGGCCATCTTTTTAGCTCAGCCTTTTAACTTCTAATCACCCTTGCATTCTGTTATCTCAATATGGTCATCTAGTGTGAATTATAGCGACCACTGGGCAGTGCTCATTGCCATGAGCTCGTCATAGGAAACATTGTGGACATATGTCATATCCATGGCACAGTTCTAATTATATACTAAGTATATAAACTTATGCTGTATCATTCTCATGGTGTTAAAGGTGTCATCACTTTCCAAAATTACATGCATTTGGCATACATTGGACAGTTTTATATCGGAATACCATTCTTTTAAAAAGGTGGTCAGAAACTAAATTTTCTTTTACTGCTAAATATCTGAATATCTAATGTCATAATCTAATGTATTTTATAATACAGTGCTGGCAAAAATTAAGAGACCACCACATCAAATCCCTGTCATGGGCAGCCCAATCTCCAGACCTGAACCCCATTGAAAACCTCTGGAATGTAATCAAGAGGATGATGGATGGTCACAAGCCATCAAACAAAGAAGAACTGCTTACATTTTTGCGCCAGAAGCAGTGTGAAAGACTGGTGGCAAGCATGCCAAGACGCATGAAAGCTGTTTTAATAATCATGGTTATTCCACAAAATATTGATTTCTGAACTCTTCCTGAGTTAAAACATTAGTATTGTTGTTTCTAAATGATTATGAACTTGTTTTCTTTGCATTATTTGAGGTCTGAAAGCTCTGTTTTTTTTTTAAAATTTTGACCATTTTTCTTTGTCAGAAAAAAAATGCAAAATTTATTGCTTGGAAATTCAGAGACATGTTGTCAGAAGTTTATAAACTAAAAGAACAATTTACATTTTACTCAAAAATATACCTATAAAGAGAAAAATCAGACAAATTGAACATTTGAAAGTGGTCTCTTAATTTTTGCCAGAGACGTATACTTTAATTAAAAATTCCCTATCCTTCTCTCACTAATCTAACTGCTTTAGTTTTTTTCTACTACATTTCCTTTGCTGATGCTCTGTTTGCGAATCACAGAGCATGCTGAGATACTCAAGCGAATCATCATCTGCGGTCAGTGACGCAGCCTCTGCCCCCTCCATGAAACAAAACGTCCCCAGTGACCTCAGTTTCAGGGGCTGGGCTAGTCCATACTGAACAGGCATCGGTTGTCAAATCTGATGGATTCTCAGTAGGATCCTATCACTGTGTACTGGTCTTCCCAGTGACAATAGTAACAATGCACTCTCTCACCTGCTCTCATCAGAAGTGAAAGAGCACACTGTCACTGCACATTATAAAAAGAGAATGAGCAACCAGAGACCAGCACCGCCCCAAGTGACATCACCAGGAAAACGATGGTCTTTGCTCGCTCGTTTTTTACTTACAATGTGCAATGATGGTGCATTCTGTTGCCGGCTTGTCACTTCTGATCAGAGCCAGCAAACAAGTGCATTGTCACTGCGCACTGAGAAAAATAGAGCACAGTGAGGCTATGTGCACATGTTGAGTAAATTGATGCAGAAATTGTGCATCATTTCTGCATCTCTTGGCAGGAAAAATGCTGCTGCGAGAAATGGCTTACAAGTACTGAGGTAAAAAACTCACCAAACACTCAACATGTGTATGAGCCTCACTGTGTTTTCTGACTCTTATCATTTGTCCTGTCCCTGTTTGGCCTTTTACTTGGAGTCATCAGCACTGGCTCACCAACTATAGACCTATGATCATTGGGCGACAGTTATTTATAACACTGGAGGACACAGACAGAAGAGGCCAATGTGCAAGAATAATATACGGGCCCTCTGCAGTCCAATCATAATGCACAATTCTACCTCGTTTGGAGGTGGAAATGTGCCACCTTACCTTTTAGGCCCCTGTGTGACTGCCCAATGGAATGTCCGTCCCTGATTTATACCATAGTGTGCAACATATTATCTATCGCACTCTTTATGCATTTTGCACCTACTTTTGCATATTCACTTTTTTGTAGCCCTTTGCACTGTATTTGATATTTGTATATAGTGTTATTTTTTTTTTACTATTAATTTGATGTTTTTTTATGAATTACTAATTTATACACTAATTTTACTTTACAAATTTCCCTCTTCCACTTGTATAAGATAATAATATCATATTCCTATTCCTTCATGCCTCATCTATTCCATTATTTATTATTGTTTTCTATCCTGTAGCACTAAACCTTAATTGCTGTACTTTTGATTTTAGATATAATTCTACTCATATGATTAACCACTCTCTTCTTGGTTGCTGTCTGTATGATTGTGTCTCCACCTACTGTATATACTGTACATATGTTTAAATGTTTTTATATGTTAATAATAATTAAACTAAATGTTCTTGATTAATTATGGTATGTGTAGTCTTTGTTTATAGATTTACTAGTTGTATTCTTCACTACAACCATTATACTCTACTTGCCTTGAGCTCGGCCACTTTGGACACTTTTGTAGGTTTTCATTATCAAATATCTTAAAGTTCTGAAGAACATTTTAATGAAATGCATGATCTAAGGTAGACACTCCTTGTGCCTGCATGAGACGCTGTATTACCTGTATTATTAACTCTACTGTAGTTTTAGGGGAGAACAGCTTTGTAATATAGCAGTAGATAGCAATTAATGCAATTTTTGCTTTCTGTTAAACTCTGGTATCCTGTACAGGCAAGCAAATAAGGCTGCACTCTGAAACGCTATAATGGTAAACATTGAATATATGAAATTGGCACTGCATTACTGCTGTAGAAAACATGTTAAAAAATGAAAATTTGTGTGAGCCCAACAGCCAACAGCCAACGACAAGGCATATCCCTTTGTTGGAACCCTAAACCTAATATGATGCCTCTCCTGGGCTAAAAGCTTACAATTCTATGGGCAGGTGGTATCAAGCTCTATTAAAAACACCTTAGATGGGAGGAGTGTTCAGTTAGAGGGCATGTATTACAAATATCAAAAAAAGCTCATGCCATTTAATGAATTTGGTGCCTCTTCTGAGAGGCGTGCACCTACGTACACCTCCATGGCTAGAAGTAGCGTTTCTGCTGTGTAAAATGATAGCAGTTTAGCTTAATTGCATGGGCGGGTGTGCCTGTTCCTCGTCCCACTCAGTCTCTCCCCCAACTCTACGCATTTCAGCAGAGCTGATTCAAACTGGCGTGAAAACGCCAAAAGGACTTTTCACAGCTTTTATAGAACTTCTGTGACTTCAATGGATCCTTAATGTTTCTCGTTTTTTTAAAAAACAAACTCCACATTGTTCCAAGTTACTGTATATTTAGAGTGATCGGCACAGTGTAGGATATGGCCGTTCAAGGCATTCACACTTGGATTTACTCTCCATGTGGAATTTGTTGGTACAAGCCGCATTCTGCAAGTAGTGGCCTGGGCAGCGCTTCAAAGTGTACATGTACCAGCATTACATTACATCTTTTTTCTTATGGACATCAAATTGCCGAGTTTATCTTTGCTTGACTAAACATACACATTCCACTGGCTGCTCCATCATTTCCTGTGACTGAAGCTGAAACAAAACCTTTCTGTTCTGCTCACATTGTTCTGATTAACAAGTCTCTTTGATACTGAATAATTCTGAATGCACAGAGATGTAGCAAATGCGTCTGACTTCTCAATAATTGGCTTTATACATTTGCTGTTAAAACTCTTTTTATGCTTAACAGCCCAACTTGGCCGCACATCTGGTTCTCATGAAGTTTACGCTACTTTCTGTACCTTGGAAGAGTCCCTGAGAACAATTTCCTTGACTCATTCATAAAAAAGCATTTAGTCCAGGCAGCCGTGTGCGGGGAGTTCACAAGCGCTGAGTGCTGCAATTAGAAACATATAGGGTATTGTTAGGAAGTATGTGAGTAATCTGCAGCCGACACAACAACCGTGAAGAACTCCAGGTTTATAAATATAACCCACAAGCAATTTAGGGCATTTACATCTAGGACACACGGCTTGGTTCCCTTCTTCCCAAACTTGTAAATGGGTTCATCCTTTACTGGTAATAGATAAAATGCTCATTAAAAGCCACTAAGGGAAGCAGTAAAAGTGCACCGACTACAATGTATTGACCTTCTGCCTTTTCCTATTATTTAAGTCTTCAAGAGAAACCGTCGCCAGTACAAGTCTATCAAAGCTGAACAAGTCAAAGCAATTATTACAGTGCTAAGCAACCCCCCAAAGTGCATGTCAAGGGTCAAAAGTGTTGTTGAGACCAAACTCATGACTTCTGATTTAGGCAAGTCAAACTGTCACATATTAATAATATACAGATTGCTAAAGTTACAATGGCCATAATTTCCAATATTTTTCACATATGATAGAAGTAGGGGCTTTACTAATCATACCTCATTAGAAAAGCCCCTTAAAATGTTGTTAATCGGGCAACCGATTGAAGGACAATCAGTACTGCTGTATTATTGATGTGCTTGGACTGATAGCAGCCCTTTCTGTAGTTCAATAGTTGGCTACATGTATGTAATTCATCAGCCATGGCTGTATAACTAGTAAGGGTCTAACTTCTGGATCCTCCATCAATCCTGAAAACAATGGTTTATTACTGCCCCAACTTGTAATTTTTCCTTGTATGGTAGTGCTTGGGACCACCTGCCCGTGGGACCACCATGCAATTCCCTACAGATCAGGGAAACCGAGGGCAGCTATGGAGAGGAAAGACAGAAGGGGTTACTGTATGATAAAACCTTTAACAGTAAATTTGCACAACACTTGAGTGCACTGGCAGTGCTATCCACATGATAAAAATGTACGTTCTGGTGCCGCAGCATATGATGTACATGTTCATCATATATAAAGCCAAGGAGCATTTAGGATGCAGTGACCATAATATGGTAAGTTTCAATCAAACATTCAAAAGGGGAAATGCAAAAACTTGGAACTTTAGGAAAGCTGATTTCAACAAATTAAGGAAGAACTTAATAAAGTAGACTGGGACCACGTCATGGTAACTGGAAACAAAAAATATATGTTGGGAAATGGCGGGACGGCAACAAATGGTGGAATGCAAGAGAATGAATATAAATGAACTAATTAAAACAAAAAAATAATCTGAAATATGAAATACACATGGAATTAGAATAAAAAATAGGCCTTTATTAACACATGGCTGAATACAAATACCACAAGAAATGTATATATGTTAAAAGATTAATACAGATGATAACAAATGATCATATAAAAATAAACAATGGCAGTTCTGGAGTGTGCCACAAATCCGTGCCCCTACGCACGTTTCGGAACTTGTTTCGAAACGTGCGTAGGGGCACGGATTTGTGGCACACTCCAGAACTGCATTGGTCTTCAGGTATATAATCGGCACATAGCACATTGAGGTATTTTTTCCTATTTCACTAGTTATATATTAGCACTATGCACATTGCACTTTTTTCTAATGGGCTTTGATGCATTCTACATTTGGACACTTTGTCTATGTGCGGTGGTGTTTTGCACACATTTGTGTAGTGATTAGTAAATTATGTGCACACAATACACTTTTTTGTTTTTTTCACATGATAAGATTTTTTATTTTCTGAACACATTATCTTTGCCTGATTTGCACTTTTTTCAATATTTTTTTTGCATACAGATTGTGTTTACTCAGGTTCTGTGTGCACATTTTGGGCAATTGCTCACTTGCACTTAATCTTAGTTTTTTTTTTATATATATTATATATATATATTATATATATATATATATTTTTTTTTTTAAAAAAAACCTATGTGAACATATGTGTATATCACCACCAGGTTACACCTACCAGCTTCTATAAATTCAGCCTAATTGGCTATACTTGTGAGTGTGCCATTGTTTATTTTTATATGATCATTTGTTATCATCTGTATTAATCTTTTAACATATATACATTTCTTGTGGTATTTGTATTCAGCCATGTGTTAATAAAGGCCTATTTTTTATTCTAATTCCATGTGTATTTCATATTTCAGATTATTTTTTTGTTTTAATTAGTTCATTTATATTCATTCTCTTGCATTCCACCATTTGTTGCCGTCCCGCCATTTCCCAACATATATTTTTTGTTTTTATATTCGGGTGGACAGCCATCTTTTTGTTTGGTGATATCAATAATATATAGATACATTTATTACTTTATTATATTATTTATATTATTTTTCATTTTTTCTATTATTTGGTATCGCATTGTGTATGTCATGGTAACTGGGAATACCGAACATAAATAATGCATGTTAAAGGAAATAGTACTAGAATCCTGTAGAAAACTTATACCCTCTCATAATAAAATGTCAAGGAATAAAAAGAAACCATTATTGATAAATAAGACAGTACAAAATTTAATAAGACAAAAACAAAGGGCATTCAAAATCTAGAAGGCTGAGAATACAGAAAAAGCGTTTCAGAAGTTTAAAGATCTAAATAAGAAATGTAAAAAAGAAATCAAGCTAGCAATGTTATCTACAGAGAAACAAATAAATCCCAAAATTTGTTATAAATACATCAATTCCAAAAAAAAAACAACCTAAGATCTTAAACAGGTACTTTTCATCTGTGAACAGTCTGTTCCAGGGATCTTTCAACAAGGCAAAAATCAAAGTTTGCCACCTGATATAACTAGTTTAGTACAAAATGTAATACACCTAAACAAATTAACTCCTTTATCTCCCAAAATGGTTTGCACATTAATGAAAAGGCCATTTTTTCCCAATTCTGACCAGTGTCAATTTATGAGGTAATAACTGTAGAACGTTTCAACGAATACCAGTGATTCTGAGAATGTTTTTTCATGACATATTGTACTTCATGATAGTGGTAATATTGCTTCGATATGACTTGCATTTATTTGTGAAAAAATTTAAATTTGGTGAAAATTTAGCAATTTTCAAACTGTCAATTCTTATGCCCTTAAATTTAAATTAAATTTATGCCACACAAAATAGTTAATACAGTTGTGCTGAAGAGTTTACATACCCCGGCAGAATTTTTGCTTTCTTGGCCTTTTTTCAGAGAATATTTATTTTATTTTCATTTATTTTACTCATTTAAATAGCGCCATTAATTCCACTGCACTTTACAGACATTATCGGCACTGTTTCTAATCTAAATTCGATATCAGTATATCTTTGGAGTGAATATGAATGTTAACACCAAAACCTTTTCTCCACTCATGGTTAGTGGTTGGATGAAGCCATTTATTGTCAAACTACTGTGTTTTCTCTTTTTAAATCATAATGACAACCCAAAACATCCAAATCACCCTGATCAAAAGTTTACATACCCCATTTCTTAATACCGTGTATTGCCGCCATTAATATCAATGACAGCTTGAAGTCTTTTGTGGTAGTTGTGGATGAGGTTCTTTATTTTCTCACTCTTCTTGACAAAAAGCCTCCAGTTCCTGTAAATTCTTGGGCTGTCTAGCATGAACTGCGTGCTTGAGATCTCCCCAGAGTGGCTCAATGATATTGAGGTCAGGAGACTGAGATGGTGTTGGAATATGTTTGGTGCAACAACTCCATTCCTGTCTGAATGTTTAGTTGCTAGATTTGTATGCTGTGTATAAAGTTAGAACAAAAAAGAAAAATCCCAGAGGCTCACACAGGGATAGCATGTGACTGTATTTCCTGTTTTTCTGTGTATGATGGGCTATAGCAAAACTCAAAAGGGATACGGAATCCTGCACCCAGAGACCAGCACAGTAACAATCAGCAGAGATGTAGTGATTGATGAAAACTCTGTATCACTCAAATTCCATGAAGTTAAACCAGTTTGGAATGTCAGAAGCCAAAGGTGCGTCAACACTAATGGATTCATCCTACTTAAAGTTGGAAGGAGAAGAATATATGCTACCCAGCAGTGAGTTACAGACAAGCAGTGGGGGTGTTTCTGTACATAGCAACCACAACTCGTCCGGATTTCACAGCCATAAATTGGAATTCTCTGCCGACGTGTAAGCAAGCCACGCAAAAGAGACTGGAACGTGGTGTACTCAAGTTTGTTTATTTCGAGCCTGACAAGATGAAAGCTGATAGTATGACAAAGACATTATGAAGAGCCAAGTTTGTGGACTTCAGAACCGCAAATGGGACTAACAGGATAAGTAGTTGTTGAGTGGGGGTGTTGGAATATGTTTGGTGCAACAACTCCATTCCTGTCTATGAGTGTTTAGTTGGTAAATTTGTATGCTGTGCATAAAGTTTAAAAAAAAAACTCCCAGAGGCTCACACAGGAAGAGCATGTGACTGTATTTTCTGTTTCTGTGTATGAGAAAAGCAGTCTGCTGTAGATGCTGCACAGATAGAGACACACAAATGATCTATTAAGCTTATCATATATTGTTCCAGAATAAAGAAGCTCTGTTGTCACACGCTTGGAGAGTATCCTGAATAATCCACTGCCAACAGATGGCCACTCCAGAACCTTCACTTTGTTCTGCTGTAGCCAATGGCAGGTCAACTTGACCTTGTGTTTTGGATTGTTGTCATGTTGGAACGTTCAAGTATGTCCCATGCGCAGCTTCCGGGCTGATGAGTGAAAATTTGTCTCCAGCATTTGCTGATAAGTGCTGCATTCATCTTTCCTTCAACTTTGACCAGGTTTCCTGTGCCTTTGTAGCTCACACAACCCCAAAACATCAGCGATCCACCTCCATGCTTTACAGTCAGAATGGTGTTCCATTCATCATAGGCCTTGTTGATCTCTCTCCAAATGTAACGTTTATGGTTGTGGCCAAAAGTTCAATTTTAGTCTCATGACTCCAAATTACCTTGTTCCAGACGTTTTGAGGCTTGTCTCTGTGCTGTTCTGCGTATTGTAGGTGAGATACTTTGTGGCATTTACTCAGTAATAGCTTTCTTCTGGCGACTCAACCATTTTCTCCATTTTTCTTCAAGTGCCTCCTTATTGTGCATCTTGAAATAGCCACACTGCTAGTTTTCAGAGTCCAGTATTTCAGCTGATGTTTTTTGTAGGTTTTTCTTTGCATCCCGAACAATTTTCCTGGCAGTTGTGGACAAAATTTTTGTTGGTCTACCTGACCGTGGTTTTATTTTTACAGAGCCCCTGATTTGACAAGTCTTTTGCGTCCCATGATTCATAATCCAGAAACACCAGTGGCTGGATGAAAGATAAAAGTGTCTGTCTGGATCCCACAAACTCACTCAGCTTTTATGCACACACACTGATAACAAGCAAACAGGTTATAGGTGAGGATGTTACCTTTAGTAGCCAATCAAACCCATTTGTGTCAACTTCTGTGCATGTTATCAGGCCAAAATCACCAGGGTATGTGAACTTTTGATCAGGGTCATTTGGATGTTTTGGGCTGTCATTATGATTTAAAAAGAGAAACACTGTAGTTTGACAATAAATGGCTTCACCCAACCACTAACCATGAGTAGAGAAAAAGTTTTGATGTTATCATTCATGTTCTCTGAAAAAAGGCCAAGAAAGCAAAGATTCTGCAGGGGTATGTAAACTTTTGAGCACAACTGTAAATAACATTTCCCACATGTCTACTTTACATCAGCACAATTTTTGAAACAATTTTTTTTTTTGTTAGGAAGTTGTAGGGGTTAAAAGTTGACCCTACTTACCCCTTTTCCATTCTGTTTCCCTTCCCGGTCTTAATACTAAATTAATAAAAAATATAAAAAAAAAAAAAATTGACTATTGATTTCTCATTTTTCCAACAAAGTTACAAATCCATTTTTTTACATTTGAAGTGACTTTGAGGGATCTATATGACAGAAAACACCCAAAAGTGACACCATTCTAAAAATTGCTTGAAAAAAAAAAAGTTTATTAACCCTTCATGTGCTTCACAGGAAGTTTCTGAATGTGGAAAAAAAATTAACATTTACCTTTTTTCACAAAAATGTATCTTTAGACCCATATTTTTTTTATTTTTACAAGGGTAACAGGAAAACTTGACTCCAAAATTTGTTGTGCCATTTCTCCTTAACATGCCGATACCCCATATGTGGAGGAAAACCACTGTTTGGGTGTACGGCACAGCTCGGAAGGGAAGGACCGCCACTTGATTTTTTGAATGCAGAATTTGCTGGAACAATTAGAGAATACCATGTAGTGTTTGGAGGGCCCCTGATGTGACTAAACACCGAAAATCGCTCACATGTGACACCATTTTGGAAACTATACCCCTCAAGGAATGTATTTAGATGTGAAGTGAACATTTTCATAAGGGTAACAGAAGAAATTTCACCAAACAATTTGTTGTTCAATTTCTCCTGAGTACTCCCATATCCCATATGAGGGAGAAAACTACTGTTTGGGCGAACGTTGAGCCCCTGATGTGCCTAAACAGTGGAAACCCCCCACAAGTGACCCCATTTTGGAAACTTGACCCCTCAAGGGATTTATTAAGGTGTGTAGCGAGCACCTTGAACGCCAGGTGCTTCACAGATGTTTATAACGTTGAGCTGTGAAAATAAAAAAAATCACATTTTCCCCATAAAAATGTCATTTTAGCCCCATTTTTTTATTTTCACAAGGGTAACAGCAGAAATTGCACCATACAATTTGTTGTTCATTGTCTGAATACGCTGATACCTCATATGTGGGGAAACTACTTTCTAGGCACAGTGCAAAGCTCAGAAGGGAAGAAGCGCTATATTGGAGTTCAGATTTAGCTGGAATGGTTTGCCAGCAAAGCAGACCCCCTCCAGAAATGAGCCCATTTTACAAACTACATCTCTCAACTAATTCATCTAGGGTGCAGTGATCATATCGACACCACAGATGTGACACAGAATTTTATACCATTGTGCAGTGAAGAAAAGATAATTACATTTTACCACCAAAATTTGGTTTGACAAGAAGTGGGTAAAAATGGCACCAAAATTTGTCCCACAATTTCTACTGAATGTGGCAATACCCCATATGTGGCTGTACAGTACTGCTTAGCCACATGGCGAGGCTAGGGAGGGACAGAGCGCTATTTGCCTCCTGGAGCGCAGATTTTTCTAGAATAGTTTGCGGACTCCATATACAGAGCCCCTAAGTGCTAGAAGGGAAGAATTCCTCCCTCAAGTGACCCCATTTTTGAAATTACACCCACTTTGGAATTTATCAACAGGTGTAGTGACGATTTTGACTCCATGGGTGTTTTCCAAAAACAAGCAGCAGTGGATGTTGCTGAGTGAAAATTGCAAATTGCCGTTGTAGTGACCAGTACCTTCTAGTGGCCAGTACGTTATGCCCAGATTATGGTTCTGGAGACATGCTCCCGTAAATTAGGCAGGTTCTCATCACTACAGAAATGCCAAACATGTGGACGCTATATGTGGTTTAGGCGCTCAGAATGGAGGGGGGCATTTGGATTTGGGAGCGCAAAATTTGCTGAATTTATTTAGGAGGGTGAGTAGCCATTTCGCTTTTCAAAAGTCTTTGTATTACCAGTTACGTGGAAGTCACCTATATTTCCATTAACAGATGACAGACCTCAGTGGGGACTTGCTTTTTTCGTGGATCCTTCTATTAGGAACATTTTACATAACATTTGGGATCACATTTATCCTGCGCTCTACGCTGAGCACTTACATTGGGGTTTCCACCTTAATCTCTGAGTGACATGATTCAGATGAAACCCCGAGGGATCAATTCACTATAATGAGGCTGCAGAGTTACTCTGAACTCTCTGGCCTCTGTTCAGCAGTGTCCTTCTTATCAGAAGTGCACAAAACTGTGGCCGACTGCACTTTATATGCACTCCTAAAAAGATGGACACCGCAGGACAGAGGCCAGACGGCATTCACAGTGCCTTCATCTGCCTCATTATAGGGAATCTTCCCGGTTCAGTCTGAATCACGTATTTCAGAGATTGACATGGAAACCCCGGTGTAATCACTCAGTGGTTTTATTTATTTTTTACGCCAATCCTCGTGCGGTATAAGTATTAATTAGGTGACTTTATTCTTCGGGTCGGTGCGATTACAGTGATACCAGATTTATATCAGGTTTTTATGTTTAGCGGCTGTCACAAAAAGACGCTTTTTATTGCAAAAACTAGTTTTTTGATTTTGGGACCTATAATTATTCCATATTTCAGCCGACATAGTCATGGGGGGGCTTGTTTTCTGCAGGAAGAGTTGACGTTTTTATTGGTACCATTGTCCAGCACATGACATTTTTTGATTGCTTTCTACTCCGATTTTTGGGAAGCAGAATGAACAGAAACCAGCAATTCAGGAATTTTTTTTTTATATCGTTCCGTGTCGTAAAATTGATAAGGCAGCTTTATTCTTCGGGTCAGTACAATTACAGCAATACCACATTTATATATTTTTATGTTTTGACGCTTTTACGCAATAAAACTATTTTATAGAAAAAATAATTATTTTTGCATTGATTTATTCCGAGAGCTATACATTTTTATTTTTCCACTGATGGAGCTGTGTTATGGCTTGCTTTTTACGAGACAAGATGACGGTTTCAGCGGTACCATGTATATTTATATTCGTCTTTATTGCGTTTTATTCCACTTTTTGTTCGGCGATTTCAATGATCAAGCATTGTTTTTTGCCTTGTTTCTTATTTATTTTTTTATGGTGTTTACTAAAGGTTTATTTTCATAAAAATATTTATTTATGGGTACTGTATATATATATATATTTTTTTTTTTAATTAGTTTGTGATTTTTAGAAAAATACTTTTACAACTTTTTTTTAAACTTTTTTACTTATTCCCACAACGGGACTTTCACTTTCTGCAGTCTGATTGCAGTTATAAGGCTATGTTTCCACGTGCCAGATTCCCAGCGCTTTGGACACAGCGGATACCTGCAACGCCCAAAGCGCTGCAGGCTTTTGTTGCTTCATTGAACTGAGTGTCTCCGCAAGATAAATAGACATGCTGCAGTCTATAAAGAAACACCGCATGTCCGGTTACGCAGGACCGCTGGAGGCATCCCTGCATGCATAGTGGAGATGGAATTTCATAAAATCTCTTCCACTATGCTGTAACATCTGGACGCTGCGGCTGTACGCAGCGTCCAATCCGCAGCAAATACTGATGAAATACGTCACGTGGAGACATACCCTAAGGCATAGCAATGAAGGATCATTGCTATACTTATAACCTCTCAGCCCCGCAGACACAAGTTAGTTAGATCATGCGCTGTGCATGACCTAACTAACTTTCTAATGCCTGGTGACCTGGATGTCATCTGACATCGATTCACCATTGCAACGTTTGGCAACGTCGAGCGATGACGTCACGGGGTCTCCGATCCAATGGCAGAGGGGCTTTCTTCCCACTTCCTGCTCCCGAAATGCTGCGATCGAGTTCGATCGTAGCATTTAGAAGGTTAAAGTGGTGGGAGTCAGCTGTCAGAATCACCCGGCGGCGATCGATTAATACATACATACATTTGGTATAACACACAAAGCAGTTCCTCCTTTTCTTAAGGCTTATTCACACTTCAGTATTTGGTCAGTATTTTGCAATAGTATTTGTAAGCTAAATTCAGAAGTGTAATTTATAGAGAAAAACTATAATTGAAAGATTGACACTTGTTCTGTGTTTTGGAGACATTCCTGGTTTTGGCAAACAAATACTGATGAAATACTGATCAAAAATTCTGAAGTGTGACTGAAGCCTTATACCGAGTGGAGAAAAAAAGAGAAAGAGGTGCTCCTTGTATAACACTCCAAGCGAGCATAGATGGACCTCTTGATGAAACCGCGGGTGGTGGTGAAACTGGCGTCGAGGTGCTCTCCTGCCTCATTTCCCCACTATGGCCAAAGGCAGTTATGGTAAATATTTGATACACAATTGCTGCACATTTTTTAATGCGTTTTTCAATATACTATTAATAATTTATCTGAGTATGTGGCATTTCTGCATATCTTGTAGCTTGGGAGATTGCTCTTTCATACAATTATGTGCAGAGTTTGATCAACTACATGGCATTAAAAATATCTGGTGTTTATTGTTTTTTTTCACTTGTGCTTTTATGTCTATTTCTTTATTGATTACATTTTTGTCTTTTCTCTTTTCACTTTATTTTCATTAATATCTATCAGTTTATATTATTTTTCAATATATTCTTGTATATTTTTTCAATAAATGTTCAATATTTTTTCCAATCATTGTTATTCCCTGTCGCTGTAGGTATACTGTTTATTATAGAAGGGTATCTATGGTAATTATTTTTGGGAGGACTCCCTTTTTTTCATTACAGACTAACAAACAGTGCTGGCACCTGTATTTTTATAAATCCATTTGTAGTGAGTTCCTCCAATTCGTGATAGTAAGAATTGTATCATTTAAAAGGAATCTGTCACCAAGTTTTTTGCTCCCCCATCTGAGAGCAGCATGATGTAGAACGAAACCAGCTCACCCTGAATATGGCTGCTACAGTCTTTGACTCGGAGGAAGCCACTCCTGTCCGATGTGGTACCAGAGACCTGATTCCAGCATATATCACTTGCTTGGCTGCTTTCTGTAGTTTTACTAAAATTACAATTTTCTCTGCTGCAGATCTACTAGTTCTCTGAATGTTGAGCTTTGAATAACAAAGCACACACCACTGATTGGCAGCTTTCTGTGTTCACTGTGCATAGGCAGAATGTGCCAAACAGTAATGGGGTGGGAATATACAGAGCTTTTGAATATAGAGTACTACATAGCAGCAGGTTTACTAATCCTCTAGTGATAATCTCCTGCTGATAAAACTGATTTTATCTAAACTACAAAAAGTGAAACATTGCTGGAATCAGAATTTCTACCCCTACATCATGCTGCTCTTAGATTAGGTGGCAAAAACGTAGTAACAGATTCCCTTTAACATTTTTAATTAAAAATAGCTCATAGATGGGTTTCCAGGTACTCTGAAATCTTCATAAATATGGCACCAAGCAGCATATACGGTGTTATATGGACCCATATGAATGCTCTATGTTGTCATTCAGGGTTCATGCACATATTCATGCTCCAAATATATATGAAAATAATTATTTATTACTCAGAACATAGACTGACCCCATCATGGCATGCATGCATTTCTTTAGGGATTTGTTTTACTGGCATTAATAGGGAACCTGTCACCAGGTTTTCCCTATATAAACCAAAAGCATCACCATTAAACCCACCTCTATATATAAGCCCCCTACTCCACCCTCAGATCCATGAAAATACCTTCACCAACTGTTGGGAAAGAAGAGGTGCGAAGCTCAGGTCTGCAAACACAGAGGGCTTAAGGTGGTCAGAAGTCCAAATTAATTTTTCTCCTAAGGGTTCATACTCACTGGAGAGAAAAACGGACGAGTGCAATCCAATTAAAAATTGGATTGTACTCGGATCCATGTTAATTAATAGGTGACTTCTCATTTGCGATTTTTTTCTCATCTGAAATCGGACTGAGAAATAAATCGCTGCATGCTGCGATTTGCAGCGATTTTTGGATGAGACTCGCCAATGCAAGTCAATGGGTGCGAGAAATAATCGGACAGCACTCGCACCATGCGAGTGCTGTCCGATTTATACGCACTAGTGTCGTTAGAAAAGCCGGCAATTCATCCCCGGCTACTGTAAAATCACACTGACAGCTCACAAAACACTAGATATACACACATAGAATACATATATATATATGTCATTGTGACACACACATATATATATATTTTTAGTTCATACACTTCTACATAGTATAATAGCCGCTAATTCAATTGCCGGCTTTTGTGAAATTACAGACCCGACGTGAAATGACACATGGTTTACATACAGTTAACCATGTCATTTCATGTAGTTTGATATATGTTTTTCACTAACAATTACATGAGTGTATGTGTGCAAAATTTCATACATGTAGGGGTTAATTAAAGGTGCAAATTCGTTGAAAAAAAAAAGCATGGGCTCCCGCGCTATTTTCTCTACCACACCAACAAAGCCAGCGAGTGGGGGCAGATAGTAATAGCCTAAGGAGGGTGCATTTATTTTGTGCCCCCCCCGGCTACTAACATCTGCCCCAGCCACCCCAGAAAAGGCAAATCTATAATTAGATGCGCCCTTTCTGGCACTTAGCCCGTCTATTCCCATTGCCCTGTACCGGTGGCTAATAGGTTAATAATGGGTTAAAGCCACCTTGCTATTGGAAGGTGACTTTAAGCCAGGTTAATAATTGAGAGTTGTCAATTAGACAACTCTCAATTATTAATCCTATTGTATGAAATAAAAACACACACTTTAATTAAAAATCATTTTAATGAAATAATCACACAGTTTTTGACCATCTTTTATTTTACAGGTAATCCGTGCAAAGCCCTTGTTCTCCTGTAATAAAAATAAAATAATAAAGCAACATTACTCTTACCTATCCGGTGCTCTGTCTGACCTGAACTGAACTTATTAGCCTGGGAAGCAATCAATTAAGCTTCCCACACTAATCACTTCCTCTCCTGACAGCCGGGGAGAGGAGCTCATTCATTCGCGGGCTTACAGCTGAGCTGCCAGCATTAGCTGCGCTGCTTACTGTAAACCAGTTAACCCTTTGTGAAGGATTACAGCATGGGACCTGACAGAGCACTGGATAGGTAAGAATAATGTTGCTTTATTATTTTATTTTTATTACAGGAGAACAAGGGTTTTGCAAGGAGTACCTGTAAAATAAAAGATGGTCAAAAACTGTGATTATTTAATTAAAATGATTTTTAATTAAAGTGTGTGTGTTTTATTTTTATTTCATACAATAGGATTAATAATTAAGAGTTGCCTAATTGACAACTCTCAATTATTAACCTGGCTTAAAAGTCACCTTTCAATGGCGAGGTGACTTTAACCCATTATTAACCCATTAGCCACCGCTACAGGGCAATGGGAATAGACGGGCTAAGTGCCAGAAAGGGCGCATCTAATTATAGATTTGCCTTTTCTGGGGTGTCTGGGGCAGATGTTAGTAGCCAGGGGGGGCACCAAAAAAAATGCACCCTCCCTAGGCTATTATTATCTGCCTCCACTCACTGACTTTCCCTGTCTGGTGGAGAAAATAGCGTGGGAGCCCACGCTTTTTTTTTCAACGAATTTACACCACCCCTACCTGTATGAAATTTTGCACACATACACTCATGTCATTGTTAGTGAAAACCATATATCAAACTACATGAAATGACATGGTTAACTGTATGTAAACCATGTGTCATTTCATGTCGGGTCTGAAATTTCACAAAGCCGGCAATTGAATTAGCGGCTATTATACAGTCATGGCCAAAAGTTTTGAGAATGACACAAATATTATATTTTCACATGATCTGCTGCCCTCTGGTTTTTATGTGTGTTTGACAGATGTTTTTATTCACAGACAGAAATATAATTGCAAACATATGAGTAACAAAAGCTTATATTGACAGTTAGAATGAGTTAATGCAGCAAGTCAATATTTGCAGTGTTGACCCTTCTTCTTCAGGACCTCTGCAATTCTCCCTGGCATGCTCTCAATCAACTTTTGGACCAAATCCTGACTGATAGCAGTCCATTCTTGCACAATCAATGCTTTCATTTTGTCAGAATTTTTAGGTTTTTGTTTGTCCACCCGTCTCTTGATGATTGACCACAAGTTCTCAATGGGATTAAGATCTGGGGAGTTTCCAGGCCATGGACCCAAAATCTCTATGTTTTGTTCCCTGAGCCATTTAGTTATCAACTTTGCTTTATGGCAAGGTGCTCCATCATGCTGGAAAAGGTATTGTTGATCGCCAAACTGCTCTTGGAGGGTTGGGAGAAGTTGCTCTTGGAGGACATTCTGGTACCATTCTATATTCATGGCTGTGTTTTTAGGCAAGACTGTGAGAGAGCCGATTCCCTTGGCTGAGAAGCAAACCCACACATGAATGGTTTCGGGATGCTTAACAGTTGGCATGAGACAAGACTGGTAGTAGCGCTCACATTGTCTTCTCCGAATGAGGCGTTTTCCTGATGTCCCAAACAATCGAAAAGGGGATTCATCAGAGAAAATAACTTTACCCCAGTCCTCAGCAGTCCACTGCCTGTACCTTTTGCAGAATATCAGTCTGTCCATGATGTTTTTTTCTGGAGAGAAGTGGCTTCTTTGCTGCCTTCCTTGAGACCAGGCCTTGCTCCAAGAGTCTCCGCCTCACAGTGCATGCAGATGCACTCACACCTGCCTGCTGCCATTCCTGAGCAAGCTCTGCACTGCTGGTAGCCCGATCCCACAGCTGAAACACTTTTAAGAGATGGTCCTGGCGCTTGCTGGTCTTTCTTGGGCGCCCTGGAGCCTTTTTGGCAACAATGGAACCTCTCTCCTTGAAGTTCTTGATGATGCGATAGATTGTTGACTGAGGTGCAATCTTTCTAGCTGCGATACTCTTCCCTGTTAGGCCATTTTTGTGCATTGCAATGATGACTGCACGTGTTTCTTTAGAGATAACCATGGTTAACAGAAGAGAAACAATGATGCCAAGCACCAGCCTCCTTTTAAAGTGTCCAGTGGTGTCATTCTTACTTAATCATGACAGATTGATCTCCAGCCATATCCTCATCAACACCCACACCTGTGTTAATGGAGCAATCACTGAAAAGAGGTTAGCTGGTCCTTTTAAGGCAGGGCTGCAATGATGTTGAAATGTGTTTTGGGGGATAAAGTTCATTTTCTAGCCAAATATTGACTTTGCAAGTAATTGCTGTTAAGCTGATCACTCTTTATAACATTCTGGAGTATATGCAAATTGCCATTAGAAAAAGTGAAGCAGTAGACTTTGTAAAAATTAATATTTGTGTCACTCTCAAAACTTTTGTCCATGACTGTACTATGTAGAAGTGTATGACATATATATATATATATATATATATATATATATATAATTATTTGCTTTTTGTGTACTTTTTTTTTACAATGTGATTTTAACATGAGAGAACTGCTCTATGTAAAACGTCATGTTAAAATCGCATTGCATACAGATGGAAAACGGATGGAAAACGGATGGTGCGATTAAAAATCGCACACCAATTGCATGACAGTCGCATGACAATTGCATATATTCGGACCGTTTTTTCCATCCAGAAAACGGACAGTTTTTTTTCTCTCAAATGGGTATGAGCCCTAAATCTGTATCTATTTAATGCCATAATCTAAACTATTTTCTAACATACTTATGAATTAAAAATGTTCATATACTTCCCTAACTACACTATCTAACTGCTTTTCTATGTTTTTTTTCCACTTGCTTTTTGATGATACTACATTTGAAAAACTTAGTGCATGCTGGGAGGCTGGTATACTCACCATTGATGCCTGTTTCAGGGGTTCAACTAGTCCCTGCATATGTTCACTGTGCAACATGCACAATGACAGCGCACTCTCTGTGGCCGGCTCAGATGAGCAGTAATGAGCCAGCAACAGAGTGCATTGTCAGAATACCCGGCGTGTAGAGATCAGTGTCGCCCTTGCAAGTGACATCACTGGTCTCTGCATGCCAAGTATTCTAACCCAACACACTCTGTTTCAGGCTCGTTACTGCTGGCCTGAGCAGGCAACAGAGAGCGTGCTGTCACTGTGCACATCACACAGTGCACTGGGATTCTCAAATGAATCGAGATAAAAAAGGAAGTGGAAAAAAAATTGAAAAGCAGTTAGTGTAGTTATGGAAGGATAGGGAATTTTTTATTCAAGTATATTAGAAATTAGTTTAGATTATGGGACTAAATAGATAGGGATTTAGAAAGAAAATTAATTTGAACTTCAAACCACCCCTTTAAAGATGGTGCTATTAATTTTATATGGAGAGAACCTGGCGACATGTTTCCTTTAAGAGATAATGAGTGCAACAACGTACCACTGTGAGTTGTGATAGTGTTAATACTGACAATCACATTTATTTTCTTTGTGCGGCGGTTCATCTGTTTCTCATTACATGGAATTTCTCAGGTTCAGTCTCACAATATTGGGAGAAGACACTTGCAATGACTCTGAGACCCAGTGGAGATCTTGGTTTGAATCCCATAATTGTGAACATTTGATAGCGATTCTCCTTACATTGCTGCATTAAATTGCCAGCACTATATTGAAACCGCACATAATGATGAGAACAGCAGCAGATTAGTTCCAGTGTGCGGCACATGGTGAGCTGCACTTCATGCTTTGTTTTGCAGGAAATCATTTAGGCAAATAAGCAACTGTTTTCTGCTTTCCATATGCTCAGAATTTACACAGACACAACAGAAAGCTTCAGCATTACATCACTGACAGCCACATTAGAGTCACTAGAGCCGGGATCTGAGGAAATCCCGCATTTCCTAGAATTAGATTTTCTGGCAAAAAATTCACCATGTTTTTATACACAGTTAAATGGTAAACAGGACGTAACCTTATATGAGCACATATGCAAAGAAATATCACACATCACAGCAAGGATTGCAATAAAAAGTAAAAGAATTCGCAAAAGATGATGGATTGGTCACAGTTAGAATCTTAGTGTCTCACCCTGAAGACAACAGTCGCTCTATGTGAATACTGTTGTGTGGCTTTATATGTAAAGTAACAGCCATGAAGCCTTCATCGTGTGGAATAGAAGAATATATGGCCTCAACATCTATGCTTCCTATATCTAGGTTCAGTACAAATGCATCTAATTTACTCAAAAGATCCGTTGTCACGTACATGTGAATTGAGTGATCCTTCAAAGGTCTGAGCATCTGGTCTACATATATGCTCAAATTTTGGGAAGGCTTCCTACACCGGAGACTATTGGTCTCCCCTTTAATAGGTTTCTGCCTTTAAGTATTTTTGCTAGACTATAAAACGTAGCCATGATTGGGAACTGATGGATCAGGAAATCTCGTTCATTTTTGTCAATAATTCCTTTAGTAAAATCCTTCATCTACCAATGATTTTAAATTGCACTGAAATTCTTTCAAGGGGTTATTAGGGAGTTTCCTGTATCCCATGTCTTCCCCCAAAAGTGCTTGGCACATGGACCAATAGTCTCGGGTATCCATAACCACTACATTTCTGCATTTGTATGATGGTTTGAAGGTAATTTCCTTGTCCTTCTCGGGATACAAAGGCATTGCATATATTTTTTTAGTGAGGTTATGTCTCTATCTGGTTTTTGTCTATTATTATTATTATTATGTGATTGTTGCATGCTGTGTGTTGTCTTCCAGGTCCCAAAATGGTCATAGATGACCATGTTTAACCCCTTTACCACCTTGGATGTATAGATATGTCCAAGGTGGACTCCCCCTGTTTGCTGCGGGCTCCGGCGATGAGCCCGCAACTTTTCTGGAACATGTCAGCTGATTTGTGCAGCTGACATATGCCCCTAACAGCCCCTGGTGGAATCGTGATCCCCCAATCTCTGACAGTAGCATTTCATATGTACGCACCGGAAGCGCGTCACTAATCTCACTAAATCGGCGCCCATGTCACATAACCACAGGTTGCCGATGGGTTGGCATGACAACCTGGGGTCCGCAGCAGACCCCTCTGGCTGTCATTGATGGATTTCTATGAGTGCCGCCCCGTCACGCTCATAGCAAGTGAGCAATTTAGCTACATAGAGCAGGGCTGATCAGATGATCGCAGCTTCTAGTCTCTAGAATTGAGCAAATATGTTCGGAATCGGTCGTCGAATCTGAATTTGCCATATTCATGTCATATTGGTACCCTATTCGTGCCGAATTTATGTTTGATGATCGGTTCAGAACATGTTCATTCATTTCTACTCCCATTGACTCCAATCACGTTCAGCTGTGTTTGGCAAATATTGCAAAAACAATATTTGCCGCCGATCACAATTGGAAACGACTTTAGAAAAATTTGTTTAACTCTACTAGTCCCATGGAGACTATAGAAGCAAGGGAAAAGTAAAAAAATTGTTTTAAAAAATATGCAAAAGTTCAAATCATCCCCCCATTCGCCACATTCAAAATAAAACAGTTAAAAACAAATTAAAAATACACCTATTTGGTATCGCTGCGTTCAGAATCGCCCGATCTATCAATATATAAAAATAAATTACCTGATTGGTAAACGGCGTAACAATAAAAATCAAAACATCAGAATTGCTTTTTTTAGTTGCCGCAACATTGCATTAAGATGCAATAACGGGCGATCAAAAGATCACATCTACACCAAAAACGTCAGCTCGGCGCACAAAAAATAAGCCATCACCCAGCTCCAGATTATGAAGATTGGAGAGGTTACAGGTCTCGGAAAATGGCAATTTTTTTTTTGAGAAACTTTGGATTTTTTTTACTACTTAAATAAAGAAAGAACCTATACATGTTTGGTATCAACAAACTCGTAATGACCTAGAAAATCATAATGGCATGTTAGTTTTAGCATTTCGTGGACATGGTAAAAAAAACAAAACAAAAAACAATTGTGGAATTTCATTTATTTTGTAATTTCACTGCACTTTTAATTTTTTTCCCGTCTTCCAATACATTATCGTATTTTTCGGATTACAAGACGCACTTTTTCCCCCCAAATTTGCGGATATACCTTAACGGCCGTGGTGAAGCGGGGTCCCAGGGCCGCGGCTGGAGGAAAGAGTGGAGCGTAGCTGAAGGCCGCATGCTGGGATGAGGGGGTGTTCTGTGCGGTATCCCAAGGTTTTGCCTGTATATTAATGTGTATGTCTGTTGATGTATTACTGTTTTACTATTGTGTTGTACTGACATGTATGGAATTAGATCAGGGCTAGAATAGGTTAAGAAAAAGGGTCCGGTCCTGCCAGTGAGATGAGCAGGAGCTTCCTGTTTGTGGGGAGAGCCCAGGCAGCACTGCCTGAGGCAGGACGTCCATCCGCGTCTGGGAAAGAAAGGACTCCCGGCTGGGGACTTCAGGTTGCCAGGACTGTCGGGCAGCAGGAGCAGGACACTGGACAGTGGGATATGCTGCTGTAAGACTTTTGTGTGGCTCTTAATCCCGGAAGGGACCGGAGGTGCTGGACTGGCTCAGAGATAGGGACAGAGCAGGAAGTATTGCTTTCATAGCTTTATTAAACCTTTTCCCTGTTGGAGTAAAACTGTTCGAGTGTGTTCCTGGATTCTCTTCACCTGTGCAGCAGTAAGCGCGAAGAAAAAGGTAACGGACTGGGATCGCATCTGTCTGTTTCATGCGCAAGGGGCCGGGGTGTTTGTGGACTGTTGCTTTAAAAGGACTCGGTCATGACTACCACACCGTGCCACCTTGTTACATTTGGCGTAGTTGGCAGGATGAACCCCCGCAACCTCACAACTGCAAGACTGAAAGAGAGGATTCCTGGGACTTGTAAATTGGTGACCGCTGTGAAGGAGTCAGAGATGGCGGTTGCTGATGATTTAAAGATGGCGACGGCAAGAAGATGGCGGCCGTTGGCGCGAAAATGAGATGTTGCCACCTTTCGTGGGCATCATGGCAAAGATTTGGTGCCAAAATACAGGAGGCCACAGCCCCCTGTGAAAAATGCCCACCTGAAATGGATGTGGCCGAAGAAGTTCCCACCCGTGCATCAGAACTCAAAGAAACGGGTGGAGCACCACGTGTGACCATGCCCACGAATGGGTGGAACCCCACAGAGCAAGATGGCGAGTCCAGAAAGGAGATGTCATTACTCACCGTGATGCAAAGGAGGAGTATGTAATTCTGCGGCGGCATCGGCCGACAGGACTGGAGGCGATCTGTGGCCTGGGCGAAGACAGGCCTGCGCTTTGAGGCCTGGTGGTCGGAGGAGCTGGAAGAATGGCATCCATTCTGGCGACTGGACAAACGGCCGGTGGAGAACACGGATTTCGATGGGTTGGCGGTGCCTCGACAGGAACCGAAAGGCGTCTGGAAGGCTCTGGAAGCTGCACTGAGGGGGATTGTCTTGACTCCCGATTTCCGCAACCGTGCAAGAGGATTCCCGGCGGACGCAGCAGTAACAGCAGTGGTGGTAAGGAGCTCCCGCCCGACCGGCCCGTCACTTTGGCCTCTGCCCCGTCACCTCCTGTGGCTGCGTTGTCTTCTGCCACATCACGTCACCCGACCCCGCCGTCGACCCTGGTGTCGGCACCTGCGTCCTCCCGGTCCGCCTGACACCAACAACGTGTACGTGGAGGAACCTCGGGTGCGCTCTTCCGAGGCCTGGTGAATTTGAGGGGTCATCCGGGAGAAGCGTTGAGAGTGCCACATTATCAGAGAATTGCAGCACCCCAGAGGTGGCGCTATCCCCGGGCGGATAACCAATGGTGTGGTCCGACACCTGGACTTAGCACGAGGATACAGCTTCATCCAGGAGGCCAAAACTGGAGCCAAGATTTATGTAAACACTGGGTCCTCTGCGGATGGGGGACCGTGTTGCCTTTGTTAAAGAGCAAGGGCCCCGAGGGCCATATGCGGTGGCGGTAAGGATGGCCTACGATCGGGAGACAAGCCCACCACAGGAGGTTCCGCATGTTGAGCAGCCAATTGCCGCGGGCGCAGTTCCTGTAGCTGTGCAGGAGGAAACGGCGCCGGCGGCAGTGCTGGGTATTGAGGTGCGAGACTCGTGCGAGTTTCTCGCAAGTGTGATCCCGGCCTAAGCACAGGAAAATTTTGCTCCAATAAGCTCAAAACCAAATAAATAAGCAAGAGAAGTTGTAGAATTTTGTTGTTGAGCTCAGTGATGCTCTGGGGCTGATTTGTTTCCTCTGGCACTGGAGCCTGCAACATGTGGACATCAAGATGGAGTCAATAAAGTATCAAATCCTTAGGCCGGCGTCACACACAACGACAAAAAATCGGTCCGTTTTAGACGGTCGATTGTCGGATCAAAATGCAAACATCACACATCCTTCTGGCATCCGATTTTCCTTCAAAGATGCGATTTAGTGGCATGTGTGTGTACCTTGTAACATCCGATTTTCATCCGACTTGCGAGAATTTCTCGCAGGCTTGCAAAACTGACATATAATGGATCCAAAAGAATAGTATTTCAATCACAAAAAAAAGAATAATATATACACATAGAACACATATATATATATATACATGTCATTGTGACATGTATATATACATTATTTATAGTTCCTAGACTTCTACATACTGTTATAGCCGCTAATTCAATTGCCGGCTTTTGTGAAATACAGAAGCTGACATGAAATGATACATTGTTTCCACACAGTTAACCATGTCATTTCCTGTATTTTGATATTGTTTAGAACTTACAATTACATGAGTGTATTTGTGCAAAATTTCAGACATGTAGGGTTAATTAAAGGTGTAAATTCGTTGAAAAAAAATGCGTGGCTCCCGCTGTATTTTCTCCACCAGACAGACAAAGCCAGCGAGTGGGGGCAGATAATAACAGCCTAGGAGGGTACATTTTTTGGTGCCCCCCCTGGCTACTAACATCTGCCCCCAGACACCCCAGAAAGGGAAAATCTATAATTAGATTCGCCCTTTCTGGCACTTTGCCCGTCTATTCCATTGCCCTGTAGCGGTGGCGAATGGGTTAATAATCTCACCTTAATGTCACCTTAGTATTGAAAGGTGACCTTAAGGCAGGTTAATAATTGAGAGCTGTCAATTAGACAAATATCAATTATTAATCCTATTGTATG
This sequence comes from Oophaga sylvatica, assembly GCA_033576555.1. Classification (NCBI taxonomy): domain Eukaryota; kingdom Metazoa; phylum Chordata; class Amphibia; order Anura; family Dendrobatidae; genus Oophaga; species Oophaga sylvatica. Next base: position 355,028,431 of record JARQOD010000006.1, read on the forward strand.
ATAGAAAAATCAAACACACAGTTTAATAAAAAAGTTTAATGAAATAATCACAGTTTTTGACAATATTTTATTTTCCTGCTAAAACCATTTCCTGTAATAAAAATAAAATAAAAAAGCAAATGATTCTTACCAATCCGATGTACAGTCAGGTCCACGGTGTAATCCATCAGAAAGGGTTAACAGGTTACAGGTCGCAGAGAGCTTAATAATGCTGTCTCAGACCTGTATTCCCCTGAATGAATAAATTACTCTCCAGCGAAAGGAGAGGAAGAGATTCAT
>JARQOD010000006.1:355028809-355072570 GCA_033576555.1 Oophaga sylvatica
ACATACAGAACATAAACATACACATGACATACAGAACATATAACATACACATGACATACAGAACATATAACATACACATGACATACAAGATATAACATACGCATGACATACAGAACATATAACATACACATGACATACAGAACATATAACATACAATGACATACAGAACATATAACATACAATGACATACAGAACATATAACATACACATGACACACAGAACATATAACATGCACATGACATACAACATATAACATACACATGACATACAGAACATATAACATACACATGACATACAGAACATATAACATGCACATGACATACAGAACATATAACATACACAGACATAGAAGATATAACATACACATGACATACAGAACATATAACATACAATGACATACAGAACATATAACATACAATGACATACAGAACATATAACACATACATGACATACAGAACATATAACATACAATGACATACAGAACATATAACATACAATGACATACAGAACATATAACACATACATGACATACAGAACATATAACATACAATGACATACAGAACATATAACATACAATGACATACAGAACATATAACATACATGACATACAGAACATATAACATACAATGACATACAGAACATATAACATACAATGACATACAGAACATATAACATACAATGACATACAGAACATATAACACATACATGACATACAGAACATATAACATACATGACATACAGAACATATAACATGCACATGACATACAGAACATATAACATACACATGACATACAGAACATATAACATACAATGACATACAGAACATATAACATACAATGACATACAGAACATATAACACATACATGACATACAGAACATATAACATGCACATGACATACAGAACATATAACATGCACATGACATACAGAACATATAAACATACACATGACATACAGAACATATAACATACACATGACATACAGAACATATAACATACACATGACATACAACAATAACATACACATGACATACAGAACATATAACATACATGGCATACAGAACATATAACATACACATGACATACAGACATATAACATACACATGACATACAACATATAACATACACTGACATACAGAACATATACACATACATGACATACAGAACATATAACATACACCATGACATACAGAACATATAACATACACATGACATACAACATATAACATACACATGACATACAGAACATATAACACATACATGACATACAGAACATATAACACATACATGACATACAGAACATATAACATACACATGACATACAGAACATATAACATACACATGACATACAACATATAACATACACATGACATACAGAACATATAACACAACATGACATACAGAACATATAACATACACTGACATACAGAACATATAACATACACATGACATACAGAACATATAACATACACATGACATACAGAACATATAACATGCACATGACATACAGAACATATAACACATACATGACATACAGAACATATAACATACACATGACATACAGAACATATAACATGCACATGACATACAGAACATATAACATACACATGACATACAGAACATACAACATACACATGACATGCAACACATAACATTGAGTACATACTCACCTATTCCCCGACGCCATCCATCTGTGTACCGCTCTGCCTCTGCCGCCGGGAGAGAATGACGTCACTACAGTTCATTCTCTCACGGCAATGCTGGGTGAGAAAATTCCCACGCAGCATTGCCATAAAGTGAGACCATGAACTCAGGTAACCTCAGTGATGCACTGCAGGAGCCATTGTCTCCTGTCAGTGCATCACTGGGAGGCCCTACAGAGCAGTGGCATCACCTGATGTCACCGTTCTATAGGGGAGACCGTCATGGGACCCTCGTTATTAATTGGACTGCATCGGGCAGGGATATACGGTTGTTTTATTTTTTTTACGTTTTATTACAGGAGATCGAGGGCGTCGCTTGGATCTGAGCGTATAATAAAGAGATGAAAACCGTGTTGTTTTATTTCATTAAAATAATTTATTCTGTGTGTTTTTTTTTTAACCCTTTATTAATATAAGATTAATAATGGATAGGCGTCTTATTGACGCCTCTCTATTATTAACAGGGTTAATATCACCTTAAGGTGATATTAACCCCTTATTACCCCATATCCCACCGCTACAGGGGAGTGGGAAGAGAGGGGCTAAGTGCCGGAATTGGCGCATCGTACAGATGCGCAAATTCTGGGGCGGCTGGGTGATGGTATTTTTAGCCAGGGGGGGCGTCAATATCCATGGCCCCTTCCTAGGCTATGAATATCAGCCCGCAGCTGTCTGCCTAGCCTTTCTGGCTATAAATTATAGGGGGACCCCACGTCATTTTTTTGGGGGGGTCCCCCTATTTTAATAGCCAGTGAAGGCTAGCTGCGGACTGATATTCATAGCCTGGGAAGATCCATGGGTATAACCCCTTCCCAGGCTAGAAATATTGGCCCCGGCTGTCGGCTTTCCCCCTCTGGCGCAGAAAATTGAGTGGGAGCCCACGCCATTTTTTTTCCTGTTTTTTTTTTTTTTTATTATTAACTATTGCGTTAAGATTTTGTGTGTGTGTGTGCGTGTGTGTCTTTAACTATTTATGTACCATTTTATCTATCTATCTACCTATATATCTTTCTGTCTATCTATAGATCTATCTTTCTATATATATTTCTAACTATCTATTATCCATCTATCTATGTATTTTCTATCTATCTAACTACTGGTATCTATTAGATATCTATGGCCGGCGTCACACTTGCGAGTGTGATGCTAGTAAGTCGCACGACTTTCTCACGTCAACACCCGGCACGGCCGCCCGCACTCGGACCCCAGTGTGCGGCTGCATAAAAATACATGCAGCCGCACACTCGGGTCCGAGATCGGGCGGCCGTGCCGGGTTTTGATGCGAGAAAGTCGTGCGACTAACTAGCACCACACTCGCAAGTGTGACGCCGGCCTATCTCTGTGTGTGTGTAATGGAGTGTGGGTTGGACAAATGTAAAAGAGGAGGTTGGACAAGAAATGACATCACAAATATATATTTTTTTTTTGTTAAACAACATATCTTTATTTAGCTGTCAAAACCGCATACAAAACCGCATGAGAAAAACCGCGTCAAAACCACGCCAAAAACTGCGTCAAAACCGCGCCTGCGGTTTCTGCCAAGAGGTGCGGTTTCGGCGTGGAAAAATCCGCAGGCAAATCCGCAATGTGTGCACAGGCCCTAAAAAGATCATTAGAAAGGTTTTTGTACTGTCCCCTCATATATTTATACATTGTAATAAGGTCACCCCTAAGCCTTCATTTCTCCAAACTAAATAACCCCAAGTGTAATAACCTGTCTTGGTATTGCAGACCCCCCAGTTCTCTAATAACCTTGGTCGCTCTTCTCTGCACCCGCTCCAGTTCAGCTATGTCTTTCTTATACACGGAGACCAGAACTGTACACAGTATTCTAAGTGTGGTCACACAGTGACTTGTATAGAGGTAAAATTATGTTCTCCTCATGAGCATCTATACCTCTTTTAATGCATCCCATTATTTTATTTGCCTTGGCAGCAGCTGCCTGACATTGGCCACTAAATGTGAGTTTGTCGTCCACCCATACACCCAGGTCTTTTTCAGTGACAGTTTTGCCCAGTGTTTTACAATTAAGCACATAATTATACATCTTGTTTGTTCTACCCAAGTGCATGACCTTACATTTATCCCCATTAAAGCTCATTTGCCATTTATCAGCCCAAGCTTCTAGTTTACATAAATCCTCCTGTAATATTACATTACTGAATGAGCTTTTTCAGCTTAACTCTTGGAAGCACTTATCACGGTACCAACTGATGATCTTTATTCCTTAGCATCTACCTGTGCACGTACAGCTGTAACCTGCCATATAAACACCATAGAATTTTTTCCACAAGCACAAATTTTCGACATATGCAGGTAATCTATTAAAAGAGGTCCTCTTTTTGTATGTGAAATACTTCTATATACCCTGACTCATAGTGCAGGTAATCAGACTTTTTTTTCCTTCTGGAATTTTAATTATCCTCTGTGGTATAGGAACCTACTTGCAGCTGATTCAGAGCACTTATACTAGCGCCGCTAGATTAGTTTTTTGCTTGTACAATTTTAAAATCAAAGTTACCCAGAAATGTGCCATTGTGTTCACTTGCATGGTTTTCTCCACGAGGGCATCAGGAGAATCGATAAACTTCTTTCCAGTCACAATGCCTGCGTTATTAATTAAGATTGAGATATCCCCAACCTCCTTTTTCACCTGATGGAGAGAGAAAAGAAACACTGATTATACTACACTATGGATTAGCGAGTGTAAACTAAGTATTACCTCTGAAGCCACAAGTGACGTCCATGCAAGTCACATATTATATCTATAGAACTCATTGCAGGTAGTGGAACTGTTGCCCTTCAAAAAGTCTGTGAAAAAAGAGTTGGCCATTGTTTTTTTTGGTGCATAGAAAAAAAAAAATCCTTTAAGAAAAAGTCGACATCCCTGGTACATTCTTAAAGAATGAAGGGAAAGTCACACATATTAAGTTCTTTGCTCATTAATGCAGATTGAGAAGGGAATAGAATCCCACATTGGTGGCGTTAGGCCACTAATATCCATTGACGCTGCATTTTTGGAGCACGTTGGGGACTGACGACAGGAACAGGAGGACATAACATGTGACCATAACATGTGACCATATGGCAAAAATCTAAAGAATTATTGCTAATCAAATGGGAACAGAACAGCCATATCTATAAAAAGCAAAATAATTCTGAGTGTAAGAAGTGTTAAGCATTACCGTAATTGGTAGAATCACACTGATCAATCTGGAGGGGGCTGACTAGGTAGACAGGGACCATACAAGTCGGCAGGTTTTTGCCATGATGACTATATACATGCGGTTTGATGAGCTTTTCCTTGACATAGGCAAAGAGAGTGAACAATTCCAAATAATATGTGTGTGTTAGACTGATCATCCCAGAATAACTGGCCAAAATATATATATATCCAGGAATTCTGGGATGAGATACAGTACAGACCAAAAGTTTGGACACACCTTCTCATTCAAAGATTTTTCTGTATTTTCATGGCTATGAAAATTGTAGAATCACACTGAAGGCATCAAAACTATGAATTAACACATGTGGAATTATACATTACACTTTACATAAAAGTGTGAAACAACTAAAAATATGTCTTATATTCTAGGTTCTTCAAAGTAGCCACCTTTTGCTTTGATTACTGCTTTGCATGCAGAAAAGGTGAACGGATGGACTCTACATGCCTGGTTCCCACCGTGAAGCATGGAGGAGGAGGTGTGATGATGTGGGGGTGCTTTGCTGGTGACACTGTTGGGGATTTATTCAAAATTGAAGGCATACTGAACCAGAATGGCTACCACAGCATCTTGCAGCAGCATGCTATTCCATCCGGTTTGCGTTTAGTTGGACCATCATTTATTTTTCAACAGGATAATGACCCCAAACACACCTCAGGCTGTGTAAGGGCTATTTGACCAAGAGGGAGAGTGTTGGGGTGCTACGCCAGATGACCTGGCCTCCACAGTCACCAGACCTGAACCCAATCGAGATGGTTTGGGGTGAGCTGGACCGCTCACCGCTTCAATTTTGAATAAATCTCCAACAGTGTCACCAGCAAAGCACCCCCACACCATCACACCACCTCCTCCATGCTTCACGGTGGCAACTAGGCATGTAGAATCCATCCATTCACCTTTTCTGCGTGCAAAGCAGTAATCAAAGAAAAAGGTGGCTACTTTGAAGAACCTAGAATAAAAGACATATTTTCAGTGTTTCACACTTTTTTGTAAAGTGTAATGTATAATTCCACATGTGTTAATTCATAGTTTTGATGCCTTCAGTGTGATTCTACAATTTTCATAGTCATGAAAATACAGAAAAATCATTGAATGAGAAGGTGTGTCCAAACTTTTGGTCTGTACTGTAGATATATATATATATTATATATACACACACATACATACACACACACATACATACATATAAATATCAATTATCAGATGGTGTTACAGGAACAAAGATATTTTTTGATGTCATAGTTCTATTAACAGAGTCTGACGCAGATCGGTCTTTCTAGGAATCTAAAATTGTGCAATCAATAACCTCAGAGAAGAGAGAGAGGAAAAAAGACCAAATCTGTCGGCTTCGCCAGTTCTCTGCATGTCTCTGTGGAGCTGCAGCCCGGATATCGCTGCCAGAGATCTATATTGGGTTTGTGTCTGAAAATTATGCTTTTAACAAAACCATAGTTATGTAAGACACTTTTGGAAAATTTCAATTAAATCCAAGTATCAAGCCAAGAACAGTGTTAACTGCAGTTACAGACAGAACAAAAAGGGACATTGTCCAAACCCGCAGATATCTGCCATTACATATGTTATTCAATTCCATCCGTGTTATTAATGTTAGGCCAAGTTCACACGTATTCTATAAGGTAAGTTCACACGCAACATTTTGCAGCATTTTTTTTCCAGCAGCCAAAATCTGTTCTCTTTGAAATAAAAATGTCTGTTTTTTAGCTTTTTTTATGCGTGTGGATTACATGTGTGCCTTGACTATTAAATGTGCATAAAGTTAATGTTATTCACCAAAAACGCAGAGAAAAAATATTGTTTTTGAATTCTCATTGATATCGATGGGTAAAATAACGCTGAAAGAATGGACATGCTGCAGATTACAAAAATTCAGTCACAAAAACAAAAAACAAACGTTTGCATGAGATTTCTGAAATCTCAAAAAGTTTGTTGCGAATGTTAAAAGCTGTTTTAATCTGTATTTAAAAATAAGCTGCAAAAACGCTGAATGTGAACATAATCTTAAAGCTTTTTTGTTCTTAATCCTTAATGTTTTCTGATGCCTATAATAGAAGGGCGACCAAGTGGTGAAATGCAACAGCCTATTAGTCTACTGCTGATTTGATGGAGCTACTAATAATATATCATTATGGTTTTGTTTTTTTATTGTTATATTTTATGCCGATATATTTAAAAGTATTTTCCACCTTTTAAAAGAAATAAATAATAAAATACTGTATATACTCGAGTATAAGCCGACTCAAGTATAAGCCGAGGCACCTAATTTTGCCACGGAAAACTGGGTAAAAATATTGACTCGAGCATAAGCCGGGTATGGCTCATCCTTCCTCCCCCTGCTGTATTCGTGGCTCTTCCGTCCTCCCCCTGCTGTATGCGTGGCTCTTCAGTCCTCCCCCTAATGTATGCGTGGCTCCTCCTTCCTCCCCCCTGCTGTATGCGTGGCTCCTCCTTCCTCCCCCTGCTGTATGCGTGGCTCCTCCTTCCTCCCCCTGCTGTATGCGTGGCTCCGCCGTTCTCCCCCTGCTGTATGCGTGGCTCAGCCGTCCTCCCCCTGCTGCATGCGTGGCTCCTCCTTCCTCCCCTACTGTATGTGTGGCTTCTCTTTCCTCCCCCTGCTGTATGCGTGGCTCCTCCTTCCTCCCCCTGCTGTATGCGTGGCTCCTCTGTCCCCCCTGCTGTATGTGTGGCTCCTCCATCCTCCCCCTGCTGCATGAGTGGCTCCTCCTTCCTCCCCCTGCTGTATGAGTGGCTCCTCCTTCCTCCCCCTGCTGTATGAGTGGCTCCTCCGTCCTCCTACTGCTGTATGCGTGGATCCTCCGTCCTCCCCCTGCTGTATGCGTGGCACCTCCTTCCTCCCCCTGCTGTATGCGTGGCTCCTCCGTCCTCCCCCGTGCTTGTATGCTGTTGCTCCTCCTCCTCCCCCTGCTGTATGCGTGGCTCCTCCGTCCTCCCCCTGCTGTATGCGTGGCTCCTCCGTTCTCCCCGCTGATGCGTGGCTCCTCCTTCTCCCCCTGCTGTATGCGTGGCTCCTCCTTCCTCCCCCTGTTGTATGAATGGCTCCTCCTTCCTCCCCCTGCTGAATGCATGGCTCCTTCTTCCTCCCCCTGTTGTATGCATGGCTCCTCTGTCCTCCCCCTGCTGTATGCATGGCTCAACACGGCTCACACACTCCTGGTGTGGTTGCTGCAAGTCCTCCCTGCATCTCTCTGTAGTCTCAGCAGCTCTTCCTGTGTTCAGCGGTCATGTGGTACTACTCATTAAAGTAATGAATATGCGCTCCACGCCGATCGCGCGAGGAGTGGGTGAGTACGATGTGACATCCGCCAGCTCCTGCCGCACCCCCGCCGACCGCCTGGGACAATGACTTGTGTATAAGCCGAGGGGGCGTTTTCAGCACACAAAAAATGTGCTGAATATCTCGGATTATACACGAGTATACAGTGGAGGCCAAATGTATTGGCACCCCTGCAATTCTGTCAGATAATACTCAGTGTCTTCCTGAAAATGATTGCAATCACAAATTATTTGCTATTTTTATTTCATTTAATTTGCTTGCAAGGAAAAAAACACAAAAGAGAATGAAGCAAAAATCAAATCCTTGATCATTTCACACAAAACTCTAAAAATGGGCCAGACAAAAGTATTGGCACCCTCAGCCTAATACTTGGTTGCACAACCTTTAGCCAAAATAACTGCGAACAACCGCTTCCGGTAACCATCAATGAGTTTCTTACAATGCTCTGCTGGAATTGTAGACCATTCTTCTTTGGCAAACTGCTCCAGGTCCCTGATATTTGAAGGGTGCCTTCTCCAAACTGCCATTTTGAGATCTCTCCACAGGTGTTCTATGGGATTCAGGTCTGGACTCATTGCTGGCCACCTTAGAAGTCTCCAGTGCTTTCTCTCAAACCATTTTATAGTGCTTTTGGAAGTGTGTTTTGGGTCATTGTCCTGCTGGAAGACCCATGACCTCTGAGGGAGACCCAGCTTTCTCACACTGGGCCCTACATTATGCTGCAAAATTTGTTGGTAGTCTTCAGACTTCATAATGCCATGCACACGGTTAAGCAGTCCAGTGCCAGAGGCAGCAAAGCAACCCCAAAGCATCAGGGAACCTCCGCCATGTTTGACTGTAGGGACCGTGTTCTTTTCTTTGAATGCCTCTTTTTTTTTCCTGAACACTCTATGTTGATGGTTTTTCCCAAAAAGCTCGACTTTTGTCTCATCTGACCAGAGAACATTCTTCCAAAACGTTTTAGGCTTTCTCAGGTAAGTTTTGGCAAACTCCAGCCTGGCTTTTTTATGTCTTGGGGTAAGAAGTGGGGTCTTCCTGGGTATCCTACCATACAGTCCCTTTTCATTCAGATGCCGACGGATAGTACGGGTTGACTCTGTTGTACCCTCGGTCTGCAGGGCAGCTTGAACTTGTTTGGATGTTAGTCGAGGTTCTTTATCCACCATCCGCACAATCTTGCGTTGAAATCTCACGTCAATTTTTCTTTTCCTTCCACATCTAGGGAGGTTAGCCACAGTGCCATGGGCTTTAAACTTCTTGATGACACTGCGCACGGAAGACACAGGAACATTCAGGTCTTTGGAGATGGACTTGTAGCCTTGAGATTGCTCATGCTTCCTCACAATTTGGTTTCTCAAGTCCTCAGACAGTTCTTTGGTTCTTCTTTTTTTCCATGCTCAATGTGGTACACACAAGGACACAGGACAGAGGTGGAGTCAACTTTAATCCATGTTAACTGGCTGCAAGTGTGATTTAGTTATTGCCAACACCTGTTAGGTGCCACAGGTAAGTTACAGGTGCTGGTGATTACACGAATTAGAGAAGCATCACATGATTTTTCAAACAGTGCCAATACTTTTGTCCACCCCCTTTTTTAGGTTTGGTGTGGAATTATATCCAATTTGGCTTTAGATCAATTCTTTTTGTGTTTTTTCATTGAAGACAAATTAAATGAAGATAATAATACCAAAGAATTTGTGTTTGCAATCATTTTCAGGAAGAAACTGAGTATTATCTGACAGAATTGCAGGGGTGCCAATACTTTTGGCCACCACTGTATATGGTATTAAAACAAACAAATTAATGCCGAAATGATTGCAAACAACAAACACAGATAGTGCTCACCCTACCGCGGTGCAGCGCTGTCTCTCCATTCCCTCTTGTATTGGCTACAGCAATGCTTTGCACATTTGCTCATGTGGACGACATTTGCTACCGATCTCCGATTGACTACAACCACGATGTGCGCTGTAGTTGTAACTTCACTGCTGCAGCCAATGCATAGACACCTGAGCAGTGTTGGAGAGCCAGCACTGGACCTGGGGAGGGCGAGAACTCTCTGTATTTGTCATTTTACAAGTATGCAAATAATTTGAGCTCTGGTCTTTTTTGAAAGTGGAAAACTCCTGTTAATTTTTGTATGTGGGTTTAGGGGCAGTCAAGCTAATGTTGCTGCTCCAAGATGGGCAAAATGGGAAGAACAAAAAATCCTTGAACTGCTGACCACGGCCACAAACACAAGAAACCAGTTTGGGGCAAAACAAACAAACAAATAAATAAATAAATACTTTGCGTTTTAGTCACTTTGTGAGACATTTTAGACTTTTGAAAAGTGGCTACAAAAAGGTGATACAGTTGAGAGGGGGACCCTTAGTTACCACCAATACATCTGTTTCCTAAACTGAGAAAGAATGAATAGCGTCCCCGACACATGAAAATGCAGCAGCAGTCAGCTGTACACTACAGCCAACATCCTGCTGAATCAGCCACGATCGGTAGTCACATCGGCCATGGTAGTTTAACCCCTTATATGTTACTGTCAAGGGTGACAACAGCTTCAGGATAGTAAGCAGATTTTGGGGGCTCCCTCTTTAACGCCATCGGCACCCTGAGATCATGATTCTGTGGTCCTGATGGTTGCTGTGGAGTCCAAAGCCAAGTGAAGGTTTCAGAGTCCGCATCAAGTATAGTCGCCTGTAAAAACATTAGCAACATTTTAGTGGCAAGAACAACATTTTTCTTTCCTGCTAGTCCACTTTGCGTTAATTACTGAAAAGCACCTGAAGGGTTAATAAACTACCCGACAGCAGTTTTTAATATGTTGAGGAGCGTTACCATTTAAAAAAAAAAATATATATATATCACTTTTAGTTTTTTTTTACTAGATACCAGTCCCCCAAAGTCACTTCTAAATTGAATAGATTCCCAATTTTTTAAAATTTCTAACAAAATGAAAAGACCTGATAATGTAAGCTAGAATGCGAGCCCCTGAAAATAGGTCAGTAAAAGGGGCGCTTTGGGATCACGTTCACCCTCTCTCTTTTCATTCATTAATCAACTTATTGTGGTTTATTTGAAATGGTATGTTCCCTCCCCCCTTTTTTGTGTTGGGGTAAATGGTTCTGGTACGAACCTTCTAGAAGAATCTGCTGTCAGGCAAAAAGTCTGATAGGAAAAGGTGCACAAGCAACCGGGATAACAGCAGCCTTGAAAGGATTGTTAAAGGGAATCTGTCACCCTATTTTAGCCATATCAGCTAAAGATATGACTGAATAGTGTGTCCAATAAGCAACCTATAGGTATGTAGCTTATATCCTGATACCCCTCGTTTTGATAGCAAAATACCTTAGTAAAGTTCGTATTTTTTCCTGTCAATCAGGGCGGTCCGGTCCGGAGGGCGGCGGTTATTAGCTTCCCCCAACCCGCCTCCATTCTTGCCGTACGTCCTTTTTTTTTTCCTGTATGTTGGCTTTGCACAATGCGCGCGTGCGAATTATGCTTTTCCCAACAGTGGGCAAGCACACAATCATTACTGCGCAAGCAATTTCTGTCACTTTACTTGACCCAGAAGTCGTCCAGTCATTCCTGATGACTTCCGGGGCAAGGTAAGTCAGGAAGACTGTCGCATGCGCAGTAAGGATTTCCTACTTTGCCCACTGTTGGGCAAAGAACACTGCACACGCGCGGGGCCCTGTTTCACGGTGCAATTGCGGAAACAGTACGCTGTGTGATATTCACAGAAAGCGTTACGTGAGAGAAGCGGAGGAGCGGGGGGAAGGAATAACCGCCGCCCATCGGACTGGACCGCCCTGATTGACAGCCAAAAATACGAACTTTACTAAGGTATTTTGCTATTAAAACAGGGGTAACAGGATATAAGCTACATACCGATAGGTTGCTTATTGGACACAATATTCAGTCATATCTTTAGCTGATATGGCTAAAATGGGGTGACAGATTCCCTTTAAGAAAAGGCCATTCAAAAATGTGGGGGAGATTCACAAGGAGTGGACTGCTGCTGGAGTCACTGCTTCAAGAACCACCACACACAGTGTCAAGCCGCTCATGACCAATAGACAACGCCTGAAGCGTCTTACCTGGGCCAAGGAAAAAAGGAACTGGACTGTTGCTCAGTGGTCTAAGGTGTTTTCAAATGAAAGTAAATTTTGCATTTCATTTGGAAATAAAGGTCCCAGAGTCTGGAGGAAGAGTGGAGAGGCCACAATCCAAGCTGCTTGAGGTCTAGTGTGAAGTTTCCACAATCAGTGATGGTTTGGGGAGCCATGTCATCTGCTGGTGTAGGTCACTGTGTTTTATCAAGACCAAAGTCAGCGCAGCCGTCTACCAGGAAATTTTAGAGCACTTCATGCTTCCCTCTGCCGACAAGCTTTTTGGAGATGGAAATTTCAGTCTCCAGCAGGACTTGGCACCTGTCCACACTGCCAAAAGTACCAATACCTGGTTTTAAAAACAACAGTATCACTGTGCTTGATTGGCCAGCAAACTCACCTGACCTTAACCCCATAGAGAATCTACGTGGTATTGCCAAGAGGAAGATGAGACACCAGACCCAGCAATGCAGACAAGCTGAAGGCTGCTATCAAAGCAACCTGGGTTTCCATAACACCTCAGCAGTGCCACAGGCTGATCGCCTCCATGCCACGCCGCTTTGATGGAGTAATTGATGCAAAAGGAGCCCGACCAAGTATTGAGTGCATTTACTGAACATACATTTCAGTAGGTCAACATTTCAGATTTTAAAATAATTTTTCAAGCTGGTGTTATAAAGTATTCTAATTTACTGAGATAATGACTTTGGGTTTTCATTGGCTGTAAGCCATAATCATCAACATTAACAGAAATAAACACATGAAATAGATCACTCTGTAATGACTCCATATAATATACAAGTTTCACTTTTTGTATTGAAGAACTGAAATAAAGTAACTTTTTGATGATACTCTAATTTTGTGAGAAGCACCTGTATGTGATTAAATAGGTTGAAAAAAAGACCTAGGTCTATCAAGTTCAACCTTTCTCCAACAATTACACATTTTGCCACAAATTTAACTATAACTCACAATGTTATGTGTATCAAGGAAATCATCCAGCTCTTTTTAAAAGCTGTCATAGTGTCTGCCATTACTACTTCTTGTGGTCGGACATTCCATATTCTGACTGCTCGGACTGTAAAGAATCATTTCCTATTTAGCTGGTGGCTGCAGACTTATGAATCGAGCGCACAATATGTATGAGTTATATAGTGAGTACAAAAAGTATTCAGATCCTTTAAATTTTTCACTCTTTCATTGCAGCCATTTGGTAAATTCAAAAAAGTTCATTTTTTCTCATTAATGTACACGCTGCACCCCATCTTGACTGAAAAAAACAGAAATGTAGAAATTTTTGCAAATTGTGGCTGAAGAATTACAACAATTCTGGTAAGATGAGTGGGCAAAAATTCCTCCAGAGTGTTTGTAAAAGACTCATTGCCAGTTATCGCAAACGCTTGATTGCAGTTGTTGCTGCTAAGGGTGGCCCAACCAGTTATTAGGTTTAGGAGCAATCACTTTTTCACAATACTGTATTTATACATATCAATGATCCTCCTCTGAGGCATCTTTTTTCTAAGCTAAACAAGCCCAACTTTTCCAACCTCTCCTCATGTGAGAGACCTTCCATCCCTTGTAATTATCTAGTTGTCGCCTTTGAACTGACTAACTTCTGAATATCCTTTTTAAAATGTGGAGCCCAAAACTGGATCCTGTATCCTAGATGTGGCCTCACAAGTGATTTATAAAGGGGTAATAATACGTTTAGATCACAGGATTTTATCTCTTTTTACATTTCCTAAAATCGTGTTTGCTTTCACAGCTGCTGCTTGACATTGAGTACGGCTGCTCAGCTTACTTGTAACCAGAACTCCCAAGTCCTTCTCCTGTTCTGTAGTCCCGAGTATATTCCCATTTAATGTATATGCAGCTGTAGGACTACTCTGTCCTAGGTGCATTACTCTACATTTATCTACATTAAACCTCATTTGCCAAGTGTTTGCCCATTCAGTCATCTTATCCAGAACGTTTTAAAATATTGTGAGGTCACTTTTCATTGTCCTACATAGTTTGGTGTAGTCTGCAAAGACTAACACTTTACTCTCAGTCCCATCCACAAGGTAATTAACCCCTTTACAACATGATGTGGGCTCTGGCGCCGAGCCCACATCTTTCCCAGCATGTCAGCTGATTTCAACAGCTGCCATGTGCCCCCAACAGCCGTGGGTGGAATCGCGATCCAACCGCGGATGTTAACCTCTTAAATGCTGCTGTAAAACTCGGACAGCGGCATTTAACACAATCGCCCCAGAAGCGCGTCACTAATCCCACCCGTGTCACATGACCACGGGTCGCCAATGGGTTGGCATGCAGTCGGTGCTCATAGCAGTTGTGTAGCACAAGCGATCAGATGATTGCAGCTCCTAGTCTCCCATGGAGACTATTGAAGCAAGTGTAAAGTAAAAAAAAGTTTTTAAAAATATAAAAACAACTTTAAAATTGCCTCCCATTCAAAATAAAACCATTAAAAAAAAAAAAAAATACACATATTTGGCATTGCTGCATTCAGAAACGCCCAATCAATATATTAAAATAATTAATTTGATTGTTAAACAGCGCAACAAGAAAAAAAAACAAAAAAAACACTCCAATTACAATGTTTTGGTTGCCGCAACATTACACTGAAATGTAATAACAGGCGATCAAAACATTGTATCTACACCAAAACGATAGCAAAAAAAAACTTCAGCTCGGAGCAAAAAATAAGCCCTTACCTGGCCCTAGATCACAAAAAAAAAATGGCGACACTACGGGTCTCAGAAATAACGCAATTTTTTTTTTTAAGCAAACTTTGTATTTTTTTCCCCCAGTATGGTAAAACCAATGGCGTCGTTCAAAAGTACAACTCGTCCTGCAAAAACAAGCCTTCACATGACCATATTGATGGGAAAAAGAAAAAAGTTATGGCTCTGGGAAGAAGGGAAGCAAAAATACAAACGCATAAATGGAAAATAGCCAGGGGGAAGGGGTTAATAATGAGATTAAGGAGAATCGGTCCCCACTGCTGACTAAATCCCATTTGGAGAATGTACCATTTGGAACAACTCTGTTTCCCGTCATTTAGCCAATTCCTTACCTATCTGCATATACTGTAGTTTCCCCCAGTCCTTGCTTCTGTAGCTTCAATATAAGGCTGTTATGTGGCACGTGCAGGATAGGAAAAACATGGAGTAACCAGAAACCACAAGAGGAAATATATAATAAATAAAAGACAAATCTTTATTGTTACAAATTTAAAAGTGTCAAATATTTATAAATACATAAATATAAATAGGTGATCAGGAGAAGCATTCAAAAACAAAGAGAGGCAGCCCATATAAGCAGTGGACAGGACAAAAAGACACCAACTCAGATCACAATATGTGTCCAGAGCAAACCCATAGTAAATTGATGATGCAATATGCATAAAGTATGTCTATTCCAAAGTCAAAGGGGAGCTATTTAAATAGCCCCGGTGTTCAATGTGCAGCTATATGGTACTCTGAAATGAACAATGACCTCAGTGGGATATTACCCATAGTGCCCAAAATACCAGCTGCCACTTACCCATGTCCGATATGAGAAGGGGTGCCTCACTATACCCTGACGAGCGTTTCGCCATGGCATCATCAATTTACTATGGGTTTGCTCTGGATACATATTGTGATCTGAGTTGGTGTCTTTTTGTCCTGTCCACTGCTTATATGGGCTGCCTCTCTTTGTTTTTGAATGCTACTCCTGATCACCTATTTATATTTATGTATTTATAAATATTTGACACTTTTAAATTTGTAACAATAAAGATTTGTCTTTTATTTATTATATATTTCCTCTTGTGGTTTCTGGTTACTCCATGTTTTTCCTATCCTGCATGTTGTTAGGAGTACTCCACTGTTACTCTCTTGTCCTTACACTAGGTGGGGGAACCATTAGGATTGAGCTGGTTCCTGGCCACTGTAATGAATATGATGGTTTTGAATACTTGTTATATACTGTTATGTGGCACAGTATCAAATGCCTTTGCAAAGTCCAAATAAAGCACATCATGCTATTTAACCATTTTGTGTGGTGTGACTCTCTGGATTAAAAAAAAAAAAAGTCAAAACAACTAATATTTTCATAAATTAAACATAAATTGACCTAAATTTACCATAAATAAAACTATAAATGTGTCTTCAAAAAAAAAAAAAAAAATCACTGGAGAGATGTGGAAACATTCCACAATGTTCAGGAAGAGTGCTAGGCCAAATTTTTCTCAAATGTGACATGTATCAAAGGGGTTAAACTACATCTAGTTTTTTGAAGCAATATATTGGTCTGAAATTAGCCAATCAAGAGGTGGTGTACAGAAGAACAAAATACTCCAAGCTTATGGCAGTCTCTGCCTGGCTTAGCTTTAAGATGTCCAAATTAAGATCGTAATAACCCCGGACTTCCATGTAAGAATGCTGCCAGCGTGATCTACGACGTCGTGTAAAAGTCACTCTACAGGTGGGACTAGACTGGGACAAGGGAGGGCGGAGGGGAGCTAACCACATTCCCCCTCCTCCCTCTTTTAGTAATAAAGGAGAAGTAAAAAATGGTTTCAGTTTTCATTTCAGTTTGTAGGCTATGTGCACACGTTGCGGAATGTTTGCAGAAATTTCCTGAGGAAAACCAGACTTTTTCCTGGGAAAAACGCATGAGTTTTTATTGCGTTTTTTGGTGCGTTCTTGCGCGTTTTTACCGCTATTTTTTCCTGAACATTCTAGGTCAATAATATAGCGGGAAAAACGCAGATTTACCGCAAAATTAATGAACATGCTGCGTTTTTTTCCGCGGAAAAAATTACACCATGTGCACAAAAATGGCGGAATTCATTCTAAATAATAGGATGCTTCATTCATGCGTTTTTTAAGCGTTTTTGCCATGCAAAATACGCAACGTGTGCACATAGCCTTAAACCACTAGTCAAGTATAAAATGGTAGATAAATTACAAAGGCTTACAGGTCTCAAGTAGGGAAATCACTCTTAAGGAGGAGTCAGACAGACATACACCTTGGACGAGGATAGCAAAGCAGTGCACGGACTGGCTGGCGGCTCTCCTGACCAGAGAGTGACAGCAGCTTAGAAATACATCACGCTCGGGTCGGGAAAGCAGACGGTCAGTCCGTGCACTCGTTGTGATCCTCGTCTGAGTTATACAGCAGTGTTACTCTTCCCTTAGGCTAGATTCACACATCAGTGTGATTGTTAAAAGAGGACCTGTCAGCAAGATTTTGGACTCTAAAATATTGCAGATTAAAATACTTGTAATTAGTTGCAGCATGGCTGGAAACCGCATTTGGACTTCTGCCCATCTAAGGGTGAGTGCACACGTTGCGGATTCACTTGCAGATTTTTCCGCGCTGATTTTGCTAAATCCGCATGTAAAACGTCCTGCGTTTTACCTGTGGATTTAGTGCGGATTTGCTGTGGTTTTCCACCTGCGGATTTCTATAATGGAGCAGGTGTAACACCGCTGCGGATTCCACACAAAGAATTGACATGCTGCGGATTCAAATCCGCAGCAAATCCGCGCGGAAAAATCTGCAGCATGTGCACAGCGGTTTTTTTTTTTTTACATAGGCTATAATGGTACTGTACAACCCAGAAGAATCCGCAACGTGTGCACAGACCCTAAGAATTATCTGTACCCCCCAGCCTATGACTGACAGTTTAAATATATAACGTGGCACTACTGTGAAGGTGCTCAAGTAGGTTACCCAAACCCAATAAACAGTAAGAAAAACTTGGCACTCAACTTGTGTCTCATTGTGGTAATTTTTATTCTGCAGTCCGTAAAGATGAAAGTATAGTCAGTCACTGACAGTTAACTGCGACCTGCCTCCTTTGATCGTAGTTATTGTCACCGGCTGGACACGCATACAATGATTTCTCAGCATAATGATGTCATTCAAAAGTTATTGTGCATGCCCAGCCTATGGCAGTGACGGCACCAATCTGAAATGTCAGCCAGGGGTGGAAGATTGAAGAAAAAGCAGTGACCTGACCGTCATAAACCGGAAGCAGGCCAGGGACGTGCATCCAGCCACACTGCATAGGCTCTCATGGCTCATTACAGAAGAATGAGAACAGTTTGTTTTTTAAAGAATTTTAATCCGTTTCAAAAGCACCATTGCAGCCATGTCTTTAGTTAGGAATCTAAAATATTGCAGAAAGGTCCGCTAACAACCAAGAAAAATGAAAGGATTCTTTCTTAGGCTAGTTTCACACTAGCGTTTTGTTGGTCTGCACACGCCCGCCGCTAAGCTCCGCCTCCGGCTGCGCCTCCTCCCGGCGACTAGGAAAACACCCAAGGCTAGTTTCACACTACCGTTTCGTTGGTCTGCGCACGGCTGCCGCTAAGCTCCGGCCGCGCCTCCTCCCGGTCGCTCCGCCTATGGGCGCATGACGCTGCATGCGACCTGCGTACCCTATCTTTAACATTGGGTACGCAGGCCGTGCGCAGGTTGCGTTTGCCGGCGCATGTATCCCTTTGATGGTGCGCCGAGCGCACCAAAATGCAACACGGTGCGCTGGGCGCAGGTCGGCGCACCATCAAAAGGACGCATGCGCCGCCAAACGCATACCTGTGTACGGCCTGCATACCCAATGCTAAAGATAGAGTACGCAGGTCGCATGCAGCGTCATGCGCCCATAGGTGGAGCGACCGGGAGGAGGCGCGGCCGGAGCTTAGTGGCAGCCGTGCGCAGACCAACGAAACGCTAGTGTGAAACTAGCCTTAGGTGTTATCCTAGTCGCTTCTACCCCCTCTCCCCAGGTCTCCTTCACACATTAGTGTCTCCGGTACGTGTGGTGACAGTGTTCACATGTACTGGTGACACTTACACACATATACCCGTTCAAATGAATGTGTCTGCGCACATGTCAGTGTGTTTCCACGGACCATGTGTCCATGGACAAAACACACCGACATGTCCTTTTAACAACAGCACTGGCCATAAAACGTCCCACACACGTACGTGCCCACTTATAACACACGGAGTCTGGGTCTTTATTTCAATTAAAGGATTTTTTCCTGTGTTTTTTTACATTTGACTATGTGGTCAGTAATAGGGGTGTCTTATAGACGGTTCTCCATTACTAACCCCTGGGCTTGATGTCAGGGGCCATAAAACAGCAAAAATCAACCCCACTTACCACCACACCAGGGCAAGTGGGAAGATAGAGGCTAAGCGCCAGATTTGGCGGATCTTATGCATGCAAAATTTCTGGGGCGGCTGAGGGCTGATGATCTTAGCCTGGGAAGGGCTAATATCGCTGGCCCCTTCTCAGGCTAATAATATCAGCCCACAGCTGTCTGTTTAGCCTTTGCCGACTGCAAATTATAGGTGGACACTAGGTCATTTTTTTTTCTGAAGTTCCTTGTATACTAACCAGTAAAGGCTAAGCAAAAAGGTGTGAGCTGTTAATAAATAGCCTGGGAAACTTTTGTGATATTGACCCCTTCCCAGATTATTAATATCAGCCCCAAGTGGTCAGCTTTTTCTCTGCTGGTTATGAAAATTATGGGGTAGCCTACCCTTTTTTCCCCCTTCAATTAGTTATTTAACCCCTTAGTGACAGAGCCAATTTTTACCTTAATGACCAGGCCAATTTTTACAATTCTGACCACTGACGCTTTATGAGGTTATAGCTGTGGAATGCTTCAACGGATTCCACTGTTTTCTCGTGACATATTGTACTTCATCTTAGTGGTAAAATTTCTTCGATATGACTTGCGTTTATTTATGAAAAAAAATAAAAACGGAAATTTGTCAAAAATTTTTAAAATTTTGCAATTTTCAAAGTTATAATTTTTTTTGCCTTTAAATCAGAGAGTCGTTATTCACACAAAATAATTACTAAATAACATTTCCCACATGTCAACTTTATATCAGCCCAATTTTGGAAACGTGATTTTTTTTTTGTCAGGACATTATAAGGGTTAAAAGTTGACCAGCAATTTCTCATTTTGATTTCTAATTTTCCAACAAAATTGACAAAACCATTTTTTTTTTTAGGGACCACCTCACATTTGAAGTGACTTTGAGTGGTGGGCGGTTAATATGACAGAAAACAAACAAGCCCTCACATGGCCATATTGACCGAAAAATAAAAAAAAAAGTTATGGCTCTTGGAAAAAGGGGAGCAAAAAATGAAAACGCAAAAACGAAAATACCGCGAGTCATGAAGGGGTTCATGAAGTCTCCTGAATGTCCAATGTGCCCATTTATATATCGGCACCTTCACTGCTCTTACAGTGGCATAAAGGGGCAGCCAGTCATTGAGGAGTCTAGAAATCCCAGAGACAACGCCCTCATGTGATTATTACCCATTTATTGAAATCATTAATCCTTCCCAGAAAAATATCTGATAAACGTAAATCAGCTCAACAGAAGAGAATACATGTTTTAAATGCTTTTTTGCAATAAAAGCTTATTTAATAAAAAAATAAAATGTACCTGATCGGCAGCTCTGTAAACATCTTCCCTCTTGCTGCAGTCACATGTATATGTATGCACCCGGACAGCGCCATTTTTCTTAGCCAATCTGCTTGTTTCCTTATTGCCCTCTTCATTGATATCCCACAACACAAGGGTAGCACCGAGATGGGCAAATTTCAGTGCCATAAGACGTCCTATGCCACTTCCAGCTCCAGTAATAAGCACCAGTTCACCGGCAACATTCTTTCTTCTAGATGGGATGAACCATAAGATAATCGACTCAAAGATCAAATAAATTGTAAGAAGCAAAACTTTCAGCGTCTCCAAAAAAAAGTTCATGATGGAAGAAGGTTTGTAGGCGTTTTATGAAGGGAAAATCTGCAGAAGAAAAGAGGACAACAAACATTAGCACATGCTTAGGAAGGCGTCAAAGGTCTGTGAGTCTTGGACTGTGCGTGGGTCACAACACCCTGACTGATGGCCGGCTCTCCTGACCTGTGTGAGGAGCCGCATAAGCACGAAGACGCGCGAAGCCGGACTAACCATCAGAAGAACATAAAGTCCACCATGGTAAGGCTTTGTTCTCATTCTTCAGGCAGGTTGGGGGTGTACTCCACAATATATGCCACTTACATATTTCATTGCATGGCATGCAGTGGCACCTGTTCGCCATTTACTGCCATTAAAAAACAATACAATGGTATTTATGCCCCAATGTGGCAGATTACGGAAATCTTTTCTATCCAGTGTTAAAAATGTATGTCAATGCATACAACCTTGGGGTATGCCAATAGGACACACTTGGCATACAGTGATCTTGTGGGGAGCAAGTCAAAGTATAAGTTAGGAAACCCTCCTGGAGCAAAGCTCAATGCTTCCAAATAGTGATGTGAACAGGGCCTTAGAAGCTATATTTAATCATAAATCTGCAGTAGATGGTGAAATCTGCTGTGAACGTTTGCCATTTGTGCATAAGAAATGGAATGGCCGATTTCCCTGCAACTACGTGTGGATTGGGTTTTACAAACCAAAGTCACATGTACTGTACTACAAACGGTCACAGGCAGTGCACCAGACATCCGTGACAATATCACCAAACTGAACACTGCCTTAGGCCTCCTTCACAAGTCCATATAAAACCGGTACCGGCGTCCCTGTTTTTTCCGTTATAGCAAAAGAAAAGGAAATGACAAAGCTTCTCCTATACTTTGCAATGTTAAATGCGTACAGAACACAGATGTGTTTTACACGGACCTATAGACTTGTACTGACCCTTGTCATCCGTGATGCCGGAAAAAAAACCAAACATGTCTCCCAATGTTTAACAATGACACAGTCTGTGTAATACGGATATGTACACAGAGGCATAGGCTATAATGATTACGTGTGGCACCGGTTAAAAAAACGTATGCCACATGTGCATGTGAAGAAGGCCACCGGTATACCTTCAACAACGTTATGGTGCAGCTCAGTTCAGACCCCAGTACTGTACCAGTAATAGACGCACCATTACCTTCCATTGTTCTGTACATTGTGAAACCTATAAATGTATTACAGAAAGCACTTCACAATACATACATGATAAGGGGAAGATAAGTGTATAGGATCAGCTATAATCCTACGTATTAATACCATAGTTTATGGCTGTTGTAAGCAAAAGTCAGCCGAAACACTAAAGATTAAATGTAATTTTTTTCCAGTCCCTCTTAATTGTGATGACAAGTGTATCTTATCCCACAAATGCAAATTAGATAAGGGATCCAATATTTGCAGCTGATGTTGAACCTAACGGTTTAAGTTTAGATTAGTCAGTACAGCTTCTCCAGTTTTTTTTTTTTTTAACTTCCACTTCTGGGGACAACCTTCTTGTCTGTGGTTTCCTGGCTGTTCCCCGCCAGCCTGTGATTTCCAGCATCCTGCCCGCTAGTCTGTTGTTTTCAGGACTTTATTAAACTTTTAATTTATATTCAACATGTCAGTGTTTCACATGCTCCATAGGGCTGCTGCACCGATGCCTGTGTGCCGACCCGCACCTTGGGCTTAGAAAATCCACCTCACTGTGTGAATCCACTATGTGCAACAGGGTTAATCAAGAAAGTAAGGGTGGATGTCATTTTATGGAATTTACTGCCATCAGCAACATTTCAGTTGATCCCAATAAACTCTTCTACAGCATAAAAACACATTAGACAGTGGTCTATAATAGTCAATGGGATCTACCAGCTGAGTGCTACAAGTAGTGAAAAGACAAACTTCTGTTCTGCCCCATCTTAAAGGGAATCTGTCACCCCATTTTAGTCATATCAGCTAAAGATATGACTGAATAGTGCGTCCCATAAGCAACCTATCGGTACGTAGCTTATATCCAGATACCCCTGTTTTGATAGAAAAATACCTTTGTAAACTTGGGATTCTTTTCTGTAAATCAGGGCGGTCCGGAGGGCAGCGTTTTCTCTCTTCCTCCCCCGCTCCTCTGCATCTCTTGCATATCGCCGTATGTGAATAGCACAGACGGCGTTCTGCTTCCCGCTATAGCGCTTTTCAAATTCCCCCCTGCGCATGCGCAGTGTGCTTTGCCCAACAGTGGGCAAAGCATAAAATCATGACAGCGCATGCGCAACTCTTTCCTTGCCCCGGAAATGACTGCTTGCCTTGGACGATTTCCGGGGCAAGGAAAGTGAATGACAATAGTTGCACATGCACTGTCATGATTTTATGCTTTGCCCACTGTTGGGCAAAGCACACTGCGCATGCGCGGGGGGGAATTTGAAAAGCGCTAGAGCGGGAAACAGAACGCCGTCTGTGCGATTCACAGACGGCGATACGCAAGAGATGCAGAGGAGCGGTGGGGGGGGGGAGGGAGAAGGAGAAAACGCCGCCCTCCGGACCGCCCTGATTTACAGAAAAGAATCCCAAGTTTACAAAGGTATTTTGCTATCAAAACGGGGGTATCTGGATATAAGCTACATACCGATAGCTTGCTTATGGGACGCACTATTCAGCCATATCTTTAGCTGATATGGCTAAAATGGGGTGACAGATTCCCTTTAAGCCCCCTATACATAATAGATACCAGTCAGCCTAATTATGGTTTAGCTGACGGCCATCTATTGTGTACAGGGGGCTTAAAATGGAGCCAAAAAGGTAAATGATTAGCGCAGATGTTTACAAGGCTTTAGAAACCTTATTGCAATCTATACTTTAAATAAATATTCTGAGCCATGCGAACTAAAAGAAAATACTACCCCTGTGTTAAGTCCAAGCCATCAAGATAAAAGTTCTACTACAGGTCCTTCTCAAAAAATTAGCATATTAGCATTAAACTTTCATATATTTTAGATTCATTACACACCAACTGAAATTTGTCAGGTCTTTTATTGTTTAATACTGATGATTTTGGCATACAACTCCTGATAACCCAAAAAACCTGTCTCAAAAAATTAGCATATCAAGAAAAGGTTCTCTAAACGACCTATTACCCTAATCTTCTGAATCAACTAATTAACTCTAAACACATGCAAAAGATTCCTGAGGCTTTTAAAAACTTCCTGCCTGGTTCATTACTCAAAACCCCCATCATGGGTAAGACTAACGACCTGACTGATGTCAAGAAGGCCATCATTGACACCCTCAAGCAAGAGGGTAAGACCCAGAAAGAAATTCCTCAACAAATAGGCTGTTCCCAGAGTGCTGTATCAAGGCACCTCAATGGGAAGTCTGTTGGAAGGAAACAATGTGGCAGAAAACGCTGTACAACGAGAAGAGGTGACCGGACCCTGAGGAAGATTGTGGAGAAGGACCGATTCCAGACCTTGGGGGACCTGAGGAAGCAGTGGACTGAGTCTGGTGTAGAAACATCCAGAGCCACCATGCACAGGCGTGTGCAGGAAATGGGCTACAGGTGCCGCATTCCCCAGGTAAAGCCACTTTTGAACCATAAACAGCGGCAGAAGCGCCTGACCTGGGCTACAGAGAAGCAGCACTGGACTGTTGCTAAGTGGTCCCAAGTACTTTTTTCTGATGAAAGCAAATTTTGCATGTCATTCGGAAATCAAGGTGCCAGAGTCTGGAGGAAGACTGGGGAGAAGGAAATGCCAAAATGCCTGAAGTCCAGTGTCAAGTACCCACAGTCAGTGATGGTGTGGGGTGCCATGTCAGTTGCTGGTGTTGGTCGCTGTGTTTCATCAAGGGCAGGGTCAATGTAGCTAGCTATCAGGAGATTTTGGAGCACTCATGCTTCCATCGGCTGAAATGCTTTATGGAGATCAAGATTTCATTTTTCAGCACGACCTGGCACCTGCTCACAGTGCCAAAACCACTGGTAAATGGTTTACTGACCATGGTATTACTGTGCTCAATTGGCCTGCCAACTCTCCTGACCTGAACCCCATAGAGAATCTGTGGGATATTGTGAAGAGAAAGTTGAGAGACGCAAGACCCAACACTCTGGATGAGCTTAAGGCCGCTATCGAAGCATCCTGGGCCTCCATAACACCTCAGCAGTGTCACAGGCTGATTGCCTCCATGCCACGCCGCATTGAAGCAGTCATTTCTGCAAAAGGATTCCCGACCAAGTATTGAGTGCATAACTGAACTTTATTATTTGATGGTTTTTTTTGTTTGTTTTTAAAAAACACTTATTTTATTGGATGGTTGAAATATGTTAATTTTTGAGACAGGTTTTTTGGGTTATCAGGAGTTGTATGCCAAAATCATCAGTATTAAAACAATAAAAGACCTGACAAATTTCAGTTGGTGTGTAATGAATCTAAAAGATATGAAAGTTTAATTGTAATCATTACATTATGGAAAATAATGAAATTTAGCACTATATGCTAATTTTTTGAGAAGGACCTGTATTTCAAAGTCCATGAAATAAGCAGCTAGAGAGCGTATTACTCCTAAGCCTCAATAATGAATATTAAATCCTGTAGTCTCCTTAATGCTGGACACACACAAAGAAAATCAATCTAAATCAAATCAGTATCGCCTATCGCCTGGTGATCAATAACGAAATGGAACTTATTTTAATCATTTTGGGCCCTACTGAAAGCTATTATGCCAGTATTCTGTTGTAAAAGCTTTTATAAGTCACATAATTTTGGCTCAAATGGAGGCTGTGCTAAAATGTATGCATCTTTTGGCGTTCTTACACCATTTTCACGGAGGTCTGATAAAATGGGTGAAACAGGGGCAGGATGGGGGTGTGGTGACCACAGCTCGTCAAATTCATCATGACAAGTGGCGGCGTTTGAAACGCCATAAATCTTACTCCAGCAGGGACTGTAGTAGGATTTGTGGGGATGTGCGCACGGAGGTGTACACCACATCTCCTTATCAAAACCAGCGTGAACAATGGCAATCTTGATGAATCGGGTCCTTTGTCTGAAAATTCAGAGTGGGATTGTGGTGCTTAAGGCTATGTGGACACGTTGCGGATCCGCAGCGGTTTTTCTGCGTGGAATTGCACCAAAGGTTATAATCAATGGGAATCAAGAATTGGTGTGCACATGGTGCGGAAAACTCCGTCCTGATTCGCAGCATTTTATTTTCCGCAGCATGTCAATTCTTTGTTTGGATCTTTAACACTTTCCCCCCCACTGACTTCCATTGAGGCACTCAATTCTGCAACAAATCCCCAGGTGTAAAAATGTTTGCGAATTTGATGTGGATTTGGCTGAAAATCCGCAGTGGATTTTTAAAATGCAAATATATCAGAAGGAAGAGTGTGTGGGCGGAGAATCAAAAATAGAGCCAATCTTGATTGAAACATATCAACAATGGAGGTAGGACTTGAAAAAGGAATTTGTTTTTTCTTTTTTTAACAGTAGTACATCTTTAATGAGCTAACAAATCCGCAGACATAGCCACATGCAAATCCGCAGACATAGCCACATGCAAATCCGCAGACATAGCCACATGCAAATCCGCATGTCAATCTGCATCAAATCCGCGTGGAATTTCCACTGCGTTTTCTGCCAAGAGATGAAGAAACCGCACAGAAATTTTCTCAGGCAAATCCGCAACGTGCGCACATAGCCTAAATCTTATTCTGAGAGACCAATAAACTATAAGGAATAGAACATTCAGCTGCATTAAGGTACATTTACACTGCAAGCTTATAGGAATGATAATCCTGCGATCACCCAATGAATGAGCAAAATATCACATGAAATAATCTTTTGAGTTACACAGAAGATAATCACTCTCAGAAGCGCATTGTCTGGTGTAGACAGTACCTGCGGTGCTGACGACAATGGCAGCTAAAGTGCAGTCTGCCTGTGTAAACAGGATATTAATCGTCCGCCGATCAGCAACATGTATATTCACCTTAAAAGTGTGCACAATTTCTGGCTTCTTTGTTAGTCCATGCTGGCGCCATCCCACCAACTTTCGTTATTTTTTTTAAACCATAGCAAGATCAATTTAAGGTTCTTTTCTTTCAATTGAGATTAGTCCATTCATTAATATGAGTTGTCCAGTGTTACAACGCTTAGTATATAACAAGCAATGGCAAAAAAAGTAAAACCTACACGGAGGCATACCCGTCTGCTGTCACCCACGTGGATCCATCATATGCCCCTCTCGTGATCACAGCCATTTTTAGAAGCGATCAGAAAAAAAAAGATTTGATATCACACTGTGCCAATCTCAGTTTCCAACAATCCTGTGAAAAAAAAACACTCACGGGAGATAACAGTAAGCGAGTATGTTTCCATTTGTTATTTTACAATGCCCCATGCCTAAGAAAAAAAAAATGTAATGCCAGACAAGTCCTTGCGTCTACGTGCCCGCTATCAGGAATAGCAGTGCTTTTGCCTCCAAAACTCTGCGTTCTTCATTGCAAGCACAGTGGATGGGATTTACAGAAATCCTGTGCCCACTGTGCTTCTATGTAACGCTGCGTAAACTGCCCCGCGATGCGGGTTTACGAGCCGCAGCATCATAATTTCATAGCGCTGCGGATTTTGACCAATAGAATGTCTTTACGTGCGGTAAATCCGTTTCTACTGACATATAAGTGCAGTTATTAGAACGCAGCGTTTTGGACAGAGCGAATATACGCTGCATCCCAAACACTACTATTCCTGATCGAGGGCACGTAGCCTTAAAGCTAGGGCTACACAGCGGCACTGTTCGAAATTGTCACACATTTGTGTGCTTTACTTGGGAGGGACAACGTTAGAGCTGTGAGAAAAATACATTGATATACACTTATAAGTTCCATATTCCTTAGTCGTGCTATAGTTGCTATGTGACATCACTGACAATCATTACAGCAATGAAAAACATGCCATCAAGTAGGCCAAGCCGTGTCTATTGTTGCCAAAGAGTAAACGGTCACACAAAATACCTGTTACTGGTCAAAGTGCAAATGGAAAAACAAACAAACAAATGTCATATAAATGCTATAATACAGGTCTTAAAAGGGTTGTTGAGTGCTTAAATACTGATTAGCATCAGGTCAGTCAGAGTCCGACACTCGGCACCCGCAGCTTTTACTGATTGCTGCTCTTGCAGCTTCCGGGAGGTAATCGGTGTACAGCGCAGGAACACTGCAGCCTTGGATTTTGGTGTAGCTACAATTCTTGCATGTTGCAGACCAGCTGTGAATAGGACCTGAGATACAATACCCAAGAACTGCCAGTGCACCGTGTATGGTGCTGTACACTGCACTTCTGGAGGACATAGACCTTCGCTGATCTGATATTAATGACATGTGCCAAGAGATCCCATACATGTTACACTAAAGTTGGTCGATGTCGGAAAGCTTGGGCAACAAGCTAATGTGTATGGGGGGGTCTCCTGGCACATGACATCACGGAAATCAGGATCTTGCCTGAATGCCACTGGCTGGTCTTTTTTTGTCCCCCCTTGAGATAAGCTGCTGCCAGAGGAGTCTGACAGTGGCTCTATCACAGAGGACCCTGGAGCACCGAGCTGTGCCGACCACTCCTGTGTACAGGCGAGCCAGGAGGGACAGCCGCCAGCCAGATGATGGGGTATGGGGGTCTTCAAGTACTGGGCAGCACATTTAAATTGCTTCATTCTTGATCATACCGGATTATGGTCTGTTCATCTTATCTGTGGGGCCTGGCTGCTGCTTGCTGATATCTGTAGACACGATAGCAAAGTTCCTCCACGTTTTATCCTGGAGATACAATATGTTGCAATCTGTCTGATTGGGTAACAAATTTCTACATCCTACAAGTAACAGACACTGAGAAAAGTGCAAGATATGCATGATGAAATGCAGACAAAATACTTTATTCACACATATCTTTAGAACAAGCGCACTTATACACATGGTAGGACATACTGGATGTCGATGACAAGGACTGGGGAGCATGGCCTGCCGGGTCATGAACAGCTCCCGACATTACCTACAGTATGACCACTACAACAGTTTTATTCTAGGGGAAAATAGGCACAACTGACAGACTGGACGGATCATACAATAATTCACAGATATGGACGGCTACAGCCTCATACTAATAATGATAAGCAGCAACAGTGAATATAGCGGCGACTGGTCTCCATCAAACTATAAAAAGAACAATTCTCATGTGATCATGAGGTTAAATGAGGAAGGCAAGTAATGTATACAGCTAAATCTGCAAAGTAAAGCCCGGCGCGACTAGCCTGTAAGCTTCATACACAGCCTAATGTCAGATTTAGCCGACACGAATGTGTACGAGGGCGCCAGCAAACTGATTGTTGGAAACGAGCTCAATCGGGCATATCTGATTTCAGACTATCGCTTTGCTGTCCCGGTAGAGATATCTGGTGACGCCTCCCTTATAGGGAACACAGGTAACCTAGCTCTCCTGTGAACGGGAGGGATGGCAGAGACAGCTGGTTTTTCTATGTGCATATGGGCCCTATTACTCCTTGGGGCTGTGCAGCCACACAGGTTGCAGCAATGGGACATAAAGCCAATACTGTACTGTATGAGGACAGAGCAATCGTATTAGCAAGTCTGTTTAATAAAGAGGCTGGTAAACGAGCGGCAAATAACTGTATATAGCTGGCACTCATTTAATACTCGGAAGCAGCCAGGGTACACAACATAAGATACAAAGCGAATTTAGATGCACGATAGAAAGTCTCATACAACGTCCGTGATTAAAAAAATAAAAAATAAGAATAGTGGAATCTATAATATAACGGTGGGAGCGTCACTCTGTCTGAAGCCTTTATAGACTGCACAAGCGCGACACGCCTGCGCAGTCTGGTTCCAGACAGAGTGAGGCATCCAGAGCGGTGAGTACTCTGTATGGCGCCAGAGATCGCGGTATGCGTACTGGATGCATACCGCGATCTCCGGCGCCATACTCACATACTTACCTGACCGGGAGGAGCGTTGCCACGGCGCTTCTCTTCTCCAGGGCAGGAGACCAGGAGTGCGCGTTGGATCGCGCATGCGCAATAGCGCTATCCGGCGCCATTTTGCTGAAGACACATTTACAATGTGTCTTCAGCAATATGGCGCCGGACCGCGCGGTATGGGCATGCGCGTACTCGGGCGCCGGTCTCCTCCCCCGGCGTCCAGCTGAATGGAACAGCGCTGGAGCACAGGGATGAAAGGTGAGTATAAATGTTTTTTTTTTTTTGGGGTATCTGTGCAGTTTAATAGCGGTGAGGGGACCATGCACATCAGGATTGGGGGTGAGCGGACCATGCACATCAGGGTTGGGGGGGTGAGGGGACCATGCATACCAGGATTGGGGGGTGAGGGGACCATGCACATCAGGATTGGGGGGTGAGCGGACCATGCACATCAGGATTGGGCGATGAGGGGACCATTCATACCAGGATTGGGGGTGAGGGGACCATTCATACCAGGATGGGGGTGGGGACCATGCTTCAGATTGGGCGGGAGTGACCATGCATTCCAGGATTGGGCGGGAGGTGACCATGCATACCAGGATTGGTGGGTGAGGGGACCGTGCATACCGGGATTGGGGGGTGAGGGGACCGTGCACATCAGGATTGGGGGGGTGAGGGGGCCATGCACATCAGGATTGGGGATGAGGGGACCATGCACATCAGGATTGGGGGTGAGCGGACCATGCACATCAGGGTTGGGGGGTGAGAGGGCCATGCACATCAGGGTTGGGGGGTGAGGGGACCATGCACATCAGGATTGGGGGGTGAGGGGACCATGCACATCAGGATTGGGGGGTGAGGGGACCATGCACATCAGGATTGGGGGGTGAGGGGACCATGCACATCAGGATTGGGGGGTGAGGGGACCATGCACATCAGGATTGGAAGGTGAGCGGACCATGCACATCAGGATTGGGCGATGAGGGGACCATTCATACCAGGATTGGGGGGTGAGGGGACCATTCATACCAGGATTGGGGGGTGAGGGGACCATTTATACCAGAATTGGGGGTGACGGAACCATTCATACCAGAATTGGGGGGTGAGGGGACCATGCATTCCAGGATGAGGAATGGGGTGCCATGCATAGTAGATTTGGGTGGGGGTGAGGGGACCATACATACCAGGATAGTGATGAGGGGTGCCATGCATACCAGAATAGGAGGGGGGGAAGCACATACCAGAATGGGAGACCATGTACCTATAAAAATGCTTGCCACCCGGGCGTAGAACGGGTTCATCACTAGTCATATATAGTCGTAGTCGGGGGTGACTTACATAATAGTATAACCTGTCTAATAGTTGTGTGATCTGCGACCAAAAATCCAGCTGGAGCGTATTTTTTCAATGTATCGCAGGTTTTAACAAGACCACACTGACAATCATTGGATGTGGTATCACATTGTGAGCTGTACTTCACACGTAGCTGAGGTCAAAGGCTAAAGGTAAGACGGCTAGTGAAGCCGGGGGTAATAACACTGCTACAACACCATGCTGATTTCATAACTGATCTTGTGATGCTGGCAAAAGTCTGACAAGATGGACAAGAACACGCAGCCACGTCTCACCAGCAGCGTGACAAGCGCACGCAGCCACGTATCACCAGCAGCGTGACAAGCGCACGCAGCCACGTATCACCAGCAGCCCGACAAGCGCATGCAGCCACGTATACCAGCAGCGTGACAAGCGCATGCAGCCACATATCACCAGCAGCCCGACAAGCGCATGCAGCCACGTATCACCAGCAGCACGACAAGCGCATGCAGCCACGTATCACCAGCAGCACGACAAGCGCACGCAGCCACGTATCACCAGCAGTGCGACAAGCACACGCAGCCACGTATCACAAGCAGTGAGACAATTGCACGCAGCCACGCATCACCAGCACGACAAGCGCACGCAGGCACATATCACCAGCAGCGCGACAAGAGCATGCAGCCACGTATCAAGAGCAGCGCTACAAGCGCACGCAGCCACGTATCAACAGCAGCGCGACAAGAGCACGTAGCCACGTATCAACAGCAGCGCAACAAACACACGCAGCCACGTATCACCAGCAGCGCGACAATTGCGCACAGCCATGCATCACCAGCAGCGCGACAAGCGCACGCAGCCACGTATCACCAGCAGAGCGACAAGCGCATGCAGCCACGTATCAAGAGCAGCGCTACAAGCGCACGCAGTCACGTATCACCAACAGCGCGACAAACACAAGCAGCCACGTATCACCAGCAGCGCGACAATTGCGCGTAGCCACGTATCACCAGCAGCGCGACAAGCGCATGCAGCCACGTATCACCAGCAGCGCGACAAACACACGCAGCCACATATCACCAGCAGCGCGACAAGCGCACGCAGCCACGTATCACCAGCAGCGCGACAAGCACACGCAGCCACGTATCACCAGCAGCGCAACAAGCACACGCAGCCACGTATCACCAGCAGCGCGACAAGCACACGAAGCCATGTATCACCAGCAGCACGACAAGCACACGTAGCCACGTTATGACCAGCAGAGCGACAAGCGCACGCAGCCATGTGTGACTAGCAAGCACAATTGCGCGCAGCCACGTATCACCAGCAGCGCGAAAAGCGCACATAAATCTATAAGAGGAGCAGTGCGACAAAGTGATGAATGCACATAGGTCTATATGATGAGCAGTGTGATGGATGCACATAGGTCTATATGATGAGCAGTGTGATGAATGCACATAGGTCTATATGATGAGCAGTGTGATGAATGCACATAGGTCTATATGATGACAGTGTGATGAATGCACATAGGTCTATATGATGAGCAGTGTGATGAATGCACACAGGTCTATATGATGAGCAGTGTGATGAATGCACACAGGTCTATATGATGAGCAGTGTGATGAATGCACACAGGTCTATATGATGAGCAGTGTGATGGATACACATAGGTCTATATGATGAGCAGTGTGATGAATGCACATAGGTCTATATGATGAGCAGTGTGATGAATGCACATAGGTCTATCTGATGAGCAGTGTGATGAATGCACATAGGTCTATATGATGAGCAGTGTGATGAATGTACACAGGTCTATATGATGAGCAGTGTGATGAATGCACATAGGTCTATATGATGAGCAGTGTGATGGATGCACATAGGTCTATATGATGAGCAGTGTGGTGGATGCACAT
This sequence comes from Oophaga sylvatica, assembly GCA_033576555.1. Classification (NCBI taxonomy): domain Eukaryota; kingdom Metazoa; phylum Chordata; class Amphibia; order Anura; family Dendrobatidae; genus Oophaga; species Oophaga sylvatica. The sequence goes on from JARQOD010000006.1 coordinate 355,062,165, forward strand.
AGGTCTATATGATGAGCAGTGTGATGAATGCACATAGGTCTATATGATGAGCAGTGTGATGAATGCACATAGGTCTATATGATGAGCAGTGTGATGAATGTATAGGTCTATATGATGAGCAGTGTGATGGATGCACATAGGTCTATAATGATGAGCAGTAGATGATTGATCACACATAGGTCATATGATGAGCAGTTGATGAATGCACATAGGTCTATATGAGCGTGTGATGGATGCACATAGGTCTATATGATGAGCAGTGTGATGAATGTATAGGTCTATGTGATGAGCAGTGTGATGGATGCACATAGGTCATATGATGAGCAGTGTGATGAATGCACATAGGTCTATGTGATGAGCAGTGTGATGGATGCACATAGGTCTATATGATGAGCAGTGTGATGGATGCACATAGGTCTATATGATGAGCATGTGATGAATGCACATAGGTCTATATGATGAGCAGTGTGATGGATGCACATAGGTCTATATGATGAGCAGTGTGATGAATGCACATAGGTCTATGTGATGAGCAGTGTGATGGATGCACATAGGTCTATATGATGAGCAGTGTGATGAATGCACATAGGTCTATATGATGACAGTGTGATGAATGCACATAGGTCTATATGATGAGCAGTGTGATGAATGCACATAGGTCTATATGATGAGCAGTGTGATGAATGCACATAGGTCTATATGATGAGCAGTGTGATGAATGCACATAGGTCTATATGATGAGCAGTGTGATGAATGCACATAGGTCTATATGATGAGCAGTGTGATGAATGCACATAGGTCTATATGATGAGCAGTGTGATGAATGCACATAGGTCTATATGATGAGCAGTGTGATGAATGCACATAGGTCTATATGATGAGCAGTGTGATGAATGCACATAGGTCTATATGATGAGCAGTGTGATGAATGCACATAGGTCTATATGATGAGCAGTGTGATGAATGCACATAGGTCTATATGATGAGCAGTGTGATGAATGCACATAGGTCTATATGATGAGCAGTGTGATGAATGCACATAGGTCTATTATGAGCAGTGTGATGAATGCACATAGGTCTATATGATGAGCAGTGTGATGAATGCACATAGGTCTATATGATGAGCAGTGTGATGATGCACATAGGTCTATATGATGAGCAGTGTGATGAATGCACATAGGTCTATATGATGAGCAGTGTGATGAATGCACATAGGTCTATATGATGAGCAGTGTGATGAATGCACATAGGTCTATATGATGAGCAGTGTGATGAATGCACATAGGTCTATATGATGAGCAGTGTGATGAATGCACATAGGTCTATATGATGAGCAGTGTGATGAATGCACATAGGTCTATATGATGAGCAGTGTGATGAATGCACATAGGTCTATATGAGAGCAGTGTGATGAATGCACATAGGTCTAAAATGAGCAGTGTGATGAATGCACATAGGTCTATATGATGAGCAGTGTGATGGATGCACATAGGTCTATATGAGCAGTGTGATGATGCACATAGGTCTATATGATGAGCAGTGTGATGAATGCACATAGGTCTATTGATGAGCAGTGTGATGGATGCACATAGGTCCATATGATGAGCAGTGTGATGAATGCACATAGGTCTATATGATGAGCAGTGGTGATGATGCACAAATAGGTCTATATGATGAGCAGTGTGATGAATGCACATAGGTCTATATGATGATGCAGTTGATGAATGCACATAGGTCTATATGATGAGCAGTGTGATGAATGCACATAGGTCTATATGATGACAGTGTGATGAATGCACATAGGTCTATATGATGAGCAGTGTGATGAATGCACATAGGTCTATATGATGAGCAGTGTGATGAATGCACATAGGTCTATATGATGAGCAGTGTGATGAATGCACATAGGTCTATATGATGAGCAGTGTGATGAATGCACATAGGTCTATATGATGAGCAGTGTGATGAATGCACATAGGTCTATATGAGCAGTGTGATGAATGCACATAGGTCTATATGATGAGCAGTGTGATGAATGCACATAGGTCTATATGATGAGCAGTGTGATGATGCACATAGGTCTATATGATGAGCAGTGTGATGAATGCACATAGGTCTATATGATGAGCAGTGTGATGAATGCACATAGGTCTATATGATGAGCAGTGTGATGAATGCACATAGGTCTATATGATGAGCAGTGTGATGAATGCACATAGGTCTATATGATGAGCAGTGTGATGAATGCACATAGGTCTATGATGAGCAGTGTGATGAATGCACATAGGTCTATATGATGAGCAGTGTGATGAATGCACATAGGTCTATATGAGCAGTGTGATGAATGCACATAGGTCTATATGATGAGCAGTGTGATGAATGCACATAGGTCTATATGACTGAGCAGTGTGATGAATGCACATAGGTCTATATGATGAGCAGTGTGATGAATGCACATAGGTCTATATGATGAGCAGTGTGATGAATGCACATAGGTCTATAATGATGAGCAGTGTGATGAATGCACATAGGTCTATATGAGCAGTGTGATGAATGCACATAGGTCTATATGAGCAGTGTGATGATGCACATAGGTCTATATGATGAGCAGTGTGATGAATGCACATAGGTCTATATGATGAGCAGTGTGATGAATGCACATAGGTCTATATGATGAGCAGTGTGATGAATGCACATAGGTCTATATGATGAGCAGTGTGATGAATGCACATAGGTCTATATGATGAGCAGTGTGATGAATGCACATAGGTCTATATGATGAGCAGTGTGATGAATGCACATAGGTCTATATGATGAGCAGTGTGATGAATGTATAGGTCTATATGATGAGCAGTGTGATGAATGCACATAGGTCTATATGATGAGCAGTGTGATGAATGTATAGGTCTATATGAGCAGTGTGATGAATGCACATAGGTCTATATGATGAGCAGTGTGATGAATGCACATAGGTCTATATGAGCAGTGTGATGAATGCACATAGGTCTATATGATGAGCAGTGTGATGAATGCACATAGGTCTATATGATGAGCAGTGTGATGAATGCACAAGCTATGCAGACAGCGCAGAGTAACCTCCTGTAATGCCGCTGCTCTTATCACACGCCTGCAGTCCTGGATAAAGTAATGTGTCCCCGTCATGTCACCGCGCAGCAGACTCACCAGGCAGCGCACAGAAAACGCACACAGCTCCGGCCACAGGGAAACTTCTGTCACAGGAAACTGTCCGCACAGCGCAGGCGCGGGTGAGGAGCCACTTCCCTATCCCAGTTTCGGGCAGCCTCCTCCAATCCTGTGCGGGGAGCGAAGTGCGAGACTGGAAGAGATGGGGGCGGGGCTTACACAGAGGGCACGTGACCGAGAATCGGAGATGATGGAGAGACAAGCAAACACACCCGTGCACACAGGAGCCCACACTGGAGCAGGGGCTGATGGTGGACGGGATGTCTGAAGAATATATACAAATACACGGCCATTTCTCCTAAGTGTCCCCACAGCTATTATTCAATACTTCAGGCCATATTTGCTCCTGCTATTGGGAGCACCTGTGTTTCTTAAACCTGCTGTCTGCTACCATGGGCTACAGGGTCTCCAGACTTGTCTCCTATCCAGCTCATCTGGGATGTCATTGGTCGTCAGTAGCAGAGGGAGCTGCCAGCAGCGGATCTTGATGATTCACTACTTAAACCATGGCAGAACAATGCTCCTATCACCATTAGTAACCTCATTGATAGCAGCTGAGGCTGTAAGGGTGGACGTTTCTGCTTGTGGTGCTTATACTTTATCCCCTTCACCCCCAAGGGTGGTTTGCACGTTAATGACCAGGCCAATTTTTACAATTCTGACCACTGTCTCTTTATGAGGTTATAACTCTGGAACGCTTCAACGGATCTTCGCGATTCTGAGAATGTTTTCTCGTGACATATTGTACTTCACGTTAGAAGTAAAATTTCTTCGATATAACTTGCGTTTATTTTTGAAAAAAACGCAAATATGGCGAAAATTTTTAAAATTTTGCAATTTTCAAACTTTGAATTTTTATTCCCTTAAAACAGAGAAATATATCACACAAAATAGTTAAGAAATAACATTTCCCACATGTCTACTTTACATCAGCACAATTTTGGAACCAAAATTTTTTTTTGTTAGGAAGTTATAAGGGTTAAAAGTTGACCAGCGATTTCTCATTTTTACAACAAAATTTACAAAGCCATTTTTTTTAGGGACCACCTCACATTTGAAGTCACTTTGAGGGGTCTATATGGCAGAAAATACCCAAAAGTGACACCATTCTAAAAACTGCACCCCTCAAGGTACTCAAAACCACATTCAAGAAGATTATTAACCCTTCAGGTGCTTCACAGGAACTAAAGCAACGGGGAAGGAAAAAATGAATATTTAACTTTTTAGCCACAAAAATGATCTTTTACAAACTTTTTTTTTATTTTCACAAGGGTAAAAGGAGAAAATGGACAGATAAGGTTGTTATGCAATTTCTCCTGAGTACGCCAATACCCCATATGTGGGGGAAAACCACTGTTTGGGCACACGGCAGAGCTCGTAAGGGAAGGAGCGCCGTTTGACTTTTTCAAACTAAAATTGGCTGGAATTGAGATTGGACGCCATGTCGTGTTTGGAGAGCCCCTGATGCACCTAAACAGTGGAAACCCCCACAAGTGACACCATTTTGGAAACTAGACCCCCTAAGGTACTTATCTAGATCTGTTGTGAGCACTTTGAACCCCCAAGTGTTTCACAAAAGCTTATAATGCCTGGGTGTGAAAAAAAAAAAAAAAAACAATTTTCCACAAAAATGATTTTTTAGTCCCAAATTTTTGAATTTTCCCAAGGAAATTGGACCCCAAAAGTTGTTGTCCAATTTGTCCTGAGTACGCTGATACCCCATATGTGGGGGGGAAACTGTTTGGGTGCACGGCAGGGCTTGGAAAGGAAGTAGTAACGTTTTGGAATGCATACGTTGATGGGGGTCATGTTCCGTTTGCAGTGCCCCAGATGAGCCTAAACAGTGGAAACCCCCCACAAGTGACCCCATTTTGGAAACTATACCCCCTAAGGAACTTATCTAGATCTTTGGTGAGCACTTTGAACCCCCAAGTGCTTCACACAAGTTTATAATGCCCGGGCATGAAAATAAAAAATCCTATTTTTTTCCCACAAAAATTATCTTTTAGTCACTAATTTTTTATTTTCCCAAGGGTAACAGGAGAAATTGGACCACATAAGTTGTTGTCCAATTTGTCCTGAGTACGCTGATACCCCATATGTGGGTGGGAACCACTGTTTGGGCGCACGGCAGAGCTCGGAATGGAAGGAGCACCATTTGACTTTTTCCAACCAAAATTGGCTGGAATTGAGATTGGATGCCATGTTGCATTTGGAGAGCCCCTGATGTGCCTAAACAGTGGAAACCCCCCACAAATGACCCCATTTTGGAAACTAGACCCCCTAAGGAACTTTTCTAGATCTTTGGTGAGCAATTTGAACCCCCAAGTGCTTCACACAAGTTTATAACGTAGAGCCGTAAAATTTAAAAATCATATTTTTTCCACAAAAATGATCTTTTCACCCCAATTTTATTTTTCCAAGGGTAGCAAGACTCCAAAAGTTATTGTGCAATTTGTCCTGAGTGCGCTGATACCCCATATGTGGGGGTAAACCACTGTTTGGGTGCATGGCAGAGTTTGGAAGGGAAGGAGCGCCGTCTGACTTTTTCAACGCAGAATTGGCTGGACGCCATGTCGTGTTTGGAGAGCTCCTGATCTGCCTAAACAGTGGAAACCCCATAAATGACACCATTTTGGAAACTAGACCCCTCAAGGAACTTATCTAGATGTGTGGTGAGAACTTTTAACCCCCAGGTGTTTCACTAAAGTTTATAACGTACAGCCGTAAAATAAAAAATCCTTTTTTTTTTTTTACAAAAATGATTTTTTTCGCCCCCAATATTTTATTTTCACAAGGGTAACAGAAGAAATTGGAACCCAAAAGTTGTTGTCCAATTTGTCCTGAGTACGCTGATACCCAATATGTGGGAGAAAACTACTGTATGGGCGCACGTCAGGGCTCGGAAGGGAAGTAGTGACGTTTTGGATTGCAGACTTTGATGGAATGGTCTGGGGGCGTCATGTCACATTTGGAGAGCCCCTGATGCACCTATACAGTGGAAACCCCCCACAAGTGACCCCATTTTGGCAAATAGACCCCACAAGGAACTTATCTAGATGTGTGGTGAGCACTTTGAACCCCGAAGTGCTTCACAGAAGTTTATAACAAACAGCCGTAAAAATAAAAAATCTTTTTTTTTTTTACAAAAATGATTTTTTCGCCCCCAATATTTTATTTTCACAAGGGTAACAGGAGAAATTGGACCCCAAAAGTTGTTGTCCAATTTGTCCTGAGTACGCTGATACCCAATATGTGGGAGAAAACTACTGTATGGGCGCACGTCAGGGCTCGGAAGGGAAGTAGTGACGTTTTGGATTGCAGACTTTGATGGAATGGTCTGGGGGCGTCATGTCGCATTTGGAGAGCCCCTGATGCGCCTAAACAGTGGAAACCCCCCACAAGTGACCCCATTTTGGAAAATAGACCCCACAAGGAACTTGTCTAGATGTGTGGTGAGCACTTTGAACCCCGAAGTGCTTCACAGAAGTTTATAACGCACAGCCGTAAAAATAAAAAATCTTTTTTTTTTTTTGCAAAAATGATTTTTTTTGCCCCAATATTTTATTTTTACAAGGGTAACAGGAGAAATTGGACCCCAAAAGTTGTTGTCCAATTTGTCCTGAGTACGCTGATATCCAATATGTGGGAGAAAACTACTGTATGGGTACACGTTGGGGCTCGGAAGGGAAGTAGTGACGTTTTGGATTGCAGACTTTGATGGAATGGTCTGGGGGCGTCATGTCGCATTTGGAGAGCCCCTGATGCACCTAAACAGTGGAAATCCCCAACAAGTGACCCCATTTTGGAAAATAGACCCCACAAGGAACTTATCTAGATGTGTGGTGAGCGCTATGAAGCCCCAAGTGCTTCACAGAAGTTTATAATGTACAGCCGAAAAAACAAAAAAATAATTTTTTTTGTACAAAAATGATATTTTCGTCCCCAGTTTTTTATTTTCCCAAGGGTAGCAGAAGAAATAGGACAAATTGCACAATAACTCTTGGGGTCCAGAGTACGCTGATACCCCATATGTGGGGATAAACTACTGTTTGGACGCATGGCAGAGCTGAGAAGTGAAGGAGCACCGTTTGACTTTTTCAACGCAGAATTGGCTGGAATTGAGATCAGACGCCATGTCACATTTGGAGAGCCCCTGATGTGCCTAAACAGCGGAAACCCCCCAATTCTAACTCCAACCCTAACCCCAACACACCCCTAACCCTAGTCCCAACCCTAACCACAAACCTAACCCTAACACACCCCTAATCCCAACCCTAACCCTAATCCTAACTTTAGCGCCAACCCTAACCCTAACTTTAGCCGCAACCCTAACCCTAATGGGAAAATGGAAATAAATACTTTTTTTTAATTTTATTATTTTTCCCTTACTAAGGGGGTGATAAAGGGGGGTTTGATTTACTATTTATAGCGGGTTTTTATGATTGGCAGCTGTCACGCTAAAAGACGCTTTTTATTGCAAAAATAGTTTTTGCATCATCACATTTTGAGAGCTATAATTTTTGCATATTTTGGCCCACAGAGTCATGTGAGGTCTTATTTTTTGCGGGACGAGTTGACGTTTTTATTGGTACCATTTTTGAGCACGTGACGTTTTTTGATCGCTTTTTATTTAGATTTTTGGGAGGTTAGAATGAACAAAAATCAGCAATTCATGAATTTCTTTTGGGGGAGGCGTTTATACCGTTCCACGTGTGGTAAAATTGATAAAGCAGTTTTATTCTTCGGGTCAGTACGATTATGGCGATACCTCATTTATATCATTTTTTCATGTTTTGGCGCTTTTATAGAATAAAAACAATTTTATATAAAAAATAATTATTTTTGCATCGCTTTATTCTGCGAGCTATAACTTTTTTATTTTTTCGCTGATGATGCAGTATGATGGCTCGTTTTTTGCGGGACAAGATGACGTTTTCAGCAGTACCATGTTTTTTTATATCGGTCTTTTTGATCGCGTGTTATTCCACTTTTTGTTCGGCGGTATGATGATAAAGCATTGATTTTTTGCTTCGTTTTTTTTTTTTTTTTTAAGGGGTTCACTAAAGGGGTTAACTAGTGGGACAATTTTATAGGGGGGGTCGTTACGGACGCGGCGATACCAAATATGTGTACTTTTATTGCTTTGTTTTTTTATTTACAGGAAGAAGTGAATTTATTGGGGAATATATATATATTTTTTTATTTATTTTGGATTTTTTTTTAAAACATGTTTATTTTTATTTTTTTTAACTTTTTTACTTTGTCCCAGGGTGGGACATCACTGTATTTTATCAGATCGCTGGTGTGACAGTGTGCACAGCACTCTGTCACACCAGCGATCGCTCAGGCAGTGCAGCAGGCTTCTCAGTGCCTGCTCTCGGCAGGCACTGAGGTAGCCGCCTCCCTCCAGGACCCCGGCGCCATCTTGGATCCGAGTCCTGGGAGGGAGGAAGCCCTCAGAACAGCGCGATCACATCGCGCTGCTCTGAGGGTCTCAGGGGGGCGCGCAGGGAGCCCCCACCCTGCGCGATCCTCCCCTGTGCCCCCAGTACACCGCGATCATGTTTGATCGCGGTGTGCAAGGGGTTAATGTGCCGGGAGCGGTCCGTGACCGCTCCTGACACACAGTCATGGGTGTCAGCTGTGATAATCAGCTGACACCCGGGCGCGATCGGCTGCGCTCCCCCCGGGAGCGCGTCCGATCGCACGGGACGTACTATCCCGTCCATGGTCATACGGGCCCAGGTACCATGGACGGGATAGTACGTCCGATGGCAGTAAGGGGTTATATTGAAAAAATCAAGATTTTTTCAGTGTGTCCATTTTATTATTATTTGCGTATTAACAACACACCGTGGGAAGCACATATTGTGCTTCAGTCCCCGCAGTCCAATGCTGGAGGAGCAGGGTTTTAGGCGCATCATACGCTGATCATCATTTCCTCTCTGTGGGCTCATACTTGCTGGAAAAAAAACAGTCAGTTTTCAGGATGGTCCGATTATGTGCAATTGTCATGCGATTTGCATGCATTTTTTAGAGCACCATCTATTGCATTAGCGATTATCATGCCAAAATCGCATCAAATCGCAGCATGTTGCGATTTTTTTCTCACACCGATTTCGGCTGAGAAAAAAAATCGCAAATGAGATGTCACCTATTGAATAACATTGGTTCCCATTTGAATCAGATTTTTTATCGGCTGAATATCATCCGTTTTCGGCTCAAGTGAGTATGAGCCCTGTGAGAGCCATTCAGAGACTGCCAGCAGCTCTCACTAGGGCGGTGGCTCCCATGAATCGCGTGCGTTTCCTCCGGGTTCTCCGGTTTCCTCCCACATTCTAAAGACATACTGATTGGGAATTTAGATTGTGAGCCCCAATGGGGACAGCGATGATAATGTCTGCAAAAACTGTAAAGCGCTGCAGAATATTATTATTAATCACAAAAGGGAGCAGGCTTTTTGTGCTGGAGCCGTCAAGAGACATATGCAATGCAATAATCAGTCTTTTCCGACAATTCCATACAAATACTTGGTGCTCCCCTCCCCGTTGCAGATTTCTGGACTGGCCATCTGGCATTTATGACAAATGCCAGATGGGCTGGTAACGCATGGGCTGCATTTTCTGCTATGCAGTTAACAGTATCCTCAGGATGCCGATACTGTTAACAGTTGAGACGGAGAACAGGGCCGCCAGCTCCGTGCTCCATCACTTACCCCGGCAGACTGCACGCTGCTGACCGTTGCCTGCCATCAACGGCGTAATTATGTCATTGCATTGCACATTCAGTTTCCACTGAGAGACCAGATAGAAGACAAGAAGTCTGGATTAGGTGAGCATAAGGGTTTTTATTTTATGGGGCTGTGGGGGACTATCATCTTAGGGGGCTATGGGGTGCTCCATCATGCTATATAAGGGGCTATGGGGTGCTCCATCATGCTATATAAGGGGCTATTGGGTGCTCCATCATTCTATATAAGGGGCTATTGGGTGCTCCATCATGCTATATAAGGGGCTATTGGGTGCTCCATCATGCTATATAAGGGGCTATTGGTTGCTCCATCATGCTATATAAGGGCTATTGGGTGCTCCATCATGCTATATAAGGGGCTATTGGGTGCTCCATCATGCTATATAAGGGGCTATTGGTTGGACCATTATACCATATAGGGGGCTGTCGGTGGACATTCAAACTATATA
>JARQOD010000006.1:355072670-355119449 GCA_033576555.1 Oophaga sylvatica
AGCGCTCAGGTTTATCCTCCTGAGACCCCTCCAGAGCCAGTCTCAAATTGGCGAGATGGCGGAAAGAACTACACCCTCTTTCAAAATAACAGCAGGATCAGATAACTCAGGAGAATCCGCAAAGAAACAACTGTAAGTTGTTTTTTGCCTTGAAGCCTAAGTCCTCAGGAACGCAGCACAGCAGGTTCAAATTGTCATCTCTCTGCTGCGCGGCAACCCTCAGATTGGGCTTTTCCCTGACACCTGGGGATCCTGTTTTGAATGATGTTAATGTATTTTTTCAGGCTCTGGGATTATTGAACGATGAACCTAATGTCACTGATCAAGCTGAAAAGACCTTGTTGGCATTAAATCAGGGTCGTGAAGACGCTGAGCTGTACTGTCAGAAATTCCAAAAGTGGGCAGTCCTGACCAAATGGAATGATGATGCTTTGGCAGCCCTTTTTCGGTAGGGTCTGTCAGAAAATGTAAAGAACGTTATGGTGGGATTCCCTGTTCCCTCTGGTCTCAATTATTCTATGTCTTAGGCTATTCAAATTGACAGACGTTTGCGTGAGTGCAGAGGTATGCGTGAGATAGTGTAGCCTTGTGAACCAGCTCCTGAGCCCATGCAGTGTGATGGAGTGACTTCTGGGCTCAGCGTCATGAATTTCGAAAGCGCAATGGTTATGTTTCTACTGTGGTGACGCTTCTCATGCTATTTCCGTCTGCCCTAAGCGGGCTTTGCGCGCTCAGTTGTCTTGGGTAATTTATTTGTACCTGAACACGATGCTATGCGATCTTATATCAAGGAGTCTTTGGAGAAGGGTCATATCAGACCATTCTCCTCACCCTTGGGCGCCGGTTTTTTTATTTGTGGCCAAAAAGGATGGTTCATTGAGGCCGTGTATTGACTATCGCCTCCTGAATAAAATCACTGTTAAATATCAATATCTGTTACCCTTGATTTCTGACCTATTTTCCAGAGTGAAAAGTGCTAGTTGGTTTACCAAGCTTGACCTCAGGGGGGCGTATAACCTTATTCGCATTAAGCACGGGGATGAATGGAAGACGGCGTTTAATACCCCAGAGGGGCATTTTGAGTACCTATTGATGCCTTTTGGGCTTACAAATGCCCATTCCGTCTTCCAATCCTTCATGAATGATATTTTCAGGGATTTTGTGGATAAATTTCTGATCGTTTATTTGGATATCTTGATTTTTTCCAAAGACTGGGACTCTCATGTGAAACATGTTCGGACTGTGTTCAAGATTTTGAGAGAGAATGCACGGTATGTGAAGGGATCAAAGTGTCTTTTTGGCGTACAGAAGGTCTCGTTTCTGGATTCATTTTGTCTCCGTCTGTTATTGAGATGGACCTGGTCAAGGTTCAGGCCATCTGTGATTGGGTTCAACCTACTTCATTGAAGGCTCTTCAGAGATTTTTGGGTTTTGCCAATTTTTATCGTAAATTTATTGGTAATTTCTCCGGTATTGTTAAACCATTGACTGATTTGACCAAAAAGGGTACCGATGTGGTGAATTGGCCTCTTGAGGCAGTTTCTGCGTTTCAGGAACTTAAGCAGAGATTCATTTCTGCTCCTGTTCTACGGCAAAAAAATCAAGAGATATATGACTCACAAAAATATATAAATATAAAATAATTATTTAAAATAATAATTGTGACAATATCACCTGAACCTTGGATGGCAGACCATCCGGAAATGAGAAGAAAAACCCAGGAAATGGAAAGGGATACCACGGTGGCAGGGAAAGAAAAAAGAAGAAGACCGGAAATACACAATATATGTAATGAATAAATTGCCTTTATTAATCAAATGGCACACTAGAAACAACAATGACCATGTATATATAAAATGTATATATATAAAAAAAATATATAAATAAACAAAGAGGCATACAGAATGACAAGGGCTGATACAGCTATACATCTAACACCTGCATGCATATCAATTACACCATACACAAAAAGATAAATAATATATCTATATATATGCAGCAGAAAAAAGGCTCAAGTAATGTAACCAGGAAAAAAGTCCACATTATATGTGACTAAATAAAATATAATTTAAAGTGCCATGTGCAATAAATTGGCTCAGTAATGAATGAGACCGAAAACACATAAAAAATGTGCACACACTAAACACAATTAGATTGCCATGTGTAGTTAACTGGCAAAGCGGCAAAGATGTGTGGGGTTAAACAAGATACACACAGAAGCGGTGCAATTAAAACGAAAAATGTGGACTAGATTACCTGGGAGCCTCAGATCAGCACGGTATGCCTCTAGGAACGCTCCACGGCTACTTCTAGTGTTGCGGTTAGTTTAGGGTTCTGCAACCCAGTAGTTTCCAGCCTCTCAGTGTATTGCTACTTTGGCTATTTTTGCTATTTCTCCTCAGCTACCGAAACATAACAGTACCGCAAAGTTAAGATAAGACAGGGCACCCCATTTAGCTTGAGGGGCAGTTCAGGGGCCCAGGTTCCTCATCCCCTGTTTTCCCACTACTGCCCCTTAACAGCTCGGTCAGAGAGCTAATGTACAAATAACATCCGCAGTATGTCTTGTAAAACAGATCCTAATGGCAACAATAGACTCCTACCAATAAAATTTGTTATTACTCTATGAAGTCTAAAAGTTGCTACCACCTTTTCAAATCACCCAGAAATCCTAGCATGTAACATTTAAAAAAATAAGTTGTATCTCTATTGAATGGATTACTTTTGAAAACATTTGCAAGCTGCTCAAAGGAAAGCCATAGATGAAGACCTTACAGTGGCACTGTAGCATATAATTGCTTAAAGTTAGTCTTTTTGTTTTGTACTTTGTGATTGACCTGTGAAGATCTTGTCATTGTTCTTTCGCAACTACCTGCCGATTCTGTTTTACTATTATCATTCCACGCATGATGTTTTTCCTTGATTTGACAATATCAAGTCTTTTTCTATTCGGATCTCCTTTCTTGGTCCAACTTTCGTAATGTACTGTTATGTCCTACGTGACCAAATAATCATAATACCAACTGTATAATGTTTTAATAACTTTGAATTCTGTAAGAAGCTATATACTTGTAGTTAACAATTGTCACAATTCCTCCTTTTGGTGTGTCTGGACGCACTGAGTGACAGTTCAGCAGTCCAATCTAGGTCTAGGCTGTGCTGTCAGTATGATGATGGACAGCTCATCCATCCAGATAGAGGCTGGAGAGTGCTGAGCAGTTAGTGTTTTGAGGGATAATCAAGTCACCCAGTCAGTGCCGGGGCATGTTGGGTTTCTCTATATGTCTTTTGTACGGAGTGATTACCTGGCTATTTAGCCAGCTCTCTGTCTCCATTTCCAGCCAGTTGTAGCTTAGCTGAAGTGGTGTCTGTGTGCTCTGTGCTTTGAATTCTTGTATTCTGATCTTTGTTGCCTGACCTTGGATTTACCTTTGACCATCCATTTTCCCTAGCCCCTTTGTCTTTGTCCGCTACCTTACTGTAATTCTGGCATCTGACTGTGACCTGACTAAGCCTCTGTCTTTCCCCTTAGTTTACGATGAGCTCTCTTGGTATCTGACCATGGACCTCTTGACTACCTTGCCTCATGGCTTGTCTGTGCGTAGAGACCAGCGTCACAATAATGATACAAATTTGCAGTTCTCCTTTCATTAGCAAAGATTTAATGATTATCATAAAATATAGCTTTGCAATGTGTACATATCTCTAGAACCAGTACATAGATCTTCCTATTTTTTTACTCAAACAAATCATCCTCAGTAGGTGGCGCTGCTGTCCCTCACCTTGCATCGATCGCTGCCCCCTGATGTTGTCATCTTTCACAATGAGAAGCTGTGGTGGTGGGTATAGATGCAGAGTGATTGCGCTGCACTTACCTCTCACATAGCTTTTATCAATGCCATAGTTTCAGGAAAACTTCAGAGAGTGGCCATTAAATAAACTGTAGTAAGTAACCACAGCGCTTCCCTCTAATGATGTCCTGTTGCAGTAGGGGTGATGGAAGCTGCAGGGAACTGATTAAACAAAATATGTCCACTGGGTACAATGTTCAAATAATTGAATCAGCCATTTGGTCTTTAGGAAACTTTAAATGTATAATTAAAGGTGATAGCTAACTCCACATTGATTTTGAACAAATAAAAAGTTTTTGTAGCTAAAATTATTGCTTTACTGATAATACACATATAGCAAACTGAGTAATTCAATATATATGAGACGACTGCAACAGAGTGTTTAGTAACTAATGTGACGACTCCTGGAGTGTACCCTCTGGGTCATGATACCAACCCACCCTGGGCGAGCTGACCTAGTGAGAACCACCCCCTATACAGGAAGCGACAGGGGCAGGCCCAGGGGAATAAAGTACCACGACTGCTGGAACCAGGTGGCTGGCTCACAGAAGACAGGACTACGCAGGGTGTGAAAGTGAACAAAGCGTGAACACGGGAACACGCAGAGTTCCGAACAGTGCAAGGCGTGTGCACGAGGGCACGCAGAGTAGAGGACAGTGCTAGACATGTACACGAGTGTACACAGAGTACAGGACAGTGCTAAGCGCGTACTCGGGGTATGCAGAATACAGGACAGTGCTAGGCGCATCCTGAGGGTATGCAGAGTACAAGACAGTGGTAGACGTGTTCACGAGGGTAATCAACAGACAGGGATACGTATAGCAAGTGCCAAGAGGCACGCTAGGGTAAGAGGCAAAGCAGGGCATGTGAGGGGTAGCACGCTTGGGTACAAAGCAAGGCAGAGCACTTGCTGGGAAGCACGCCAGGGGCAAGGCAGAGCGCGTGTTGGGTAACACTCCTGGGTATAAGGCAAGGCAGAGCGCGCGATGAGTAGCATGCCTAGGTGCAAAAAAAGGCAGAGTGCGTGCTAGAAGCACCTTAGAGCACAAGACAGGGGACTTGAGTACAGAGAGCAGCCAAGTAGGTATAGCTAGGAAGCACAACAATAATCAGGCGCCGCCTACAGGAAGAGGCGGCCAGATATAGGGCAAGTGTGCTGGAACTTCCAGGTCAGGTCATCCAGGACCAAAGAGACGTCAGAGATGGAGCGGCCGTAGTCAGGCTCAGGAACGCATACGCACTGGACAAGGATCTGGAGTCGAGTGAACAGCCACAGGGTCAAGCACGGGAGGTGCGCGTGTGCACTCGACGAGACGAGACGACTTGGGCGCTGAGCCCCGGCGCCAGAGGAATGCGGTGAGAGCGGCATGACAACTAAACAGTACATATGTAATATGATTAAATATTAGAAATAGTTACATTAAAATGAAAGCACAAAACAAACAGGTCCTGAATAATAGACACAGTGGTCAATACATCTGCTCGGAGGTGAGTGCAGCCCCGGCCTCCTGTGAGGTCCCATTTGAGACTCCTTGCAAATGAAAAGTCATAGTAAGGGTGAGTTACATCCGATGCAAGTGCATCTGATGCAATAAGCTAATTTATACTTGGCTCCTGCTCTCTCCCTTGTGTATTGAGATTTAATGTTTAGCATTTCTGGAGGAAACATGAATTTGTCAGATAATGATACAGAAACCATAGGTGTATCTCTAAAATGTTGCAAATGTGCTTCTTATCAATAAGTCCCAGACAGAAGAGGAAATATCTATATTGTCCAGCGGGAACACGAATATAGAATTGTGAATAGTGAAGCATATGCTGACTAGATCAGGGCTAGCAAACAGTAAGCAACAAAATGTTTTATATTGAAAAATATGTGTTTATTGGCTTATGTACAGGGTCACATGACTGAGTGGCAATAGGTCGCACACAAACTGCATATTGACTAGTGTCAATGTGTTTGTGCACATGAGTGATTCTCTGTACTGACCTAAGACCTGTTCATAACTGTGCATGTAATGGCAGGCAGCACGTACATCAAGTAGTAACTACATTGCGTTTGTGAAATAATACAAAGGATATCTGATATTTTACATGAAAACAATCATTTATTAGTTGTTGTTTGTATTACAGGCTACAGTGAATATTCGCTATTTAAATCTGTTTTATTCCTTGCATAATAACTTAGGTAAAAATCCTCAATATTGCCACTAGGTGGTGGAAGAGGGCAGAGTAGTGAGTTTCTGAACCATAACTTCCTACAAGTAGATGAAGATAACTCCAAAGTCAAGGATGAACTATAAGCACATTGTTTAATTAAGAATCAGATATGTATGTGAACCCAATCATAATACCATGTTCTCTAGGTTAGTAGATAACACTTTTACTCTCCATTTACAGTCCACAGGATTGCAATAAGTTACATCCAACTCATTTTGTTAATTTGGAAATCAGGTGTAGATCCATGGTTAAAATTGAAAAACCTTACTACAAAACCTCTATGAGAACTTAGCTGTGAAATAATGGAAGAAAAACTGCACCATTAAAGTACAAATACCAATTATATAAGTGACAACTGGCTTTCCCCATTGTTTATACTGCTGAGTAGCTCATTATTATAAGATTGCAATGTGATGTACAAATAATGTACTGGAGCAGTGCTGAGAGGAGATGGAACTTAGCCATCAGCATCAATAATACAATTTTTAATCAAATATACTGAACATATGTAAAGTGACCGACAGCGGTAGCCATGGACAAGCTGCTGCGTCCATGGCAAATTGACAGGAAAGTAGTGTCCTGTGCTGTCAGGTGTGGGGTGCATCACACTCACTTGTAGGCAGCAGGCCTCCATCCATCGCACACAATTCAGGGGACATGCAGTTTGTTTTAACAACTGAAAGTTTACTGGACAGTTGAAGCTCATCAGATTGTAACACGCAGTATCGGGCACAACACTTCTTATTACTTTCTTAATACGGCATGTTTCCAGCATCACTACCATTCCCCCTGGACTATCCCTACGTTTACTGGCCCTGTCAGCCCCCAGGATTTCCCATCTAGTTCTGCAGTGCACCCAGGATCCATTACCTTCCCTTCACACAGTTCCACTTCCATCGTCCCCTGTACGGCAGAGGATAAGGCACTCTTCGCAGTACATGTATTGATCCTTGAGCTCCAGATGCTGCAGGAATGTCCACAAAGATAGATGTTTTCCCACTGCAACTTGAATTTGACCCTGGTTACTGTACTTCCCTATCTGACCATTTATCAGGAAGAAGTTTCTTTTTACTGAGCCTTGCTTCTCGCATTATTGGCTGGTCCCAACTTTTACTTTCTCTGTCCCTATTAAATATAACTGGGCAGATCACCCTTACAACACTATATATTATATCACTTTTCTCATACTTCACATTCCCTATATTTCTACTGCCCACTATGCTTATTATAGCAGCATTACTTGTCCCACATGATACATTAACCAGAATACACCTATAATGTCTACCAAAGTCTATATTACCCTATAGTCACTACCTTATGTCCTAACATATATTTGTCTGTACACTAAACATTACTATACATTACTTATGTATAAAACACATTACATTATTTACATAACACAATTTTTGTCTTCAGGAGCAGGACCGTGACAGTACAGTCCACCACTTTTACACATACAAGAAAAGTAAAATTGATCACCACATCCCAATAAAATAGATAAAATCTGTTCTCTATGACTACAGGTGCACACAGCACCAAAAATGCGTAAGAGTGTTTTCTTCTATAACCAACATGTGGATTTTAATTGCTTGACATATATGAAAACAATTTAGAAGATTTTATCTATTTTTTTGGGCGTGCCTATCAACTTTATTTTTCTTGGATACATTTTGTGGCGGTCAGCAGTATTTGAAACGGCACCCATTGCATATAAAGGACAGAATTCATCATTCATTGCACAGCGAGCGATTTATTCAATATGTTTTCATACGGAATATACATTGTAAAATTTAACCCCTTAACGACCGCTGATACGCCTTTTAACGGCGGTCATTAAAAGTACTTAAACCACAGCGCCGTTAATTAACGGCGTTGTGGAAAAAGTGAATAGCGCCCCCTGCAGTCAGATTTTCTCCGGGTCTCGGCTGCCGGGGGTAGCCGAGACCCCAGAGAACATGAATCGGGTCGGTTTTTACCGACCCCGATGTTGCGATCGCCGTTATTAACCCTCTAACGGCGATCGCAACAAAAAAAAATGATGTGCCATATAATTTCTCTCTCCTCTGATATGATCGGACATCAGAGGAGAGAGAAAAAGGGTCCCCGATCCCCCCTTGTGGCACACGATCCCCCCCTTATGGCCCAAGGGCCCTCCGGTGTCCCCCGGTGCCGCCGCCATGCTGCAATGGGGAGAAAATGGCCGCGATGTGCTGGGGGGGCTTGGGCAATTTTCTCTGGGGTCTCGGCTGCCGGGGGTAGCCGAGACCCCAGAGAACATGATCCGGGTCGGTATTTACCGACCCCGGTATTTACCGACCCCGGTGTTGCGATCGCCGTTATAACAGTATAACAGCGACCGCAACAAAAAAAAAAAAGATTTCTCTCCACTCTGATGTGATCGCACATCAGAGGGGTGAGAATTAGGGTCCCCAGTACCCCCGATCTGCCCCCCTGTACCTCCCGGTGTCCCCCGTCCTCCGGCAGGCTTCAGGCTCCCATCCTCTTCATGCTGGAAAAAGGCGGCAGATTAAAAAAAAAGAATGAATGAAAGTACATTTTGATCACTGTGATAAACTATCACCCCCTTAGTTAGGGACAAATAATAAAATATAGAAATTATATTTATTTTCTTTTTTCCGTTAGGGTTAGGGTTATAATTAGGGTTAGGGTTAGGGCTAAGGTTAGGGTTAGGGCTAGGGTTAGGGCTAGGGTTAGGGTTATAATTAGGGTTAGCATTAGGGTTAGGGTTAGGCTGGGTTCATACTGCGTTATGGCAGTCCGTTAGACGGACGGCGTTACACCGTGGTATAATGCGGTGTAACATAGTCCGTTAATGCTGCCATTCACCCCCATTTGAGGGCACATCGCGACGCATGCCATAAAACGGCATGCGTTCGCGATGTGCCGTCATTCAGTGACGGAGCCTCGGACGCGGTCTGCAGCATCTGGGCTCCATCACCGCTAGCGCAGATGAATCATCTGCTGATTCCTCTGCGCTAGCGGGTATAGCATAACGCGATCACATTATGCTATACCATTACCAGCCCATCAACGCTATGTGTTGAATGGGCTGGTAAAACGCAAAATGAACCTAGCCTTAGGGTTAGGGTTATAATTAGGGTTAGGGTTGGAATTAGGGTTAGGGTTACAATTAGGGTTAGGGTTACAATTAGGGTTGGGATTTAGGTTAGGATTAGGGTTAGGGTTGGAATTAGGGTTAGGGGTGTGTTGGGGTTAGGGTTGGAGCTAGAATTGAGGGGTTTCCACTATTTAGGCACATCAGGGGGTCTCCAAACACGACGTGGTGTTCAAAAAGTCAAATGGCTCTCCCTCCCTTCCGAGCCCTGCCGTGCGCCCAAATAGTGGTTTACCCCAACATATGGGGTATCAGCATACTCAGGACAAATTACACACCAATTTTGGGGTTCTAATTTCTCCTGTTACCCTTGGGAAAATAAAGAATAGCTGGCTAAAAAAAAAAAAAAAATTTTTGAGGAAAAAAATAGTTTTTAGATTTTCACGGCTCTGCGTTTTGTGAAGCACTTGGGGGTTCAAAGTGCTCACCACACATCTAGATAAGCTCCTTGGGGGGGTCTAGTTTCCAAAATGGTGTCACTTGCAGGGGGTTCAAGGGCTCTGCAAACACAACATGATGCCCGCAGAACATTCCATCAAAGTCTGCATTACAAAATGGCGCTCCTTCCCTTCCAAGCTCTCACATGCGCCCAAACAGTGGTTCCACCCCACATATGGGGTATCAACGTACTCAGGAAAAATTGCACAACAACTTTTGGGGTTCAATTTCTCCTGTTACCATTGGTAAAATAAAAAAATAGCGGGCTAAAGAATCATTTTTGAGGAAAAAAAATATTTTTTTATTTTCACGGCTCTACGTTATAAACTTCTGCGAAGCACTTGGGGTTCAAAGTGCTCACCACACATCTAGATAAGTTCCTTAGGGGGTCTAGTTTCCAAAATGGGGTCACTTGTGGGGGTTTTTCACTGTTTAGACACATCAGGGCCTCTACAAACGCGACATGGTGTCCAGCCAATTCTGCGTTGAAAAAGTCAAATGGCGCTCCTTCCCTTCCAAGCTCTGCCATGCACCCAAACAGTGGTTTTCCCCCACATATGGGGTATCAGCATGCTCAGGACAAATTGCACAAAAACTTTTGGGGTCCTGTTACCCTTGGGAAAATAAAAATTGGGGTGAAAAGATCGCTGGTGTTGAAAAAATATGATTTTTTATTTTCACGGCTCTACGTTATAAACTTCTGTGAAGCACTTGGAGGTTCAAAGTGCTCACCACACATCTAGATAAGTTCCTTAGGGGGTCTAGTTTCCAAAATGGGGTCACTTGTGGGGGGTTTCCACTGTTTAGACACATCAGGGCCTCTACAAACGCAACATGGCGTCCAGCCAATTCTGTGTTGAAAAAGTCAATTGGCGTTCCTTCCCTTGCGACCTCTGCCGTGCGCCCCAAAAAGTGGTTTACCCCAACATATGGGGTATCGGCGTATTCAGGAGAAATTGCACAACAAATTTTGTGGTTCATTTTTTCTTTTAACACTTGTGAAAATAAAAAAAAATTGCTTCTGAAGTAAAGTTTTTGCAAAAAAAGTTAAATGTTAATTTTTTCCTTCCACATTGCTTCAGTTCCTGTGATGTGGTTTTGAGCACCTTGAGGGGTGCAGTTTTTAGAATGGTGTCCCTTTGGGGTATTTTCTATCATATAGACCCCTCAAAGTGACTTCAAATGTGATGTGGTCCCTAAAAAAAAATGGTGTTGTAAAAATGAGAAATCGCTGGTCAACTTTTAACCCTTATAACTTCGTAACAAAAAAAAATTTTGTTCTCAAAATTGTGCTGATGTAAAGTAGACATGTGGGAAATGTTATTTATTAAGAAATTTGTGTGACATATCTCTCTGATTTAAGGGCATAAAAATTTAAAGCTTGAAAATTGCTAAATTTCCGTTTTTTTTCATAAATAAAAGCATGTCATATAATTTTTTTTTTACTACTAACGTGAAGTACAATATGTCACGAAAAAACATTCTCAGAATCAGCTGGATTCGTTGAAGCGTTCCTGAGTTATAACCTCATAAAGTGACAGTGGTCAGAATTGTAAAAATTGGCCCGGTCATTAAGCTGCAAATTGGCTCTGTCACTAAGGGGTTAAAATGGCTAACATAGAACAAAATAAAATAAAAAAAATTACAGATAAAGATGCAGCCTTACCAACACCTGGTCAGATTACCAATGCACTTAGCAGGACGCAGCAGACCCCCATGATAAAGATGGGAGCAGCACGGCTGCAAAATACTGATGCAAAGAGCCACTCAATTATCTACCAATTCATGGAGGGGGTGACTGTGTAGTATTAAACACGCGCCCAGATGGAGCTTTTTATAATCTGACCTGGTGTTGGTAAGGCTGTATCTTTTTTTGTGATGGTTTTTGCACATACACTGCCTCATTACCGCGCGGACATGAAAGCTGCTGCCTTACGTAAAACTGTTATAATCTGTCTTTCTCACTCCTGTTGAATTAATCTATGTTCACTTTTTTTTTTACATTGAAGGCAATGATCTTAGTTCTCACTAGTGTTGTGTTCTGTGTTTTTTCTTTTTGTAAAACATTATGCCAGATGCATTCATTACACTATGGACACTACTTGTGCCTTCCTCCATTGACCTCTTTGGCCGTTAATACAATATGTAAAAATTGAGGATTTGCTTTGCAGCCTCTGAAGGAGCCTACAGATACAGTGGTAATGAAACACAAGTTTCTTACATCAGAAGTAAGCAAAAAGTTCACATGCTCTGAAAGATACATTTCCTTTTGGTGCATCCCCAATTTGGACAAAGCTTTAAATAGGTATTTCCATTTTCTATATTTATGGAATGCCATAAATGTATAGTCTGTATATATAGGCTATGCCATATATGTATAGTAGAGGTGGGTCTCACCAATAGGACCTGCTTCTATCTCGAGACCAGACTCAACACTGTCAGTTAAGAGGTGGTCGGAATTCCCATTAATTTGTATGAAAAGCAGCATAAGGCCGGTTTCACACGTCCTGATATTTCCGGTACCGGAAAAATCGGTACCGGAGATATCCGTGTCCGTATGTACGTGTGTCCGTGTGTATACTCCGTATGTCATCCGTGTGTACGTGTACAATGTCCGTGTGTCATCCGTGTGTCATCAGTGTGTCATCTGTGTGGACACGTATCGGAGACAATTTTTTTCAGTCTGCAATCAAAGGGTTGGGCCTGTAATTAAAGGGTTATATGAGAGAAAGGTGCACTAACTGACAAATTATCATTTTAAAGTGTAATAAATACACTCATCTAGCCCATTTCTACTTATGAGTATGGTTTATTTGGGTTTGTGTGAGGTTATATTTTTATTTTTTCAAAGAGGCCTTTTTTTCACCCATTGTATTTTTGAACTGACTTTAATGTCCTTAAAAATACTAAACATGTGTATTTCTGCTGAATATTTAGTACAATTTTTTATTAAATAATGTATATATTTTTTTTTCATCAATAAATTGTGTTTTCCCTGTGTTGTTAGTATTTCTTGCAAAGACCATTTCCCTATGTTGCAACACTTGTGTCGTCCCATTTTACAAGATTCTTTTGTGTTGTATATTTTATATTGTGCATTTGATCAGTTGCTGCTACCTAGCCTAAAACTATTTTGTAATGGTGAACCAAATAAACACAACAGGGACAACCTTTTAGTTTTTGCCAAAACAATTTTTACTACTACCCAGGCAAAAAAATAAAGTTTTCTTTTTTACACAACATAGGATCAATAATGTGCATTCATAACATTGGTACATGCCAGATATTTCCCAACAAATGTTGAAAACATTTTACAAAATTACAGATTGAATAACTCATCCTCAGTAGACACTGATTCTTGGGTAGTGTTTTCTGGGATTACACCTTCCGTTGATGGCGCATTGTGTGGGCATTTCCGATTGTGCTATTTGTGTCTGCAGTGGTGGATTATTGACAGATGTTCCAACATGCATTTCTCTGTATCCTGAGGTAGTAGTGTGGTAGCTTTGGCTTTCTAAGGAGGGGTCATAAAAGGGTTGTGGGTGGAGTGGTTGCTGTTGGTAGTTTGCACTGACGGGGTATTATACAACCTGACCAACAGGTTGCATTTGACTTTGTGGCCATGATATGTATCCTTGATATGTTTGGCCAGTTGTTTGTTGTGTTGGCAGAGGAGTGGGATGGCCAAATCTACTTAGGGCAGGTGTACTTTGCCTTGGTGGCAGAGTGTACTGCTGTGGCATTTGAAATGTGTGAGCAACTTCACCCAGTGGCCTATGTTGTAGCTGTTGGCTGGATGCAGGGGGTGGTTCATGGACATAATATGGCGTGGCCATTTGTGGGTATGGTTGTCTGGTTGATGGTTGTTCCGCCCCATAAGAGGTTGCAGGAACCTGTTGCTCCTGGTGTGTTGACGTTGTAGTTGTGAAAGGGGTCTGATTTTGGTCAGTACGCCACTGTCCTATGGTTGCAAGCACGTGGTTGGGCTCATTCTGTCCCTGGTTTGCAGCCAGGAGGGTCAGCATAGCTGCTTGGACATGTTCTTGACGTTCTGTGGGTACTTTTGCCAGACGGAGACAGTGAGCGGCAAAACTGATCAACATCTGTTTCTGGCGTCAGTGAGATCAAGATATGCAGGACTCTTGCATCAATTTCTTCAGGCAACATCCTGATCTCCTCATGTCGCCTACTGCGTCTTCCTCTCACACTAAGTGCTATGTACCGCGTTGGAATGGTTGTTGATGCTTGTGATGCCTGGGGTGCTGGGGCGCTTGATGCCTGTGATGGTTCTTCTGTACCTATTTGGCTGCTTTCATTAGCACCCTCACTGGTTCTTTCACCAGCATCAGATGGCTGTTGTGGCTGTGTTGTTTGACTAGCCTGAGCTGTTTGATCCGTCTCTGATGCAGACGTACAAGGTGCAGAGGCTGCCGCTGTTGGTGATTTATCAGAATCGTCCAAGTTGTCCTCAGTCCTAAGAGGAAAAATGGACATTGTCACAATAACATGTGTTCAATATTCACCGTAAAATTTTAAACATTAAACAATTTTAACCCCTCTCTGACATTAGACGTACTATCCCGTCCATAAAACCCGTGCCATTCTGACCATGGACGGGATAGTACGTCATAGGCGATTAGCTGCGCTCCCCGAGGGAGCGCAGCTAATCGCCGCCGGGTGTCAGCTGATTATCACAGCTGACACCCGTGACTGTGTGTCAGGAGCGGTCACGGACCGCTCCCGGCACATTAACCCCTTGCACACCGCGATCAAACATGATCGCGGTGTACTGGGGGCACAGGGGAGGATCGCGCAGTGTGGGGGCTCCCTGCGCGCCCCCCTGAGACCCTCAGAGCAGCGCGATGTGATCGCGCTGTTCTGAGGGCTTCCTCCCTCCCAGGACCCGGATCCAAGATGGCGCTGGGGTCCTGGAGGGAGGCGGCTTCCTCAGTGCCTGCCGAGAGCAGGCACTGAGAAGCCTGCTGCACTGCCTGAGCGATCGCTGGTGTGACAGAGTGCTGTGCACACTGTCACACCAGCGATCTGATGAAATACAGTGATGTCCCACCCTGGGACAAAGTAAAAAAGTAAAAAAAGTAAAAATAAACGTGTAAAAAAAATCCAAAAAAAAAAAAAAAAAAAAAAAAAATATTCCCCAATAAATTCATTACTTATTGTAAATAAAAAAAATAAAACAATAAAAGTACACATATATGGTATCGCCGCGTCCGTAACGACCCCCCCTATAAAAATGTCCCACTAGTTAACCCCTTTTGTGAACCCCTTAAAAAATAAAAAATAAAAACGAAGCAAAAAATCAGTGCTTTATCATCATACCGCTGAACAAAAAGTGGAATAACACGCGATCAAAAAGACGGATATAAATAAACATGGTACCGCTGAAAACGTCATCTTGTCCCGCAAAAAACGAGCCGTCACACAGCATCATCAGCAAAAAAATAAAAAAGTTATAGCTCGCAGAATAAAGCGATGCAAAAATAATTATTTTTTATATAAAATTGTTTTTATTCTATAAAAGCGCGAAAACATAAAAAAATGATATAAATGAGGTATCGCCATAATCGTACTGACCCGAAGAATAAAACTGCTTTATCAATTTTACCACACGCGGAACAATAAAAACGCCTCACCCAAAAGAAATTCATGAATTGCTGATTTTTGTTCATTCTAACCTCCCAAAAATCGAAATAAAAAGCGATCAAAAAATGTCACGTGCTCAAAAATGGTACCAATAAAAGCGTCACCTCGTCCCGCAAAAATTAAGACCTCACATGACTCTGTGGGCCAAAATATGCAAAAATTATAGCTCTCAAAATGTGGCGATGCAAAAAACTACTTTTTGCAATAAAAAGCGTCTTTTAGCGTGACAGCTGCCAATCATAAAAACCGCTATAAATAGTAAATCAAACCCCCCTTTATCACCCCCTTAGTTAGGGAAAAATAATAAAATAAAAAAAATGTATTTATTTCCATTTTCCCATTAGGGTTAGGGTTAGGGTTTCGGCTAAAGTTAGGGTTAGGGTTGGCGCTAAAGTTAGGATTAGGGTTAGAGTTTGGATTAGGGTTAGGGTTGGGATTAGGGTTGGGACTAGGGTTAGGGTGTGTTGGGGTTAGGGTTGGAGTTAGAATTGGGGGGTTTCCGCTGTTTAGGCACATCAGGGGCTCTCCAAATGTGACATGGCGTCTGATCTCCATTCCAGCCAATTCTGCTTTGAAAAAGTCAAACGGTGTTCCTTCACTTCTGAGCTCTGCCATGCGTCCAAACAGTAGTTTATCCCCACATATGGGGTATCAGCGTACTCTGGACCCCAAGAGTTATTGTGAAATTTGTCCTATTTCTTCTGTTACCCTTGGGAAAATAAAAAACTGGGGCGAAAATATTATTTTTGTAAAAAAAATAAGATTTTTTTGTTTTTTACGGCTGTACATTATAAACTTCTGTGAAGCACTTGGGGCTTCATAGCGCTCACCACACATCTAAATAAGTTCCTTGTGGGGTCTATTTTCCAAAATGGGGTCACTTGTTGGGGATTTCCACTGTTTAGGCGCATCAGGGGCTCTCCAAATGCGACATGACGCCCCCAGACCATTCCATCAAAGTCTGCAATCCAAAACGTCACTACTTCCCTTTCCGAGCCCTGACATGCGCCCATACAGTAGTTTTCTCCCACATATTGGGTATCAGCGTACTCAGGACAAATTGGACAACAACTTTTGGGGTCCAATTTCTCCTGTTACCCTTGTGAAAATAAAATATTGGGGGCGAAAAAATCATTTTTGTAAAAAAAAAAAAGGATTTTTTATTTTTACGGCTGTGCGTTATAAACTTCTGTGAAGCACTTCGGGGTTCAAAGTGCTCACCACACATCTAGGTAAGTTCCTAGTGGGGTCTATTTTCCAAAATGGGGTCACTTGTGGGGGTTTCCACTGTTTAGGCGCATCAGGGGCTCTCCAAATGCGACATGACGCCCCCAGACCATTCCATCAAAGTCTGCAATCCAAAACGTCACTACTTCCCTTTCCGAGCCCTGACATGCGCCCATACAGTAGTTTTCTCCCACATATTGGGTATCAGCGTACTCAGGACAAATTGGACAACAACTTTTGGGGTCCAATTTCTCCTGTTACCCTTGTGAAAATAAAATATTGGGGGCGAAAAAATCATTTTTGTAAAAAAAAAAAGGATTTTTTATTTTTACGGCTGTGCGTTATAAACTTCTGTGAAGCACTTCGGGGTTCAAAGTGCTCACCACACATCTAGATAAGTTCCTTGTGGGGTCTATTTTCCAAAATGGGGTCACTTGTGGGGGTTTCCACTGTTTAGGCGTATCAGGGGCTCTCCAAATGCGACATGACGCCCCCAGACCATTCCATCAAAGTCTGCAATCCAAAACGTCACTACTTCCCTTCCGAGCCCTGACGTGCACCCATACAGTAGTTTTCTCCTACATATTGGGTATCAGCGTACTCAGGACAAATTGGACAACAACTTTTGGGTTCCAATTTCTTCTGTTACCCTTGTGAAAATAAAATATTGGGGGCGAAAAAATCATTTTGTAAAAAAAAAAAAGGATTTTTTATTTTAAGGCTGTACGTTATAAACTTTAGTGAAACACCTGGGGGTTCAAAGTTCTCACCACACATCTAGATAAGTTCCTTGAGGGGTCTAGTTTCCAAAATGGTGTCATTTGTGGGGGGTTTCCACTGTTTAGGCAGATCAGGAGCTCTCCAAACACGACATGGCGTCCAGCCAATTCTGCGTTGAAAAAGTGAGACGGCGCTCCTTCCCTTCCAAACTCTGCCATGCACCCAAACAGTGGTATACCCCCACATATGGGGTATCAGTGTACTCAGGACAAATTGCACAATAACTTTTGGAGTCTTGTTACCCTTGGAAAAATAAAAATTCGGGTGAAAAGATCATTTTTGTGGAAAAAATATGATTTTTAAATTTTACGGCTCTACGTTATAAACTTGTGTGAAGCACTTGAGGGTTCAAATTGCTCACCAAAGATCTAGATAAGTTCCTTAGGGGGTCTAGTTTCCCAAATGGGGTCATTTGTGGGGGGTTTCCACTGTTTAGGCACATCAGGGGCTCTCCAAATGCAACATGGCATCCAATCTCAATTCCAGCCAATTTTGGTTGGAAAAAGTCAAATGGTGCTCCTTCCCTTCCGAGCTCTGCCGTGCGCCCAAACAGTGGTTCCCCCCCACATATGGGGCATCAGCGTACTCAGGACAAATTGGACAACAACTTATGTGGTCCAATTTCTCCTGATACCCTTGGGAAAATAAAAAATTAGTGACTAAAAGATAATTTTTGTGGGAAAAAAATAGGATTTTTTATTTTCATGCCCGGGCATTATAAACTTGTGTGAAGCACTTGGGGGTTCAAAGTGCTCACCAAAGATCTAGATAAGTTCCTTAGGGGGTCTAGTTTCCAAAATGGGGTCACTTGTGGGGGATTTCCACTGTTTAGGCTCATCTGGGGCACTGCAAACGGAACATGACCCCCATCAACGTCTGCATTCCAAAACGTTACTACTTCCTTTCCAAGCCCTGCCGTGCGCCCAAACAGTTTTCCACCCCACATATGGGGTATCAGCGTACTCAGGACAAATTGGACAACAACTTTTGGGGTCCAATTTCCTTGGGAAAATTCAAAAATTTAGGACTAAAAAATCATTTTTGTGGAAAATTTTTTTTTTTTTTTTTCACACCCAGGCATTATAAACTTTTGTGAAACACTTGGGGGTTCAAAGTGCTCACAACAGATCTAGATAAGTACCTTAGGGGGTCTAGTTTCCAAAATGGTGTCACTTGTGGGGGGTTTCCACTGTTTAGGCGCATCAGAGGTTCTCCAAGCGCGACATGGCGTCCAATCTCAACTCCAGCCAATTTTAGTTTGAAAAAGTCAAACGGTGCTCCTTCCCTTACGAGCTCTGCCGTGTGCCCAAACAGTGGTTTTCCCCCACATATGGGGTATTAGCGTACTCAGGAGAAATTGCATAACAACCTTATCTGTCCATTTTCTCCTTTTACCCTTGTGAAAATAAAAAAAAAGTTTGTAAAAGATCATTTTTGTGGCTAAAAAGTTAAATATTCATTTTTTCCTTCCACGTTGCTTTAGTTCCTGTGAAGCACCTGAAGGGTTAATAAACTTCTTGAATGTGGTTTTGAGTACCTTGAGGGGTGCAGTTTTTAGAATGGTGTCACTTTTGGGTATTTTCTGCCATATAGACCCCTCAAAGTGACTTCAAATGTGAGGTGGTCCCTAAAAAAAATGGCTTTGTAAATTTTGTTGTAAAAATGAGAAATCGCTGGTCAACTTTTAACCCTTATAACTTCCTAACAAAAAAAAATTTTGATTCCAAAATTGTGCTGATGTAAAGTAGACATGTGGGAAATGTTATTTCTTAACTATTTTGTGTGACATATTTCTCTGTTTTAAGGGAATAAAAATTCAAAGTTTGAAAATTGCTAAATTTTCAAAATTTTCGCCATATTTGCGTTTTTTTCAAAAATAAACGCAAGTTATATGGAAGAAATTTTACCACTAACATGAAGTACAATATGTCACGAGAAAACAATCTCAGAATCGCGAAGATCCGTTGAAGCGTTCCGGAGTTATAACCTCATAAAGAGACAGTGGTCAGAATTGTAAAAATTGTCCCGGTCATTAACGTGCAAACCACCCTTGGGGGTGAAGGGGTTAAATAGCAATAGGGGATGTGAGGTCAGATCCTTCCAGTTTAAATTATTTTTTTTCAACCATGAGATATTCATTAAAAAATTTTAGTGGCATTTTTGTTGGTTCCTGTAGTATTCATCTTGAACGTTAATGTTAACCAAAACCCAAATATGCGTCTGACAAGGCATTTTACATGTGCATGTACAATGATGCTGACTTCAGTATTTACAGTGCCAACTACATAGGTACCAACAAGCTACATTGTTGTGGCCTTAGCTACCATAAACCTTGAGGTGGTTGAAGCAGTACACTTACTGGTTACTTACTGGGCGTAGGAATTCTAAATGCCGGAAATAGACATATTGCCGCTTTCTACCGACACCAGATGTAGAGGGAAGGGGTTTATATTCCCGCCGGTACTGGTCCCTTGCTGAGCGCCAGCGTCGTTTCAACAAAGCCACTGTTGACAAAGTAAAAAAAAACAGTCCTAATATGGCAAATTACAACTATGTAATATAGGCAAATACAATTCTTAAAAACATCATATGCCTTTAAGGCTCACGTGCTCAGTATGTCCACAAAAGTACACATCAACTATGGCATAACTATACATTTCATTCTTCACACTTAGATACTCCTGCCATGCCTACAGTTTACAACTGCACTATAATGTACACACTGCTATGGTTATTAGCAGAAAAAGCTAATTTAAAAATGGATGTGTGTATAGTAGTAAGTATACACAGCTTTTACAATGCCAGAAACCTGTAAGGCCAGTATTGGTGGAATATAATTGGTGGGGTTTTGCTAAAAACCAAGTAATGCTGAAATAAACAAGTGAAGAGGGAAAAAGTGGCGGCTCCACTAAAAGTTGTGCATGAACAAGGGGACACTATACAGTCATGGCCAAAAGTTTTGAGAATGACACAAATGACACAAATATTAATTATTACAAAGTCTACTGCTTCACTTTTTCTAATGGAAATTTGTATATACTCCAGAATGTTATAAAGAGTGATCAGCTTAACAGCAATTACTTGCAAAGTCAATATTTGGCTAGAAAATGAACTTTATCCCCCAAAACACATTTCAACATCATTGCAGCCGTGCCTTAAAAGGACCAGCTAACCTCTTTTCAGTGATTGCTCCATTAACACAGGTGTGGGTGTTGATGAGGACATGGCTGGAGATCAATCTGTCATGATTAAGTAAGAATGACACCACTGGACACTTTAAAAGGAGGCTGGTGCTTGGCATCATTGTTTCTCTTCTGTTAACCATGGTTATCTTTAACCCCTTCCCGACCCATGACGCCACATATGCGTCATGAAAGTCAGTGCCAATCCGACTCATGACGCCTATGTGGCGTCATGAAAGGATCGCGTCCCTGCGGGCCGGGTGACCGGGGTCACTGAAAGGTCACCCGACCCGCCGGCACAGGACCCTTTGTGCTTCACCACGGGGGTTGGCTTAACCCCCCCATGGCCACGATCGCTCTGATTGGCTGTTAAAAGTGAAACAGCCAATCAGAGCAATCTGTAATATTTCACCAATATAATTGGTGAAATATTACAATCCAGCCATGGCCGATGCTGCAATAGCATCCGCCATGGCTGGACACCGAGCCCTGACCCCCCACACGGATTCACGGCGGCGATCGGCCGCCGCCACCGAAAGATGGCAGCGGTCGGTCACCGCCGTCACTAAAAGCTCCCCTCGTCCTGGCCTCCGCTGCCCCCACCTTCCGATCCCCCCCCTCACTTCCGACCCCCATACTCACCTCTCATGTCCCTGGATCCTTCCCGGCGGCTGCCCGGGATTCTTCATGGGCGCCGCCATCTTGGAAAATGGCGGGCGCATGCGCAGTGCGCCCGCCGGCCGGCGCATGCGCAGTGCGCCCTGCATAGTCAAAAAATTTATTTTGATCACTGTGATAAACTGTCACAGTGATCAAAATAAAAAAAAGTAAGTGAACCCTCCCTGTCATAGGTAGGGACAAATAATAAAGAATTTTTTTTTTTCCCTATTAGGCCCTGTGCACACGTTGCGGATTTTGCTGTGGATCCGCAGCTGATTTCGCTGCTGATCCGCAGCTGATTTCGCTGCTGATCCGCAGCGGATTTCGCTGCTGATCCGCAGCGGATTTCGCTGCTGATCCGCAGCGGATTTCTCTGCTGATCCGCAGCGGATTTCGCTGCTGATCCGCAGCTGATTTCGCTGCTGATCCGCAGCTGATTTAGCTGCTGATCCGCTGCTGATTTCGCTGCTGATGCGCTGCTGATTTCGCTGCGGATCAGCAGCGAAATCAGCAGCGAATTAGCAGCGAAATCAGCAGTGGATCAGCAGCGAAATCAGCTGCGGATCAGCAGCGAAATCAGCTGCGGATCAGCAGCGAATCAGCTGCGGATCAGCAGCGGATTTCGCTGCTGATCCGCAGCTGATTTCGCTGCTGATCCGCAGCTGATTTCGCTGCTGATCCGCAGCTGATTTCGCTGCTGATCCGCAGCTGATTTCGCTGCTGATCCACAGCGGATTTCGCTGCTGATCCGCAGCTGATTTCGCTGCTGATCCGCAGCTGATTTCGCTGCGGATTCACAGCAGATCCAGAAACCATGTACAGTACAATGCAAATAAATGGTAAAAAAAAACGCTGTGCACATGCTGCAGATTTTTCAGCGCAGATTTGCTGCGGTTTTAAATCCGCAGCATGTCAATTCTTTGTGCGGATTCCGCAGCGATTTTACACCTATTCCATTATAGGCGTAAAACCGCAGAGAAAAACCGCAGCAAATCCGCGCTAAATACGCAGGTAAAAGGCAGGTCGTTTTACCTGCGGATTTTAGAAAAATCCGCAAGTGAATCCACAACGTGTGCACGGGGCCTTAGGGTCAGGCTGGGTTCATATTGCATTATGGCAGTCCGTTAGATGGACTGCGTTTCACCGCGGTATAATGCGGTGTAACGCAGTCCGTTAACGCTGCCATTCACCCCATTTGTGTGCGCATCGCAACGCATGCCATGAAGCGGCATGCGTTCGCGACGTGTCGTCATTCAGTGACGGAGCCTTGGACGCAGGCTGCAGCGTCTGGGCTCCATCACCGCTAGCACAGATGAATCATCGCTGATTCCTCTGCACTAGCGGGTATAGCATAACGCGATCGCGTTATGCTATACCGTTACCAGCCCGTCAACACTACGTGTTGAACGGGCTGGTAAAACGCAATATGAACCCAGCCTTAGGGTTAGAACTAGGGTTAGGGTTAGAACTAGGGTAAGGGTTGGAATTAGGGTTAGGGTTGGAATTAGGGTTAGGGTTGGAATTAGGGTTAGGGTTGGGATTAGGGTTAGGGTTGGGATAAGCGTTAGGGGTGTTTTGGGGTTAGGGTTGGGATTAGGGTTAGGCTTGTGGTTAGGTTTATGGTTAGAGTTGGGATTAGGGTTAGGGGTGTGTTGGGGTTAGGGTTATGGTTAGGGTTTGTATTAGGGTTAGGGGTGTGTAGGGGTTAGGGTTGGGGTTAGGGGTGTGTTGGGGTTAGGGTTGGAGTTAGAATTGAGGGGTTTCCACTATTTAGGTACATCAGGGGGTCTCCATACGCGACATGGCGCCACCATTGATTCCTGCAAATTTTGCGATCAAAAAGTCAAACAGTGCTCCCTTTATTCCAAGCCCCGACGTGTGCCCAAACAGTGGTTTACCCCCACATATGGGGTATCAGCGTACTCGGGAAAAATTGCACAACAACTTTGGGGGTCTAATTTCTCCTGTTACTGTTGGGAAAAAAAATTGGGGACTAAAAAAGTTATTTTTGTGGAAAAAAAATGATTTTTTATTTTCACGGCTCTGCGTTATAAACTTCTGTGAAGAACTTGGGGGTTCAAAGTGCTCACCACACATCTAGATAAGTTCCTTGCGGGGTCTAGTTTCCAAAATGGGGTCACTTGTGGGAGTTTACACTGTTTAGGCACATCAGGGACTCTGCAAACGTAACATGACGCCCGCAGACCATTCCATCAAGTCGGCATTTCAAAACGTCACTACTTCCCTTCCGAGCCCCGAAGTGTGCCCATACAGTAGTTTTCTCCCACATATGGGATATCAGCGTACTCAGGACAAATTGGACAACAACTTTTGAGGTCTAATTTCTCCTGTTACCCTTGGGAAAATAAAAAATTGGGGGCTAAAAGATCATGTTTGTGGAAAAAATATGATTTTTTTTATTTTCATGGCCCAGCGTTATAAACTTCTGTGTAGCCCTTGGGGGTTCAAAGTGCTCACTACACATCTAGATAAGCTCCTTGGGGGGTCTAGTTTCCAAAATGGGGTCACTTGTGGGGGGTTTCTACTGTTTAGGCACATCAGGGGCTCTGCAAACGCAACATGACGCCCACAGAACATTCCATCAAGTCCGCATTCCAAAATGGCGCTCCTTCCCTTCTGTGCTCTCCCATGCGCCAAAACAGTGGTTCCCCCCCACATATGGGGTACCAGTGTACTCAGGACAAACTGTACAACAACTTTTGTGGTCCAATTTCTCCTGTTACCCTTGTGAAAATAAAAAATTGCGGGTTAAAAAAATCAGTTTTTGAGGAAAAAAATGATTTTTTATTTTCACGGCTCTGCATTACAAACTTCTGTGAAGCACGTGTGGGTTCAAGGTGCTCACCACACATCTAGTTAAGTTCCTTGAGGGGTCTAGTTTACAAAATGTGGTCACTTGTGGGGGGTTTCTACTGTTTAGGCACATCAGGGGCTCTGCCCGCCCGCAGACCATTCCATCAAGTCAACATTTCAAAGCGTCACTACATCCCTTCCAAGCCCTGACGTGTGCCCAAACAGTGGTTCTCCTCCACATGTGAGGTACTGGCGTACTTAGGACAAATTAGACAACAACTTTTGGGGTCCAATTTCTCCTGTAACCATTGTGAAAATAAATAATATGGGGCTAAATAATCATTTTTGAGAAAAAAAAATGATTTTTTATTTTCACGGCTTTTGTGAAGCACCTGGGGGTTCAAAGTGCTCACTGATCATCTGCATAAGTTTCTTAGGGGGTCTAGTTTCCAAAATGGGGTCATTTGTGGGGGAGCTCCAAAGTTTAGGCATACAGGGGCTCTCGAAACATGACATGGTGTCCGCTAACGACTGGAGCTAATTTTCCATTCAAAAAGTCAAATGGCGCTCCTTCCCTTCTGAGCCCTGCCGTGCGCCCAAACAGTGGTTTATGACCACATATGAGGTATCGGTGTACTCAGGAGAAATTGCCCAACAAATTTTAGGATCCATTTTATACTGTTGCCCATGTGAAAATGAAAAAACTGAGGCTAAAAAGAAAATTTTTGTGAAAAAAAAAGTACTTTCTTTTTTTTACGGATCAATTTGTGAAGCACCTGGGGGTTCAAAGTGCTCACTCTGCATCTAGATAAGTTCCTTGGGGGGTCTAGTTTCCAAAATGGGGTCACTTGTGGGGGAGCTCCAATGTTTAGGCACACAGGGACTCTCCAAATGCGACATGGCAACCGCTAAATATTCCAGCATATTTTCCATTCAAAAAGTCAAATGGCGCTCCTTCCCTTCTGAGCCCTGCCGTGCGCCCAAACAGTGGTTTATGACCACATATGAGGTATCTGTGTACTCAGGAGAAATTGCCCAACAAATTTTAGGATCCATTTTATCCTGTTGCCCATGTGAAAATGAAAAAACTGAGGCTAAAAAAAATTTTTGTGAAAAAAAAAGTACTTTCTTTTTTTTACGGATCAATTTGTGAAGCACCTGGGGTTCAAAGTGCTCACTCTGCATCTAGATAAGTTCCTTGGGGGGTCTAGTTTCCAAAATGGGGTCACTTGTGGGGGAGCTCCAATGTTTAGGCACACAGGGACTCTCCAAATGTGACATGGCAACCGCTAAATATTCCAGCATATTTTCTATTCAAAAAGTCAAATGGCGCTCCTTCCCTTCTGAGCCCTGCCGTGCGCCCAAACAGTGGTTTATGACCACATATGAGGTATCTGTGTACTCAGGAGAAATTGCCCAACGAATTTTAGGGTCCATTTTATCCTGTTGCCCATGCAAAAATGAAAAAATTGATGCTAAAAGAAAAATTTTGTTGGAAAAATTAAAATGTCCATTTTTTCCTTCCACGTTGCTTTAGTTCCTGTGAAGCACCTGAAGGGTTAATAATCTTCTTGAATGTAGTTTTGAGTAGCTTGAGGGGTGCAGTTTTTACAATGGTGTCACTTTTGGGTATTTTCTGCCATATAGACCCCTCAAAGTGACTTCAAATGTGAGGTGGTCCCTAAAAAAAATGGTTTTGTAAATTTTGCTGTAAAAATGAGAAATCGCTGGTCAACTTTTAACCCTTATAACTTCCTAACAAAAAAAAATGTTGTTCCCAAAATTGTGCTGATGTAAAGTAGACATGTGGGAAATGTTATTTATTAACTATTTTATGTCACATAACTCTCTGGTTTAACAGAATAAAAATTCAAAATTTGAAAATTGCGAAATTTTCAAAATTTTGGCCAAAGTTCCATTTTTTTCACAAATAAACGCAAAAATTATCGACCTAAATTTACCACTAACATGAAGCCCAATATGTCACGAAAAAACAATCTCAGAATCGCTAGGATCCGTTGAAGCGTTCCTGAGTTATTACCTCATAAAGGGACACTGGTCAGAATTGCAAAAAATGGCCAGGTCATTTAGGTCAAAATAGGCTGGGTCATGAAGGGGTTAAAGAAACACGTGCAGTCATCATTGCAATGCACAAAAATGGCCTAACAGGGAAGAGCATCGCAGCTAGAAAGATTTCACCTCAGTCAACAATCTATCGCATCATCAAGAACTTCAAGGAGAGAGGTTCCATTGTTGCCAAAAAGGCTTCAGGGCGCCCAAGAAAGACCAGCAAGCGCCAGGACCGTCTCTTACAAGTGTTTCAGCTGCGGGATCGGGCTACCAGCAGTGCAGAGCTTGCTCAGGAATGGCAGCAGGCAGGTGTGAGTGCATCTGCACGCACTGTGAGGCGGAGACTCTTGGAGCAAGGCCTGGTCTCAAGGAGGGCAGCAAAGAAGCCACTTCTCTCCAGAAAAAACATCATGGACAGACTGATATTCTGCAAAAGGTACAGGCAGTGGACTGCTGAGGACTGGGGTAAAGTTATTTTCTCTGATGAATCCCCTTTTCAATTGTTTGGGACATCAGGAAAATGCCTCATTCGGAGAAGACAAGGTGAGCGCTACCACCAGTCTTGTCTCATGCCAACTGTTAAGCATCCTGAAACCATTCATGTGTGGGGTTGCTTCTCAGCCAAGGGAATCGGCTCGCTCACAGTCTTGCCTAAAAACACAGCCATGAATAAAGAATGGTACCAGAATGTCCTCCAAGAGCAACTTCTCCCAACCCTCCAAGAGCAGTTTGGCGATCAACAATGCCTTTTCCAGCATGATGGAGCATCTTGCCATAAAGCAAAGGTGATAACTAAATGGCTCAGGGAACAAAACATAGAGATTTTGGGTCCATGGCCTGGAAACTCCCCAGATCTTAATCCCATTGAGAACTTGTGGTCAATCATCAAGAGACGGGTGGACAAACAAAAACCTAAAAATTCTGACAAAATGAAAGCATTGATTGTGCAAGAATGGACTGCTATCAGTCAGGATTTGGTCCAGAAGTTGATTGAGAGCATGCCAGGGAGAATTGCAGAGGTCCTGAAGAAGAAGGGTCAACACTGCAAATATTGACTTGCTGCATTAACTCATTCTAACTGTCAATATAAGCTTTTGTTACTCATATGTTTGCAATTATTATATTTCTGTCTGTGATAAAAACATCTGTCAACACACATAAAAACCAGAGGGCAGCAGATCATGTGAAAATATAATATTTGTGTCATTCTCAAAACTTTTGTCCATGACTGTAGACTTGACTCCGATAC
This sequence comes from Oophaga sylvatica, assembly GCA_033576555.1. Classification (NCBI taxonomy): domain Eukaryota; kingdom Metazoa; phylum Chordata; class Amphibia; order Anura; family Dendrobatidae; genus Oophaga; species Oophaga sylvatica. The sequence goes on from JARQOD010000006.1 coordinate 355,099,959, forward strand.
GTTTATATCATGGTGTCCGTCCTTTTACTTGACAATGGAGAAGCCTCTAACGCAGATGTGAATATATTCTTATATGTCAAATATAATTCAGTTTTGGTGTAATTTTTTATACCCAGAAATTAAACGTTTTTTTCAACCCGAATAATTGCTTTTCCGTCATGCGCAAAAAATATTTCTGCATATCTGTAGACACTGCGTGCCACTATCTTTTTCAGTCAAAGATGCTATTGCTTTCAGTGAATTTGACATAAAACTTCTGTCTTTGATAGATTAGCATTACTTACATCATTTTGCCACAAGACTTTTATCACTTAATGATATTTTGTGTTCTTGGTCTCTGGGTGCCTCTTCTTTTTAAATTATTGATTGGTTTGCAGAGATTTGATATTTCGGGTTTTTGATACCTTAGGCTCTTATGTACATGCGAGTCCTGGGCATGAATAACGGCACAGGTTTCCCTGCTTATACTAGAATATGTAATTCATTTGACAACCTTGTCTTCAATCATTTGTCTTCTATGTTACCACTGGGAATGGAGTAAATGTGCCAACCAGATTAACTTAGCATTAAAAATGAATTTGGTGACAGTTGAAATCACTTTCTGAAAAGTAAGTCCTCATAAATTACCATTATGTGAGCTCCATTGTATAAGAAATACAGTTATTTTGCAAACAACCTAATGGGTTTTAGTATATATAGTAACAAATGTGGGAAATGTTTCACACTTTCTTGTGTATTATCTTGTATGTTGTGTGTCTATTAAAAACTCCTTCCTATACATCATGGGTGTATTTTTAAGTCCAAGTTATAGTGTTCTTATAACAACTGGATGTAATGGTATGTCTGGTGGATGGCACAAGCACGAAAGCAGTGCTTGTGGCTTCAACAGAAAGTGCTGGCTGTAATATACAGCCAATATCCTGCAGCAACAACCAGCATCAGAGTTGCCTACAACACAGGCAGCTTAATCCTGTAGATGCAACAGTCAATAGTGACTGCAGCAACCAGGGAGTTTGACAGAGGGAGCGGACGCATTCTGTTGAACCCATCGTCACTCAACTTAAAAATTGATAGGTTTCCATTGCAGCTGTAAGTCTTTAAAATAGCATTGTCTAATATATTTTGAATAATTGACAGCCTGAAGACAATCAATTATCAACTCCACCCCTTTTCCAAAGTGGAAAAGGTATAAGATGGTAAGATGTTGCATTTTTTTCTAGTACCTGATGAAGGCTGTTCATAGTCGAAACGCATTGTGATTCATATGTTTTACATACAGATGGCACCACTGTCCCAGGTGAGCATATACCTTATATCTCTCACCGCATTCACACTAAAACTAAACTACTACGCTTAGATAGCGCTCCTATTTTTTCCCTATCTCTAGGGGAACATATTCACCTGCAAGGAATTTTTAAAGATTTTTTTTATACTGCATTCTTCTTTCAAGGGTTAAAACAACAAATTGTACTTTATTTACCTACCGCTGCTCTAGTGCCAGATCTCTGCTGCTGCCCTTTACTTGTTGAATGCTACAACGATGATGTCATGACTGCAGTCAATCACTGGTTTGATGGTGTGATAGGTATCATTCTCTTTATGTTCATATTTTTACTGATTTTAGCAATGTTATCTTGTTGCTCTGTATCATTCTGTGCATCCCCACTAATGTGACGACACATAATTTAATGTTAATTATCCAGACGCCTATTTTCAGTAGGTGAAGACCATAGACTGTTGTCATATGGGTTTTAAAAGTTTACTCTTGATATTTTTGAATGGGTGCTGTTTGCCTCTTATGTCAGCTCCTAAATGGTATTGTCTGCTATCTTTGCAAGACAGGGACACAAGATGATTGAACAATCGACGTCTGATAATATTTTGATTAACTATTGCGTGGTTCCCTGTGGCTTGTTAACCTGCAGATCAGAGGACAAACTATGCATGTTGATTAAATACTCAAACAATGTGAGATGAACCTCTGCCACCTGCCCCTTGATCTGTGGAGGATAACCTAAAACACAAATGTGGGTATAAAGAGGAATTTTCTATCTTTCTGAGGAGAAAGACACATAAGATAGATCCTGTGAGGGATGCTGAAGCAAGTGCCCCAGAGAGACTTGGAGAAACCTGGATTACCCTGGAAATACTGCTGGAGGAGCCTATACAGAGAAGTATCTGGAGCCATATCGATCTCTAAGCAGAGGATTGTGACTCTCATCTCACGGGGCATTTATCCCATTACTGGACTGTAATGCACTGTTCCTGGGCTATTTTATCCTCTGTCTATGTGGTGGATTGTTTTATGGACCTTTTGGTTTGCATCAGAGGCGTAGCTAGGGTTTCGGTTTAGGGGGGGGGCGAAACTTCTGAGTGGGCCCCTAACCAGAGAACCTCAGCAAATGACCGCGCTGTTGCCAAAAATAATCTATATATAAAAGGACCAATATTGATATTACAGCCGTATGGTCAGTGGTAAATAATACCAGTCCTACAGAACATATAAGAGATCATAGCAGAGTTACAGATAATGACTTACCGCTGACGTTTTCTGATGGAATCGTTCACTTTTCATGTCTTTTCCATCTGGCCCAGACCGACATAACGACTCCTCCAGCCGAGACTTGACTGCAGAAAATACAACAAAGACACATTTCTCATATTTTCAGCACTGTCACGACCACAGATTGGACTATTCTCAACCTGTACAAACTCCTCATCCTGCTGATACCCCAATACTGAGCTGCTGCTGTCATATGTGTCCTTATTACTGCACCTGATACCCCAATACTGAGCCGCTGCTGCCATATGTGTCCCTATTACTACACCTGGTACCCCAATACTGAGCCGCTGCTGCCATATGTGTCCCTATTACTACACCTGGTACCCCAATACTGAGCCGCTGCTGTCATATGTGTCCTTATTACTGCACCTGATACCCCAATACTGAGCCGCTGCTGCCATATGTGTCCCTATTTCTGCACCTGATACCCCAATACTGAGCCGCTGCTGCCGTATGTGCCCCTATTACTGCACCTACTGTGTGGTTCTGTGTGACCTCTAAATTCTAAAGCACCCCTCTAGAATATAGTACTGCTGGGTGCAAGTGCCCTAGAAAACAGTGCCCGCATTTTGTCCCCTAGAATGTAATATTGCCCCGTGTGCCTCTTTGACAGTCACAGTAACCCGAGTTCCCCTATAACAATAAGTGCCCACTTTACACTTAATAATGTCCCGAGTCTCCCATTGTACAGCTCCCCTATACACAGTGTGATGCCCCCTCACTGGATATATACTGACCCCTTAATGTCCCCAAACTATTTAATGGCTTCAACACAGTATGATGGCCCCCCACTATAATCCCCACACTGTATGATGGCCCCCTAGATAGCATCCATATAGCATAATACACCAGATAGTCCTCAATATAGTATAATGCACCCCCATAGGCAGCCTCTATATTATAATTCACCCCATAGACAGCCTCTATATTATAAGGCACTCCCATAGGGAGCCTCTGTAGTATAATGCACCCCCATAGACAGACTCTATATTATAATGCACCCCTGTAGGCAGCCTTATTTATACTGTACCCCATAGGCAGTCTTACTTATAATGCACCCCCATAGGCAGCCTTATTTATAATGCACCCCATAGGCAGTCTTATTTATAATGCACCCCATAGGCAGTCTTATTTATAATGCACCCCATAGCCAGCCTTATTTATAATGCACCCCATAGCCAGCCTTATTTATATTGCACCCCATAGCCAGCCTTATTTATAATGCACCCCATATGCAGCCTTATTTATAATGCACCCCATAGGCAGCCTTATTTATATTGCACCCCCTAGCCAGCCTTATTTATAATGCACCCCATATGCAGCCTTATTTATAATGCACCCCATAGGCAGCCTTATTTATATTGCACCCCATAGCCAGTCTTATTTATAATGCACCCCATAGCCAGCCTTATTTATAATGCACCCCATAGCCAGCCTTATTTATATTGCACCCCATAGCCAGCCTTATTTATAATGCACCCCATATGCAGCCTTATTTATAATGCATTCCCCATAGCCAGCCTTATTTATATTGCACCCCATAGCCAGCCTTATTTATAATGCACCCCCATAGGCAGTCTTATTTATAATGCATTCCCCATAGGCAGCCTTATTTATAATGCACCCCCATAGGCAGTCTTATTTATAATGCATTCCCCATAGGCAGCCTTATTTATAATGCACCCCCATAGGCAGTCTTATTTATAATGCATTCCCCATAGGCAGCCTTATTTATAATGCACCCCCATAGGCAGTCTTATTTATAATGCACCCCATATGCAGCCTTACTTATAATGGACCCCATAGGCAGCCATTTATAATGCACTCCCCCATATGCAGCCTTATTTATAATGCACCCCATAGGCAGCCTTATTTATAATGCACCCCATAGGCAGCCTTATTTATAATGCACCCCATAGGCAGCCTTATTTATATTGCACCCCATAGCCAGCCTTATTTATAATGCACCTCATATGCAGCCTTATTTATAATGCATTCCCCATAGCCAGCCTTATTTATATTGCACCCCATAGCCAGCCTTATTTATAATGCACCCCCATAGGCAGTCTTATTTATAATGCATTCCCCATAGGCAGCCTTATTTATAATGCACCCCCATAGGCAGCCTTATTTATATTGCACCCCCATAGGCAGTCTTATTTATAATGCACCCCATATGCAGCCTTACTTATAATGGACCCCATAGGCAGCCATTTATAATGCACTCCCCCATATGCAGCCTTATTTATAATGCACCCCATAGGCAGCCTTATTTATAATGCACCCCATAGGCAGCCATTTATAATGCACTCCCCCATATGCAGCCTTACTTATAATGCACCCCATAGGCAGCCATTTATAATGCACTCCCCCATATGCAGCCTTATTTATAATGCACCCCATAGGCAGCCATTTATAATGCACTCCCCCATATGCAGCCTTATTTATAATGCACCCCATAGGCAGCCTTATTTATAATGCACTCCCCCATATGCAGCCTTATTTATAATGCACCCCATAGGCAGCCTTATTTATAATGCACTCCCCCATATGCAGCCTTAATTATAATGCACCCCATAGGCAGTCATTTATAACGCAGTCCCCCATATGCAGCCTTAATTATAATGCACCCCATAGGCAGCCATTTATAACGCAGTCCCCCATATGCAGCCTTATTTATAATGCACCCCATAGGCAGTCATTTATAATGCACTCCCCCATATGCAGCCTATTTATAATGCACCCCCAAATGCAGAATGCACCCCCATTAAAAAAATAACAAATCCTGTACTCACCTCTCTTGCTCCCGCCTCCTGCGCTGCTCACTGCTCTCCCTCTCAGCGTCTGACTGCCGGCGCCGGGCAGTGACATCATCGCGCCCGCTGTCAGACGCTGAGAGGGGGATTCTTCTCTCACAATGCGGTCAGCTGTATCGGCTAGATGCCGATACAGCTGACCCTCCGATGACGGGCGGGGGGCCCACTGCTGGCGCCGGGCCCCCCACCGCCTGCTCAGGGGCCCCATAGCGGCTGGCAGCAGAGCAGGGAGATCGATTCTCCCTGCTCTGCCGCAGAAAGTAACTGTGTCGGCGTGCTGTGCATGCCGATACAGTTACAGTAGCGTAGCTCTGGGTGGTCCCCCTCAGAGCGCGGGGCCCGGGGCCACCGCCCCCTCTGCCCCCCCGGTAGCTACGCTACTGGTTTGCATGTAATAAAGGTTCTTGGAACTGTACACTCTCTCGCTTTGTTGATTGTGTGATACCGGGGTAAGACCCCATGACAACTGGGCTCAGTAGTCTTGTTCCAAATGACTTGTCATTATCGCTGAACATAGTGATTGGCTGCAGCAGTTATCATATCTTTAGCTGTGATGCCACTAATACAGCAGGGCATCAACAAACAACAACAACAGTGGAGAATTACTATTTTCGAATAGCCTTTAACTTGCTGTTTGTCTGCAGCATCCACTTGAGAAGGCATAGAGTCTATTGAATACTATTCTGTATAGAATGTAGTGATATATTAGTATTTATTAGTAAATGTTGCTTAGATAACAATCTATTCTGCAGGGCTGTACCCAACACGACTCACAATCTAATTGATTATTCTCAGACAATGCACACACTAGGACTAAGTGTATATCAGCGAACCTGCTATTGAGCCGCCCTCCCAGGGCAGTGGGGGTACTCGGATCCGAGCCTATTAACTCCTATGGGGGATGTCATGGCAACACAGCTCGGTCCGTGGCCCTGGGCGCTCACCATAAATGGGGGATATTTACAGGGGATTAGTGTTCGTATGATGATTCGTGACGCCACCTGTAGTACCTGGTCAGGGTGACCAGCGCTGCTGTGCAGGTCCTCTGGAAGGGATGGTGTTGTGCAGCTAGGTGATAAGCCACCTACAGGTGAGGCTGTGTCCTTCCAGGGCAGGTAGATGTAGTAGTGCAGGGATGGGGCTTGAGGATGTAGCAGAGGGCAGTGTTCGTCGCTGGAATAATCAGGGAAACAGTTCTGTTGCAGTTTCAAGGTTTTACTCACAGTCTGTTGAGCTCGATACAGATACCAGCCGGGCACTGTGTCCTCCAAGAGAGTGGTCCAGCAACCCTCAGGTAAGTTAGTCGCACTTCCAAAGACTCCCCTTTCAGTATGTTCCTTTCTGGCTTCTTCTCTCTCAGTGCTAACTCTCCTTACTACCATGCACCACGCCACCACAGAGCCCTCGGACAAGGGAGTATTGGGCCTTTTCAGTTCACAGACCAGTGCCAATGTTCTGCACGTACTTGACCCCTAAGCTGCCTTCCGGTGAGATTATGGTGGCTAGTGGCCCCGTGAAGTGACCACTGTAGTTGGTGTTACTAGCGGAGCCTGAGCCTTCCCGCTAATCTAGGGACCATTCCCCGATGTTCGCCTGGTCCTTCCTTCTTCAGGATGGGGACACAGCTCCAATTGCTGTCTTTGCCCTGGACCCCTTCGCTCACTACAGCACGGCTCCTTGAAATGAACTCCAAGGAGCAGCAGGACAGCCCAGTACCCACTCACTGACTGCCTGACACAAACTGTTCTCTAAACTAACATGCAGCCTAAGTGCTGCCTAAGCTCCACCCACCAACTAGCTACACCCTTTCTAACCAGGCTGAGCCAGACCATCCTCCCGAAGGGTCCGTCTGTGCTCAGCTAGCATAGTGTATGTTGGATGCAGGTGGTGGGAGTCAATGGGGTGCTTCCTCCTTACCTGAGAGTCAGGTGTCACACCTCCAGGTGAGATGCAACATCTCTGTGGCGACTGGACCCTCAGGGCGCCACACTATTATCTTTTTTGGAGTGTGATATTAAATCCAATGAATATATGGGGTGACGTATAACTGTGCAGATGTTCTTGGTTGGATTCAAATAAAGGAACCGAGCATTGCAATGGAACATTCTGATCACTGAACCACCGGGCAGTAAGCATTAGGCTCCAATGTCCTCTATCTTAGTGACTGCAGAAAGCCGACATGGCAATTGTAAAATTTATGTCAAAGCATTTGATTTGGAGCGCTGTATAAAAAAGACAGAGCTACTTCTTTAAAGGTATATTAGGAGACATATTGGAGCAGAACTTTAGGCCGGCGTCACACTGGCGACAGAATCGGACGACTGCAATGCGATGAAAAATCGTATTGCAGTCTGCCCTATGTTAATCTATGGAGCAGCTCCCAGTATCAGATTTTTTGTGGTCCGTTTTAAACGTCCGTGTGCAATCGCAGCATGCTGCGATTGTCACCGATTGTGGGTCGACTATCGCCAATGCAAGTCTATGGGAGCGATGAAAAATCTGATTACAAACGGACTGCATGTGTGACTTGCGATGAAATCGCATCGGTGTCCTTTAGAAAAGCCGGCAATTCATCCCCGGCTATACTGTAAAATCACACTGACAGCTTTAATAAAGACTAGAAAGAATAGATATACACACATAGAATACATATATATATATATATATATATATATATACTGTATATATATATATATATATATATGTAATTGTGACATGTATATATATATATTTATATTTCCTAGACTTCTACATACTGTAATAGCCGCAAATTCAATTGCCGGCTTCTGTGAAATCACAGAAGCCGACATGAAATGATACATTGTTTCCACACAGTTAACCATGTCATTTCCTGTATTTTGATATTTGTTTAGAGCTTACAATTACATGAGTGTATTTGTGCTAAATTTCAGACATGTAGGGGTTAATTAAAGGTGTAAATTCGTTGACAAAAAAATGCGTGGGCTCCCGCTATATTTTCTCCACCAGACAGACAAAGCAAGCGAGTGGGGGCAGATAATAATAGCCTAGGGAGGGTACTTTTTTTTGTGCCCCCCCTGGCTACTAACATCTGCCCCCAGACACCCCAGAAAGGGCAAATCTATAATTAGATTCGCCCTTTCTGGCACTTTGCCCGTCTATTCCCATTGCCCTGTAGCGGTGGCGAATGGGTTAATAATCTCACCTTAATGTCACCTTAGTATTGAAAGGTGACCTTAAGGGAGGTTAATAATTGAGAGCTGTCAATTAGACAACTATCAATTATTAATCCTATTGAAGTAAATAAAAAAACACACACACACTTTAAGAATAAATAATTTTAATGAAATAAAAACACATATTTTTGACCATCTTTTATTTAAGTCTTAATCCGTTCGAAGCCCTTGTTCTTCTAAAATAAATATAAAATAATAAAACAACATTATTCTTACCTATCTGGCAATCTGTCACGTCCCACGATGTAATCCTTCACAAAGGGTTAACTAGCAATCAGGTAAGCAGCGCAAGTAATCCTGCGTGCTCATCTGATAGCTCCTGAATGAATGAGCTTATCTCCTGCTGACAGGAGAGGATGTGATTCATGAATGAAGCTTAATTGATTGTATCCACTTTCACCTTAGGTCAGGTCACTCAAGTGAAAGTGGCAATAAATCAATTAAGCTCCATTCATGAATCTATTCCTCTCCTTTCGCTGGGAGAGTAACTGATTCATTCAGGGGAATACAGGTCTGAGACAGCATTATTAGCTCTCTGCGACCTGTAACCTGTTAACCCTTTCTGATGGATTACAGCGTGGGACCTGACTGTACTTCGGATTGGTAAGAATCATTTTGCTTTTTTATTTTATTTTTATTACAGGAAATGGTTTTAGCAGGAAAATAAAATATTGTCAAAAACTGTGTGATTATTTCATTAAACTTCTTTTTTATTAAACTGTGTGTGTTTGATTTTTCTATCATACAATAAGATTAATAATTGATAGTTGTCTAATTGACAGCTCTCAATTATTAACCTGCCTTAAGGTCACCTTTCAATACTAAGGTGACATTAAGGTGAGATTATTAACCCATTCGCCACCGCTACAGGGCAATGGGAATAGACGGGCAAAGTGCCAGAAAGGGCGAATTTAATTATAGATTTGCCCTTTCTGGGGTGTCTGGGGGCAGATGTTAGTAGCCAGGGGGGGCACAAAAAATGTACCCTCCCTAGGCTGTTATTATCTGCCCCCACTCGCTTGCTTTGTCTGTCTGGTGGAGAAAATACAGCGGGAACCCCCGCATTTTTTTTCAACGAAATTACACCTTTAATTAACCCCTACATGTCTGAAATTTTGCACAAATACACTCATGTAATTGTAAGTTCTAAACAAATATCAAAATACAGGAAATGACATGGTTAACTGTGTGGAAACAATGTATCATTTCATGTCGGCTTCTGTGATTTCACAAAAGCCGGCAATTGAATTAGCGGCTATAACAGTATGTAGAAGTCTAGGAACTATAAATATATGTATATATATGTCACAATGACATGTATATATATATATATATATATATATATATATATATGTGTTCTATGTGTATATATCTATTCTTTTTTTTGTGATTGAAATACTATTCTTTTGGATCCATTATATGTCAGTTTTGCAAGCCTGCGAGAAAATCTCGCAAGTCGGATGAAAATCGGATGTTACAAGGTACACACACATGTGACTAAATCGCATCTTTGAAGGAAAATCGGATGCCAGAAGGATGTGTGATGTTTGCATTTTGATCCGACAATCGACCGTCTAAAACGGACCGATTTTTTGTCGTTGTGTGTGACGCCGGCCTTAGACTTAAAATCATGAAGCTATTTTATAAAAATGTGGCTTTCAAACTCAAGGCTCATTCTGCATTCATTGAGTTTGTCTATGCAGTTGTAAGATTAGTGCTGCTCATATTAGAAATGCTTGTAAAATTTCTAATGGATGATTATATCCAGTTGGCTAATCTGAATGTGCAGGCGCTGCAAACTGTATTTATGTTTGCGCAAAAGTGAATTGAGTCATATCACATACATCACATTCTCTAAGGTTAGATAATACTTTATTCATGAATTGCAAGTCAAAATGTAGAGGAGGGTATTGCATTATACATGGCTCGTATTGTTTTACACAGCTAAGTTCTCTTTAGACTAGAAAAAATTATGAATCATTTATTAGCTTTCACTCCCAGCTCATTGGATGCTGCCAATGATCATCCTTAAGCAAGTCATTGAGTTGAGAGAAGTTTATTATAGCAAAGTAGTTTCATATTTCTTCATTGAAATTCATTATTGTGACAAACAACAATTACCAAAAGTTTCAGATCAGCAAATTACAGTTTTCTCTTTCCTTGTTACAGCCAGGAATGCTTCCTAAACAGCTGATAATATCACTAAGTAACTAATGAATAAGTTATTAAAATGATAATGATACAGCATACACAACCTGATACCCCAACAAATGAAAAGCAGGCTCGTGGTGGTCATTGTAAGAAAAGATTCTGGACAACAGAATTAAAGGAATTGTCAAGGTATAAAATAATGATCTATCCTTACAATAGCTTATCAATATCAGATTGATGGGGTACAAAACCTGGCACTCCCACCCACCAGCTATTATTAGCTCCTGTGGTGTAAAGGGTATGCCACACTATTTATGACGCAGTAGCGATCTCGTTAGCGACTTAGCTGTGTGTGACATGTAGCGGTGATGTGGCCCCTGCTGAGATGTTGCTGATCGCTCATGAACGTTCTGAGCCGTTTTTTGGTCATTGGTGTCCCGCTGGTGAGCCTGAATCGCTGAGTGTGACACCCTTTATGAACGACTTCACCAGCGTCGCAGGTGGGACTAGGTTTTCCCAACGACCGCAGAGGTCGTTATACAGATCGCTGATGAGATGTGTTTGGAATCACAGATCCCTGATGAGTTGTGTTTGGAATCTAACTAGCGATCACATAGTGATCGCACTAGCGATCTCGTCAGGTTAAGTCGTTGTCGTGATCGCTAGTGCGATCGCTAAGTGTGGCAGTGCCTTAAGCATTAGACTAAGCTGAAGAGCACAGTTCCCTTTAATGAGTAGCGGCCGTTATCACATACTACAGATCAGTTGCTATCTACACAAATAGGAGCGGATCTGAAGTTTTTGGTAGTGGCCGCAATAAAAAAGATAGGAGTTGCATTGCTCAGGTATGTGGGCACCTCACCGTCACATATACATGAAGAAGAAGTATGTGGACATCTGACCATCACTTCTAAATGATGAAGAAGTATGTGGACATCTGACCATGACATCTACATGATGAAGAAGAATGTGGATTTCTGACCATCACATCTACATGATGAAGAAGAATGTGGACATCTGACCATCACATTTACATGATGAAGTATGTGGACACCTGACCATCACATCTACATGATGAAGAAGTATGTGGACATCTGACCATCACATCTACTTGACGAAGAAGTATATGGACATCTGACCATCACATCTACATGATGAAGTATGTGGACACCTGACCATCACAGCTACATGATGAAGTAGAATGTGAACATCTGACCATGACATCTACATGATAAAGAAGAATGTGGACATCTGACCATCACATCTACATGATGAAGTATGTGGACACCTGACCATCACATCTACATGATGAAGTAGTATGTGGACATCTGACCATCACATCTACATGATGAAGTATGTGGACACCTGACCATCACATCTACATGATGAAGTATGTGGACAGCTGACCATCACATCTACATTATGTAGAAGTATGTGGACACCTGACCATCACATCTACATTATGTAGAAGTATGTGGACATCTGACCATCACATCTACATGACGCAGAAGCATATGTACATCTGACCATCACATCTACATGATGAAGTATGTGGACACCTGACCATCACATATACATGATAAAGAAGTATGTGGACACTTGACCATCACAATTATATACAATAAGAGCATATGGCAAGTTGGAGCTATCACTCTTCTGGGAATGCTTCGCACATAGCTTGGTAAGTTGTCCATATTCTGGCAAAAAAAGCAGTTGTGAGGACAAGCACTGAAGTTGTATGACAAGGTCTCCCTCACCATCACTACTGCAATTCATCCTAAAGTATGTTCATAAACAGTGGTGTAACTTGGGTCCAAAAATTCATATGAAATGTTAAAGACTGCAGTCAATCAGGAGGTGGCAATTGGCTGCAGCAATCATGAGACATGTCCCGTCAGAAGAGACATTAGGCCTGATTCATAAAGACTGTCGTTGTTCACTGTGATCTGGATGAAGGGGGTCCGCTGGAGCCAGATGCTCCTGATTTATGAAAAGGCCGTATGCCTCTTCATGCATCAGAAGCGTCAGACGTGCGATGGATATTTAAGTGTGCACATCACTAAAAATCCTACTTCAGCCCTTGTGGTCTAGCAAATGCTGCTGCTCGTTATGAATTTGGCAAGCGGCATTCGCCATTCACCTGTCTCTGGCCATACCACCACAACCTAAGTGCACGGTGTGCCCTCACTCAGTTCCCGGAAACTCCTCTGACTGCCCTCCTTTGTAGATCATATTAGTTTGACAAACGCCCAATAGGCAACCACTCTACAAAACTAATACAACCGGATTTAGCGATGTTTGAGAAAGACCCAGGCTGCGTAGACACGTAACCGTATTTATCTCCTTTTCCAATCATCACTTATATTGAAAACTGTGGTGTATGACTATTTTGTGTACAACAAAAGACACTATTTTTGCAAAGTCTCTGAGAGTGCGGCTGATCACTCCCTATCTAACAAGTTGGATCTGTCGAGTCTGACAAGCACCTCTATAAATAGCTAGGGTTGAGCAAATGAGGTCACATTCCGTCTAAGCAGAGGCATAAAATTGCCCAGATCCACCGAACTAAAACAAGTGACATCAACGCCTTCAAATTGACATCACATCATATAATGAATAAATAAGAAGCAGGGGTAAAGTTATGCAAATTGCAAGCACACACTGCATAGGGATTTAGGTATGGTAAGATATGGCTGCTTCTACACCCGAAGAACCTGACCTAGTAAGGCACAATACTTTAGGAAAATGGAAATCTGATGAAGGCGTTAGAACAACTCCGAAATAAAATTGTCAATAAAATTCCCATCTTACTAATCTCCTAGACACCCTGTTTTCTCTGGACTCAGCAGTGCTCTCAAATGCCGCATTTTTCTTTTTTTTTCTTCATTACATCATATAAAACACTCAAACAGATACTGGGCTGAGCATCACAATCTCCTCGAGCAGCAAGCCTAACAACTGACCTGTTGCACATTGCTTTTTTACACACACACACACTTATGTTGTTCTTAATAAGTTCACTGAATATTCAGTCATTGCATTTCGTCAACATTAACATCATATCCAAATACATAAAGACTAGCTTGGCCCGTGCGAATAAGTAAAAAGCAATAGTGCATATAAATGACAAGGGGTACTTAGTAAACACTGTTTTTGATCTAAAAGAGCATAAACCACCCACCAGCACCAAGATGTACCCACTTGGAACCCTCCTAACTTTTAGTATTAACCCCTTTACCCCGCAAGGCTGTATGCTTCTTAATGACCATGCCAAATTTTACAATTCTGACCAGTGTCATTTTATGTGGTAACAATTCTGGAACGCTTCAATGGATCCTACTGATTCTGAGTTTGTTTTTTCGTGACATGATAGTGGGAACATTTCTTTGATATGACTTGCATTTATTTGTGAAAAAAATGGAAATTTGGCGAAAATGTAAAAAACTTTGCAATTTTCAAACTTTTAATTTTTAAGCCATAAATCAGAGAGTTACACAAAATAGTTAATAAATAACATTTCCCACATGTCTACTTTACATCAGTACAATTTTTGAACCATATTTTTTTTTGTTAGGAAGTTATAAGGGTTAAAAGTTGACCAGCGATTTTTCAACATAATTTACAAAACCATTTTTTTTTAGGGAACACATTGCATTTGAAGTGCCTTTGAGGGCTCTATATGACTGAAAATACCTAAAAGTGACACCATTTTAAAAACTGCACCCGCTCAAAACCACATTCAAGAAGTTTATTAACCCTTTAGGTGCCTCCAAGAATTTTCAGAATGTGGAAGGAAAAATGAAAATGTCAATTTTTTTCATAAAAAATTTACTTCAGACCCTAATTTTTTTATTTTTACAAGGGTAATAGGAAAAAATTTGTTGTGTAATTTCTCATAATCATGCCGATATCCTATATGTGGTGGAAAATCACTGATTGGGTGCATTGCAGGGCTCGAAAGGGAAGAAATGACATTTGACTTTTTGAATATTTGGAATAATTAGAGAAACCCATGTCGCATTTGGAGAGCCCCTGATGTGCCTGAACAGTGCAAACCTAACACAAGTGACACCATTTTGGAAACTATACACCTCAGGGAACCTATCTTGATGTGTGGTGAGCATCTTGAACCCACAGGTGCTTCTTAGAAGTATATAGCATTGAATCATGAAAATAAAAAAATAAAATTCTTCCCACAAAAATGTTTTTAGCCCCAAATTTTGCATTTTCACAAAGATAAAATGAGAATTTGCACCATACAATTTGTTGTACAATTTGTCCTGAGTACACCGATACTCAATATGTGGGGGAAAACTGCTGCTTGGGTGCATGGCAAGGCTCTGAAGGGAAACAGTGCCATTTGACTTTTTGAATACAGAATTTGCTGGAATAATTAGTGGATGCCATGTCATGTTTGGAGAGCCTCTGATGTGCCTGAACAGTGGAAACCCCTCACAAGTGACACCACTTTGGAAACTAGACCCCTCAGGGAACTTATCTATATGTGTTGAACACCTTGAACCCCCTAGTGCTTTACAGAAATTTATAACAATAAGCCGTGAAAAAAGAAATCACATTTTTCCCACAAAAATTTGTTTTTTAGCCACAGATTTTGCATTTTTTACAAGGGTAAGAAGAAAAATTGCATCATACAATTTGTGCAATTTTTCCTGAGTACGCCAATACACCATATGTGGGGAAAACTACTATTTTTGTGTATGGCAGGGCTTGAAGGAGAAGGAGCACCATTTGACTTTTTTAATACAAAAGTTGCTGGATTAATTAGCAAATGCCATGTCGCATAGCCCCTGAGGTACTGGAACAGCAGAACCCCATAAAAGATATCATTTTACAAACTACACCTCTCAATGAATTAATCTAGGGGTGCAGTGATCATATTGACAATGGTGGGTCACAAAATTTTATACCATTGGGCTGTAAAGAAAAAATAATTAGATTTTTGCAACCAAAATTTAGTTTTAGCCCCAGATTTTACATTTTCACACTGTGAAATGCGTAAAAATGGCACCAAAATTTGTCCCACAGCTTCTACTCAATGTATAAATACCCAATATATGGCTATACAGTACTGCTTAGCCACATAGCGAGACTCGGAAGGGACACAGCACTATTGCCTCCTGGAGTGCAAATCTAGAATAGTTTGCGAACTCCATAGACAGAACCTCTACATGCTAGAAAAGCAGAATCCCCCCTAAAGTGAGCCCATTTTGGAAATTATACCCTTTTGGGAATTTATATACAGATGTAGTCACAATTTTGACTCCATGGGTGTTTTCCAGAAACAAGCAGCAGTGAATGTTGCTGAGTAAAAATTACAAACTGCCATTGTAGTGACCACTACGTTGTAGTGACCAGCACATTGCAGTGACCAGAATGTTATGCTCAGCTCATGCTTCTGTAGACATGCACCCATAAATTAGGCGGGCTATCATCGTTACAGAAATGCCAAACATGTGGACGATAAATGAGATTTAGTTCAAAAAAACTTGGCACTCAAATTGTGACACGAAAAATCATTTAATGAAGATGCATCCAGACATGAAACAATTAAAGTTTTCGGTCCAATAATGGGACCTTCATCAGAATAAATGTCAACGGAACGCTGAAAATATATACAGAAATGGAAAAAAATCAAGAACAGTGCATGTCATAAATGCATATAAATTGTGGTTCAAAATATAAAAGTGATAGTCAATACATTGGATATACATCAAAAATAACAACAACAGCGAATGTGAGTTCAATCCAAAATCACCCAAAAGGAACAAGGATGAGCACAAGTCCACTGATTAAAAGGTGCTGAGAGGAACACATGGTTAAGGAGTTAAACAGAAGTGTGAATAATGATTGTGATAAAGTATTTATATGAGCATATAGAGGAAAAGAAAAGGATGTTGTGGTTTCAAGGTGGAGTAATATGAGCGATTGCGATTGTGTTCCTCTCAGCACCTTTTAATCAGTGGACTTGTGCTCATCCTTGTTCCTTTTGGGTGATTTTGGATTGAACTCACATTCGCTGTTGTTGTTATTTTTGATGTACCGTATTTTTCGGACCAAAAGACGCACTTTTTTCCCCCCAAAATCGGGGGGAAAATGAGGGTGCGTCTTATGATCGGAACGTACCTGTAAATGGGGTCCAGCGGCATCACAGGAACTCGGAGTCGGCGTCCGTGGAGCGGTAGTGCAGGAGCTGGGAGCCGCTGGCGGTGGAGCGGCACTGCGGGAGTCTCCAGCATGGCGGGAGCCGTTGGCGGTGGAGCAGGAGCCGCCGGCGGTGAAGGACTGCGAGAGTGTCACGCTGTATAGCAGATATATATATGTGATGTCAGTAATCTATATCAAAAGGGCAACATACTATATAACATGCGCATAGATATATGATAACATACATTTTACCTGACAGAATGTCCAGAGGGTCAAAACGGAATCCGTTATACGCTGTCTCCGGCTAGAGGGTGACCGGGGTCTAAGCTGACCCTAAACTGGGGTCCTAACTAATCCCTCAACCTGGAGGTACTGTTAAAGGTACAGAGGTCCAGGCCACCAGCGTAAACCCTGTCTCCTATCAATCCCTGCCAACTGTATTCTAGTCCTAAGAAGGACCCTGAATACCACCAAAGGGAATGACCAGGTAACGGTTAATGAACAGAAAGACATACAAGAAAGATAAGAAATAAAGTAAATAAAGTCTTACATACAACACTCACACACAGTAGGAACACCTTAGGTCTCAGAGATAAACTATAAGCTGTAAGAGTAAAACAACTAAGGAGCTCTTAGCTTAAGTATTCCAGAACCGATCCAGTCTGCTAAACTATATGAATGCTTTCACCGGCATCCAACACCCAGACTGGCAGGAATATAAAGGAAACTAATTAGAACATAATCCAAAGCAGCCGGGCGAGGCTGGACCTAGTCTTAGCAAAGAGCTAGGTAAAATTAACTCTCTCATAACCAAACACAAAGAAACAGCAGCTCAGCTGTGAGAAGTCAGAATGTGCAATCGCGACGATCTTCGTGGCGATGCACCCATGACAGTACCCCCCTTCTACGAAGGGCCTCCGGACCCTCATGACCAGGTCTGTCCGGGTAAATTGTGTGAAAGGTCCGAACCAATCGATCTGCGTTATCATCAGACGCAGGGACCCACGTCCTCTCCTCAGGACCATACCCCCTACAATGAACTTCCACGTTATCATTGACTACCACTGAAGGAGGAGGTAGAGGTGACGGTATGACTGGTGCCACATACTTTTTAAGTAATGACTTGTGAAACACATTATGAATTTTAAACGTAGGAGGGAGGTCCAGACGAAATGCCACAGGATTAATTATGGAACTGATCCTGTATGGCCCGATGAATCTGGGACCCAACCTCCAGGAGGGAACTTTAAGTTTTATATTCCTGGTAGACAACCACACCAAATCGTTCACCCTCAGATCTAGACCAGAAACTCTCCTCCTATCAGCCATCCGTTTGTAAGGGTTCTCCGTAACCTTCAGTCTTAAGCGATCTGGAACTATCAGTCTCCCTGGAAGTCCCACAGGGGCGTCCCCCTGAGCCCCCAATACCTCCCCCTCAAGCTCAGAGCATACAGCTGACACTACAACTCCTCCTGAGGAATAGGAACCGGATTATCCGTCTTCCCGACCCCTGGGAAAGTACGAGATAAGGCATCAGGAAGCAACTTTATTGAGAAGTCATATGTGCGATGAGGAGGTAACTCTTTACACCCCTCCTCTGAGAACTTCTCCCAAAAGTCCTCCAGAAAAGGAGGCAAAGTCCTAGGCACAACCGCACCGATGACCGTGCTCATGCAGTTATTCTTGCAAAATTCACCCCACTGGCTTATCTTTCTGGATTGCCAATCAATCACTGGGTTATGTTTAGCCAACCAAGGAAGTCCCAACACAATAGGAGCAGGCAGACCCTCCAACACATAACAAGACAATTGCTCTTTATGTATTGCCCCTACTCGAAGATCTATGTTATGAACAGCTTGTACCAAGCTACCTTGACCAAGAGGTCTAGAATCAATAGAGAGTATAGGGACCGGTTTGGCCAATACACTCAGTTGCATACCATGCACCTGGGCAAACCGAGTGTCCACCAGATTAGCCCGGACCCACTATCAAGAAAAACAGAAATCCTCTCAGTTCTAGTACCAATCACCACCTCCGCAGGCACGAGAAACTGAGAGGGATTTGGGGACGAAATACACACTCCCAGGTTAACTCCTTGGTTCAAAGAGGTCCGGGATGGACACCCCCCAACAAAATGTCCCTCTCTCCCGCAAAAGAAACACCTTCTAGTCTTGCGGCGCACCGCTGATTCCCTCCTACAAAATGATGTCCCTCCCAACTGCATGGGTTCCTCAGAACAGACCAGGGGAACCTCAGTATAAGGAACTTTAGTAGTAGGTGGAGTCATCACGGGGGGCGGAGTTACCTCGCGTCTTCCCCGAAGACGTCTATCAATGCGAATAGCGAGGGCCATAGCAGCCTCCAGTGATGGAGGAGAATCATACTGAGCCAACACATCTTTTAATTTGTCAGACAACCCTTGACAAAACTGGCTCCTAAGAGCGGGGTCATTCCACTGAGTATCTGTTGCCCATCTACGGAACTCAGAAGAATATTCCTCCGCTGGACGATTTCCTTGCCGTATTTTACGTAACCTTGTTTCAGCAAGGGAGACTCGATCCGGATCATCATATACCAGACC
>JARQOD010000006.1:355119549-355171834 GCA_033576555.1 Oophaga sylvatica
GGCATAATCTGTGGAACATATGGGGGCATAATCTGGAGCATATGGGGGCATAATCTGGAGCATATGGGGCATAATCTGGAGCATATGGGGGCATAATCTGTGGAACATATGGGGGCATAATCTGGAGCATATGGGGCATAATCTGTGGAGCATATGGGGGCATAATTGTGCAGCATATGGGGCATAATTGTGCAGCATATGGGGGCATAATCTGGAGCATATGGGGGCATAATCTGTGGAGCATATTGGGCATAATCTGTGCAGCATATGGGGGCATAATCTGTGGAGCATCATATGGGGGCATAATCATTTTTCACCCTAGGCTTATACGCGAGTCAATAAGTTTTTCCAGTTTTTTGTGACAAAATTAGGGGGGTTGGCTTATACACGGGTCGTCTTATACATGAGTATAAACGGTAATTGTTTTAATTAACAATGTTTGTGAACCCACTGCTTATTTTCATACATGTTTAAAAAAGCCCTCCCATCAAAAAATTTTATTCTCTTAATATATTGCAGTCATCATATTATATAGCACTGTGCACTTACAATTGCTCATATTGCCCTTATACCCAGTTAATTCTCCTCTTTTCCATTAGATGTATGGCATCACATGATTAAAAACAGACTTCCTGGATGCTTCTAAACTCTTTGTAGAAATGGAAGTCTCTTTTTCTTGTATGAGGCACTGCAAAAGTCTCATGCAGGGGGGAGGTGCAGAGTAGCTGGGACAGGAGTTGAGGAGTAGGATGACTCATGCAAGGAAAAGAGCGGAGAAAAGAGAATAATTAACTAGGTAGAAAGGGTAAAATGAGCAATTGTAAGTACACAGTGCTATATAATGCAATGATTGCAATATATTAAAAGGATAAAAAATTTGATGGGAGGAGGGCTTCTTTAAATAAGCTGAAAAACAGCTCTGTGCTTCTAAGGTTTTCTTTATTTACCTCTAATCTGACTTGATTATACTTTTTGCTGTACAAGCCTGTATTCCAGCCAGGAAAACTATGGTCTTTGTAGCTTTTTTACAAGAGAAAAAGGTAGCACACTGTAGCGCTATAGCTTGCAAACACGAAATATGAAAAATATGAAAAATGAATTGCATCATTACCTTAGAAATATGAAAAATTGAGAAGTCTTAGCGCATAAGATGACCAAATTATGTGAGCCTGATAGCCACGTCAAGGCTCTTCTCGTATATCAGGTCCTAAGTAATGCCTATCCTCGCTTA
Source organism: Oophaga sylvatica (assembly GCA_033576555.1). NCBI lineage: Eukaryota > Metazoa > Chordata > Amphibia > Anura > Dendrobatidae > Oophaga > Oophaga sylvatica. The sequence goes on from JARQOD010000006.1 coordinate 355,120,781, forward strand.
GAAAAGTCTGTCTGCATGGGAACGTATGAATCCTCTCTTCAGACTAAAATCGAGGATAGGCATTAGTTAGGACCTGATATACGAGAAGAGCCTAGACGTGGCTATCAGGCTCACATAATTTGGCCATCATATGCGCTAAGACTTCTCAATTTTTCATATTTCTAAGGTAATGATGCAATTCATTTTTCATATTTTTCATATTTCGTGTTTGCAAGCTATAGCGCTACAGTGTGCTACCTTTTTCTCTTGTATTTTTTTGATTTGTAGCTTTTTTGACCAGTGTTACACATTTTATGTCTTTTTTACAAGTTTATATCTTTACACATTGTCATACTATTTGCAAGCATGTATACTGCACAGTGATGACATGAGTTTTTGTCATCCATTCTCCCTTGCCTTCTTAACTCTCCCATATCTTGTCTAAAAGGTTTCTTCTATTTCTTGTCTAAAACTTGTAATTTTCTTTAAAACTATAGGAACAAATACAGGTGCTTCTCACAAAATTAGAATATTATTTCAGTTCTTCAATGCAAAAGTGAAACTCATATATTATATAGAGTCATTACAAACAGATTGGTTTATTTCTGTTAATGTTGATGATTATGGCTTACAACCAATGAAAACCCAAAAGTCATTATCTCAGTAAATTAGAATAATTAATATAAAACACCTGCAAAGTCTTCCTAAGAGTTTAAAAAAGTCCCTTAGTCTGTTTCAGTAGGCTCCACAATCATGGGGAAGACTGATGACTTGACAGATGTCCAGAAGGCAGTCATTAGATCAAAGACGTTGGCACAACTATATAAGTTGTAAAGGTGGTGCACAAATTAGGGTCCCAACCCGTGTGCAATATATAGTTATAAATTTGGCACACACCAGTGGATGCAAGAAAAGTTCTATTTAATTGGAATTTACATACAGTCTCAGCAAAATCATAAATGGCAGACGTTTCGGTCAAGTGACCTTCATCAGTATGCTGCAATATGAATGTTGATAAATATAGATATAAGAAATAATAATGAAATGAAAATTAGACAATAAAAAATAAAGTATAAACATGGTATATATTGATTAATCTCAATTTGCTGTATATAGGAATCCACAACAACATATAAAGCATCTTATTTAATATATATGGTATATAATATATCTTATATCTATGGTGCCTTGAGAAAGGAATCAAGTGATTGGGGTGAAACGTGAAAACCTTAAGAGGGCACATACCCATATATAGTTTTGCTGATGGAATTAGTTGTTCCTATAGAGGAATATATTGAGGTGAGTATAGCAGGCTTTCAGTGATGTTACTGGATAACATAAATGCTAGATGGTACATACCGTTGGAATAAATGGTATAAGGTTTCACTCTGTGGAAATAGATGATGTGAAGGAACCGCTTTATGATGTGCCACGGAATGGTAAGTTATAAGCAAAGGTGATGCAGTGTGAAGATAAAAAAGTTTACCTTGAACGCTGGTGAAATATTAAATGGGTCTGCAGCATAGACGCGGTGTCCACCGCTTGTCTCAATAGCTGCTATCTGCTTCCTGCGTTCAGTTTAAATGAGACGCATGGTGCAGGTGTCATGGCTGCCGAAACCGGAAGTGTGTGACCGGAAACGGCTCAGCGTGCGTTCCACTGACGACACCGCTTGCGTTCCAAGGTGCTAGGTGAGGACTGATCTTACTTGTTACAGATCTGCATATCAGGAAGTGCTGTGCTTATAGTGCAAATATTCTTAAAGCGGTGCACAAAGTCTTGTGACGTGAGTGACAGAAGTGATCCGTTGTTTATTCTAAGGATTCTGAAAACAGACAAATATATAATTAGTACCCACGATATGATTATATATGCAGAGTAAAGACAGTATATGAACATATATATATAGAGAAAGACATATATATTTTTTTATTAAAATATGAAATGATGTTAGATAAATGTTTGAATATCAAAATCCCTATTTAACCCTTTTGGGGCTAGGGTATTGAGTTGGTGAATCCAAAAGCTTTCTCTCTTTTTAAGTAATTTAATGCGGTCACCCCCTCTTCGAGATGGTGCAATGTGCTCAATAATTTGAAATCTTAATTGGGCAACGGTATGGCCAGTATTTATAAAATGAGCAGGAATCGGGAGTAACATGTTTTTGCACCTAATGGTGCTTTTGTGTTTGGAAATTCGATCCTTTATTGGTTGGGTCGTTTCGCCCACGTATAAAAGACCACATGGGCACTTAATGAGGTAAATTACAAAGGACGAATTGCATGTATAGTAGTCACTGATACTGTATTTTTTTCCCGTATAGGGGTGATAGAAGGAGTCACCTCTTTGTATATTATTACACTGTGTGCAGTGTAAACAAGGGAAAGTCCCGTGCTTGGGATTCATGAGGAATCTTTGTTTTTTATGGGAGAGGGTGGAACCTATATCTGCCTTTACAAGAATGTCTCTAAAGTTTTGTGGGCGTCTGAAGCAGGGTAGGAATGGTTTGTTAAATTCTGTGACTTCAGGATGGGCTGAATGTAGTAGACTCCAGTGTCTACGGATGGTGTTATGTAGAAGATAAGCACAAGGATGGAAATCATGTACAAAAGGGATTCTTTTATCTGTTTTTAATTTTGGGATGGGATTTGGATCTGAAGAAATCAGTTTACTGGTAGGATAGCCTCTTTCTATGAATTTTTGTCGCATTTCATTTAATCTAATATTACGTGTTTCTTGATTAGAAACAATTTTTTGTACTCTTTTGAATTGGGAGTTGGGAATTGCGTCTTTCATCTTGGTAGGGTGGAAGCTCCCATAGTGAAGGAGGCTATTTTTGTCCGTGGTTTTTTTGTATAGATCTGTAGATAGATGTCCCTGTGGGTCTTTTATGACCAAGGTGTCTAGAAAATTTATTTGTTTTAAGTCTTGAGTCATGGTAAAATCTAGACCTGGCCATGATGTACGTAAGCGGGAGTAGAATCTATTAAGTGTATCCAAAGGACCATCCCAAATGCAGAAGATGTCATCGATGTATCTCTTCCACAGTACGGCATGACTGCGGAAGAGATCATCCTTATAGATGACATCCTCTTCAAATTGTGCAACATAACAATTGGCATATGGCGGTGCGGTGTTAGAGCCCATGGCGGTGCCTTTAACCTGTAAAAAGAATTTGTCTTCAAATAGGAAGTAGTTTTTTGTAAGTATGATAGTTAGTAATTCGCAACAGAAATTAATTTGTTCAGTCTCAAAATTGGCTGATTCAAGAAGTCTTCGAACAGCATTAGTCCCCTCTGTGTGGGGTATGGACGTATAAAGATCTTTTACGTCAAAAGTGACGAGAATGGCTTGTTGGGGAATAGTACCAATGTTGTGAATGATATTGAGGAAGGCACCAGTGTCTAGAATAAATGAGGTGGTATTTTGAATGAGAGGTGTTAATATTTTTTCTAAATATTTGGCAATAGGGGAGAAAATGGATTCTGTGGAAGCCACACCATTGTGGCTTCCACAGAATCCATTTTCTCCCCTATTGCCAAATATTTAGAAAAAATATTAACACCTCTCATTCAAAATACCACCTCATTTATTCTAGACACTGGTGCCTTCCTCAATATCATTCACAACATTGGTACTATTCCCCAACAAGCCATTCTCGTCACTTTTGACGTAAAAGATCTTTATACGTCCATACCCCACACAGAGGGGACTAATGCTGTTCGAAGACTTCTTGAATCAGCCAATTTTGAGACTGAACAAATTAATTTCTGTTGCGAATTACTAACTATCATACTTACAAAAAACTACTTCCTATTTGAAGACAAATTCTTTTTACAGGTTAAAGGCACCGCCATGGGCTCTAACACCGCACCGCCATATGCCAATTGTTATGTTGCACAATTTGAAGAGGATGTCATCTATAAGGATGATCTCTTCCGCAGTCATGCCGTACTGTGGAAGAGATACATCGATGACATCTTCTGCATTTGGGATGGTCCTTTGGATACACTTAATAGATTCTACTCCCGCTTACGTACATCATGGCCAGGTCTAGATTTTACCATGACTCAAGACTTAAAACAAATAAATTTTCTAGACACCTTGGTCATAAAAGACCCACAGGGACATCTATCTACAGATCTATACAAAAAAACACGGACAAAAATAGCCTCCTTCACTATGGGAGCTTCCACCCTACCAAGATGAAAGACGCAATTCCCAACTCCCAATTCAAAAGAGTACAAAAAATTGTTTCTAATCAAGAAACACGTAATATTAGATTAAATGAAATGCGACAAAAATTCATAGAAAGAGGCTATCCTACCAGTAAACTGATTTCTTCAGATCCAAATCCCATCCCAAAATTAAAAACAGATAAAAGAATCCCTTTTGTACATGATTTCCATCCTTGTGCTTATCTTCTACATAACACCATCCGTAGACACTGGAGTCTACTACATTCAGCCCATCCTGAAGTCACAGAATTTAACAAACCATTCCTACCCTGCTTCAGACGCCCACAAAACTTTAGAGACATTCTTGTAAAGGCAGATATAGGTTCCACCCTCTCCCATAAAAAACAAAGATTCCTCATGAATCCCAAGCACGGGACTTTCCCTTGTTTACACTGCACACAGTGTAATAATATACAAAGAGGTGACTCCTTCTATCACCCCTATACGGGAAAAAAATACAGTATCAGTGACTACTATACATGCAATTCGTCCTTTGTAATTTACCTCATTAAGTGCCCATGTGGTCTTTTATACGTGGGCGAAACGACCCAACCAATAAAGGATCGAATTTCCAAACACAAAAGCACCATTAGGTGCAAAAACATGTTACTCCCGATTCCTGCTCATTTTATAAATACTGGCCATACCGTTGCCCAATTAAGATTTCAAATTATTGAGCACATTGCACCATCTCGAAGAGGGGGTGACCGCATTAAATTACTTAAAAAGAGAGAAAGCTTTTGGATTCACCAACTCAATACCCTAGCCCCAAAAGGGTTAAATAGGGATTTTGATATTCAAACATTTATCTAACATCATTTCATATTTTAATAAAAAAATATATATGTCTTTCTCTATATATATTATGTTCATATACTGTCTTTACTCTGCATATATAATCAATACGTGGGTACTAATTATATATTTGTCTGTTTTCAGAATCCTTAGAATAAACAACGGATCACTTCTGTCACTCACGTCACAAGACTTTGTGCACCGCTTTAAGAATATTTGCACTATAAGCACAGCACTTCCTGATATGCAGATCTGTAACAAGTAAGATCAGTCCTCACCTAGCACCTTGGAACGCAAGCGGTGTCGTCAGTGGAACGCACGCTGAGCCGTTTCCGGTCACACACTTCCGGTTTCGGCAGCCATGACACCTGCACCATGCGTCTCATTTAAACTGAACGCAGGAAGCAGATAGCAGCTATTGAGACAAGCGGTGGACACCGCGTCTATGCTGCAGACCCATTTAATATTTCACCAGCGTTCAAGGTAAACTTTTTTATCTTCACACTGCATCACCTTTGCTTATAACTTACCATTCCGTGGCACATCATAAAGCGGTTCCTTCACATCATCTATTTCCACAGAGTGAAACCTTATACCATTTATTCCAACGGTATGTACCATCTAGCATTTATGTTATCCAGTAACATCACTGAAAGCCTGCTATACTCACCTCAATATATTCCTCTATAGGAACAACTAATTCCATCAGCAAAACTATATATGGGTATGTGCCCTCTTAAGGTTTTCACGTTTCACCCCAATCACTTGATTCCTTTCTCAAGGCACCATAGATATAAGATATATTATATACCATATATATTAAATAAGATGCTTTATATGTTGTTGTGGATTCCTATATACAGCAAATTGAGATTAATCAATATATACCATGTTTATACTTTATTTTTTATTGTCTAATTTTCATTTCATTATTATTTCTTATATCTATATTTATCAACATTCATATTGCAGCATACTGATGAAGGTCACTTGACCGAAACGTCTGCCATTTATGATTTTGCTGAGACTGTATGTAAATTCCAATTAAATAGAACTTTTCTTGCATCCACTGGTGTGTGCCAAATTTATAACTACAGAAGGCAGTCATTGACACACTCCCCAAGGAGGGTAAGCCACAAAAGGTCATTGCTAAAGAATCTAGCTGTTCACAGAGTGCTGTATCCAAGCATATTAATGGAAAGTTGAGTAGAAGGAAAAAGTATGGTAGAAAAAGGTGCACAAGCAACGGGATAGCTGCAGCCTTGAAACTCAGCCTTTTTAAGAAAAGGCCATTCAAAAATTTGGGGGAGATTCACAAGGAGTGGACTGATGCTGAAGACATTGCTTCAAGAGCCATCACACACAGATGTATCCAGGACATGGGCTACAAGTGTCGCATTCCTTGTGTCAAGCCACTCATGATCAATAGACAACGCCAGAAGCGTCTTACCTGGAGCAAGGAGAAAAAGAACTGGACTGTTAACAGCTCAGTGGTCCAAGGTGTTGTTTTCAGTTGAAAGTAAATTTTGCATTTCATTTGGAAATCAAGGTCCCAGAGTCTGGGGAAGAGTGAAGAGACCACAATCCAAGCTGCTTGAGGTCTAGTGTGAAGTCTCCACAATCAGTGATGGTTTGGGGAGCCATGTCATCTGCTGGTGTAGGTCCACTGTGTTTTATCAAGACCAAAGTCAGTGCAGCCGTCTACCAGGAAATTTTAGAGCACTTCATGCTTCCTTCTGCCAACAAGCTTTTTGGAGATGAAAATTTCATTCTCCAGCAGGACTTAGCACCTGTCCACACTGCCAAAGGTACCAGTACCTGGTTTAAAAACAACGGTATCACTGTGCTTGATTGGCCAGCAAACACGTCTGACCTTAACCCCATAGAGGGGTATTGTAAAGAAGAAGATAAGAGACACCAAACCCAACAATGCAGACGAGCTGAAGGCTGCTATCAAAGCAACCTGGGCTTCCATAACACCTCAGCAGTGCCACAGGCTGATCGCCTCCATGCCACACCGCACTGCTGCAGTAATTGCTACAAAAGGAGCCTCGACTAAGTATTGAGTGCATTTATTGAACATACATTTCAGGTGGCCAACATTTAGGATTTTAAAATCATTTTTCAAGCTGGTGTTATAAAGTATTCTAATTTACTGAGATAATGACTTTTGGGTTTTCATTAGCTGTAAGCCATAATCAGAAACATTAACAGAAATAAACACTTGAAATAGATCACTCTGCTTGTAACGACTCTATATAATACATGAGTTTCACTTTTTGTATTGAAGAACTGAAATAAAGTAACTTTTTGATGATATTCTAATTTTGTGAGACGCACTTATAGATTTGATCTGCCCACACCTCTATGTGTTATATCTATGTATAGGATAATTATATGTATACTCACAAAAGCCGTTGTAAGATTTCTAGAGTTAATATAGTGATAGACATTGAAGTTTGTTAGAGGTTCAATGGGGAAACTATCAGTGCTTGACTTTACCCTCTTTATGTACTCAAGCAGAAGTTCTTGATACTTACACTATTCATGTACATTCTTTTTATTACAATGTGGTATTATTTGCTACAATGGTCATGGTTACTAGGACCTACTCCACAACTGCCCAGAGAGGGAAGTAGAGAACTGATTTATTCAGTGACCAAAAACAATAGTGTTCACTGGATTTATGCAGGGTTATAATATCAGAATGAAACATCAAAATCTGTACCCGGACTTATAGACTGCTGTTCCCTTAAATCATATCTGTGTAATGGAGCTCAGGTTTGTGTTAGTTTAGCAGCTCTTACTAATGCTTTCGTGGACTGCCTATGAACAAGCCACTATATTTAGCAGAACCACAAAGATCCCTGGCACTCACCATTTAACCCATATAAAGGGATCTTTCCTTATACAGGGCCTCTTGGGTTATGTCCACAGAGTGGCTGCTGGCTGGTCGAGTGGACAGGCATAGAGAAAAGTGATAAAGCTGTGTAATTTCTAGTAGGTCAAATACATGGAGAAAATCGATTTGAGTAAAAGCTGAGGTCAGGAACTAAACACAAAAAAATTCAGGATACTATTACTGGACAAGCAGCAAACCAGGGTAGTTACAAACTATAGCTGGCAGCTAAAAGTAATTCCTAGGGTTTTAAATAGGGAGTCACCCCGCCCATGGCTAACATCAAAGAGCAGGCTACAACAGATGATCAGCACCTTACAAATATAACAGTGGAACCACAAGTCCCAGACAGACTAATGTAAAACAGGAGCATGCCTGCATCCCCTAATACCGTCAGTGTTTTGTCACCTAACTGCAGAAGCAAAGTTTGTCGGAGAGGGTTTAGAAATTTAGAAATGGATGTATCAACCTGTTTTTACACAAAACTTTTAGAAAATCATTTTCTTGCTGCCCTCATGCCCCATAACAGGTTAAATTGCTTTTGATGCACTTACCAGTCTATGTCCAGAAACTGTCTAGATTCTTATGCTCTGTAACTTGCCATCCAGTCTTTTTGAGAATGCATTTCCTCTTTATTAGCATGCTGCCAGCATTTTTAGTGCAGGAACTTCCTTTACTTTCGAGCTTGCATTGTGCATGCTGTTATCTAATGGCTCACTTGCCCTGAGCTGAAAGTCTGCCTCACCAAAAAACTTGTACAGTTTGACAAGCAATAGAGCAACCCCAAAGAGGCAAAGATACTCCCCACTTTCTGTAATCGGTCTAGTTGTCTCTGCTGCTAGATACAGATTACACTCGACAGCAGGCAGCAGACAGCAAATTAGACAGAAGGGACATGCTTTACAGTTAGGTCCATAAATATTTGGACAGAGACAATTATCTAATTTTGGTTCTAGACATTACCACAATGAATTTGAAACAAAACAAATCAGATGCAGTTGAAGTTCAGACTTTCAGCTTTCATTTGAGGGTATCCACATTAAAATTGGATGAAGGGTTTAGAAGTTTCAGCTCCTTAACATGTGCCACCCTGTTTTTAAAGGGACCAAAAGTAATTGGACAGATTAAATAATTGTAAATAAAATGTTCATTTCTAGTACTTGGTTGAAAACCCTTTGTTAGCAATGACTGCCTGAAGTCTTGAACTCATGGACATCACCAGACACTGTGTTTCCTTCTTTTTGATGCTCTGCCAGGCCTTCACCGCGGTGGTTTTCAGTTGTTGTTTGTTTGTGGGCCTTTCTGTCTGAAGTTTAGTCTTTAACAAATGAAATGCATGTTCAATTGGGTTGAGATCAGGTGACTGACTTGGCCATTCAAGAATATTCCACTTCTTTGCTTTAATAAACTCCTGGGTTGCTTTGGCTTTATGTTTTGGGTCATTGTCCATCTGTAGTATGAAACGACGACCAATCAGTTTGGCTGCATTTGGCTGGATCTGAGCACACAGTATGGCTCTGAATACCTCAGAATTCATTCGGCTGTTTCTGTCCTGTGTCACATCATCAATAAACACTAGTGACCCAGTGCCACTGGCAGCCATGCATGCCCAAGCCATCACACTGCTTCCGCCATGTTTTACAGATGATGTGGTATGCTTTGGATCATGAGCTGTACCACGCCTTCGCCATACTTTTCTCTTTCCATCATTCTAGTAGAGGTTGATCTTGGTTTCATCTGTCCAAAGAATGTTCTTCCAGAACTGTGCTGGCTTTTTTAGATGTTTTTTAGCAAAGTCCAGCCTAGCCTTTTTATTCTTGATTCTTATGAGTGGCTTGCACCGTGCAGTGAACCCTCTGTATTTAATTTCATGCAGTCTTCTCTTTATGGTCGATTTGGATATTGATACGCCTACCTCCTGGAGAGTGTTGTTCACTTGGTTGGCTGTTGTGAAGGGGTTTCTCTTCACCATGGAGAGTATTCTGCGATCATCCACCACTGTTGTCTTCCGTGGGCGCCCAGGTCTTTTTGCATTGATGAGTTCACCAGTGCTTTCTTTCTTTCTCAGAATGTACCAAACTGTAGATTTTGCCACTCCTAAAGTTGTAGCAATTTCTCGGATGGGTTTTTTCTGTTTTTTTGCAGCTTAAGGATAGCTTGTTTCACCTGCATGGAGAGCTCCTTTGACCGCATGTTTCCTTCACAGCTAAACCTTCCAAATGCAAACACCACACCTCAAATCAACACCAGCCCTTTTATCTGCTTAATTGAGAATGATATAATGAAGGGATTGCCCACACCTGTCCATGAAATAGCCTTGGAGTCAATTGTCCAATTACTTTTGGTCTCTTTAAAAACAGGGTGGCACATGTTAAGGAGCTGAAACTCCTAAACCCTTCATCCAATTTTAATGTGGATACCCTCAAATGAAAGCTGAAAGTCTGAACTTCAACTGCATCTGATTTGTTTTGTTTCAAATTCATTGTGGTAATGTCTAGAACCAAAATTAGATAACTGTTGTCTCTGTCCAAATATTTATGGACCTAACTGTATGTCTGGGACTTTGAGATGATTTCTACAAGTTAAAACATCAATTTTATATAAAGTGATTTGCAGGTTGCCAATTTAATACATTATCATTCAAACAACATTAAGTTGTGTGAATGTACAGTGACCATTTAAAGGAATATATTTTTTTGCAATCCCCTTTTGCTATTACTTTTGTTTAAATGTCTGTATATTGTGTATATATCTATATATTTTACAACATTGCAATAAAGTGAAATTCTCTTTTCCAACATATCAGGCATAATGATTTTTCTTAAAATCCTCCAAGGCCGACTATGCTTTTGACAACTTGCTGTTAATTTAAGCAACTTTCATTTCAGTTAGCTGGATAACGCTGTGTTGGATCCTCTGCTGTAGCTCAGGGGCATTCTTATCGCTAATTGTCATTAAACAAATCTCTAGTGTTGGCAGCAAACAATTATTACTTGTGTGGAAAACTTTAATGTTGCATGGATTCTCTGTGCTATTAATCTGAGTTATGGAGAACATGCGATGGTGATCGGAAAGTAGTTTAACCCTGATATCCACATAGGAAAAATGGTCTCATGTGTCTGGAGTCATGGATGAAAGGGGAATACAGCTTTGAAGCCCAAAAATTTATTTTCAATAAGAATGAATTGACTTTTCCATGAAAGGCTCGTGAACAGAGTTTAATTTTAGCCCTAATTATGTGACCTTTTAGAACATAATGTGTAGAAAATTGAGAAGTGTTGTGTTGTTCATGTTATATTGAAAGTTGTATTTGCTTGTTCTAAATCTACATCAGATATAAAGTGGAATAAAGTACAATAAAGTCTTCCAAGTGCCAATATACGGTATCCTTTAATAAATTACACTATTTTATGATACAGGTAACCTTTTACCTTTCTATCAAGGGAGCTGTATGAGGGCTTGTTTTTTATGTGGAAAGCTAATATTTTTATTTTGAGGTATAGAAGAAATGTTGATTGATTTTTATTGTTTTTTTTTTCAGGTGTTGTTGTGAGGTGACCAAAGCCCCCAAATTTTGATTCCATTGTCTTCTTTATAAACACGGTGGTTCCAAATATATTTATTTTTTACATTTCTTTATTTTTAATAGGGGAATGAGGTATAAATCAGATTTACATTTTTATATATATTTAAAAACTTTTTTATTTTTTTACTTTATTGCTTAGTCTATTAAGTACAAAAGTATTGCAGTGTAAACTCAAAATCATGGTCTCCTTTGAAGATCAACATAGCTGTAGAGGAGAGCCAAGATGGCAGCAATCGGGTCTCCGGCTGCGGCTGTTAGAGACTGATGCTGGCTGTTTATTATACCTGGCATAAGTCACATGTTGAAAGAAATCAGTTACATCCTTATGAGTGAAGGACTTAAAGAACCTTGAAACATGACTATGGATATCAGCCAGACCAGATATTTCCATTTAAACCACGGCACTCCAGACTGGATGGTGCACTAGTAGGGGCCAAGTCCTTGTACACTGTAAATTCAAAGAACTAGGCACTCATAGATATGCAATAGTACAAAATTTATTTCTATGAGTGTCTAATTCTTTTGATTTACTTTAACTTTTCTATGACTACATGACTATCTCCAATATAGGTGGTTCACATAGTATATGTATTATTTGAAATTGTGTGACAAGCTCATGATAACATACAAGAAAGTTGCAATAAATTTCAAACTTCCAGCATTTGTTCTTAGGACCCGTTAGCAGGATACAACTTCTTTTTTTTATTCACATGTCCAGATTTTGATGCCAAGCGGTGCATCATGCCTATCGCCTGGCTGGTTCTAATGCTCCTCCTGCATGTTGGCTTCCTTAAGTAATTCTTCACACTCTGATTAACTCATGCCGCTGGGTCATTTAAATCCGATTCAGATGGCAAGACACTGCCTGAGTATTCAGGTAGTTTGCATTCTTGCTCCAATTCTGCCACATCAGTAACCATTGCTGTAATTCTGTTACATCAGTGACCACTACTTCCACTCTTCCTTATTAGCGTCCAATACGCTAACTCTGCTAAATCAGTGACTGACCATGACTCCACCCCTGCCACATCATTTTTCACTAATACAACTTTGCTTATCAGATCTGTCTTTTCCTACAACCCAAAAAGGTACCTCAAAAATTAAACCATAGTGAAATATTGGAGACACAAAGAGGTATAGTAAAATAGTTGCATCTACAAAAATTTCTACAATTACTAAAATGCACACATTCATATAAAATCAAATATCAAATACTAGATCACTACACAATAATTATAAATATGTAATTAACAATTTATACAGAGAAATTCTTAGCACAATTAATGCAGGGCAGCCGTGTAAATATCAAGTTCCATAGTGTATAGTAAGGAATATTATTTTCTTACTGCTGGGTATGTTAATAAGGATATATCAAGATCATCATCACAAGCCTTTCTTCATAATTGTAAAAAGAACTATTTAAAAAACACCATAATACCATTGTGTCAGTGATAATAACTGCTTAAAGGGAACCTGTCACCAGAAATAACGCTGTTAGCCTGCAGATTAACCACATATCTGCGGGTTAACAGCGTTATTCCTGGTGACAGGTTCCCTTTAAGCAATTTCCTAAAATAGTTTTTTAAGTAGCTGCAAATTGAAGCTTTTATTTGGGGTACTTTCTCACATGCAGTGTTTCATGCAGTTTTTAATGGTAAAGAAAGAGGTTTTTCTCACTGTATGATCCACTGCCAATATTGGCTTTGAAAATGTCATAAAAAATTGTATCAAACAACACATATGTAGAGATTCTTTTTTATCTTTATATGATTTTATTCAAATGTTAAAGTTATAAGCATTTTACAGTAAGAATCGCAAAGTTATATCAGTAAAATATTACATGGGACACAGAATATTTCCAGAAGAAGTAATATCATCCTGTTGTCAAATTACTTATTGTAGTCATTGTGATAAAAATCTACAATTAACAAAATAGAACAGTTACGGTATGTTTCACCAAATAACTATATCTGTGCTATCTTGTTAGAGTTCCCAACAGATCGCATACGAAAAAATGCATGAGTTCGGTTATCGTCATCCACAGTCATACTCTGATATTCTTATAAGGTAGTTCATCAAAGTAACACACTCTTTCAAATGAGGGGTACGATTGAAGTTTCAGGTTTTAACCAAAATAAGGAGGAAGTTAATACCAAATAGGAATATTTAGATATGTGTTGTACTATGCACAGTTCATGCAGACAGCACAAGATATACAGGGTGGGTCATTTATATGGATACACCTAAATAAAATGGGAATGGTTGGTGATATCAACTTCCTGTTTGTGGCACATTAGTATATGGGAGGGGGAAAACTTTTCAAGATGGGTGGTGACCATGGAGGCCATTTCGAATCCCAACTTTATTTTTTTCAATGGGAAGAGGGTCATGTGACACATCAAACTTATTGAGAATTTCACAAGAAAAACAGGTGTGCTTATATATGGGGCTATATATCAAAAAACTGACCGGCACATCCAAACATAGATTCAGTGTGAACAGGTGCTAAACCTAGAGTCACCAACTCATACATACAAGAGAAAAAGGTAGCACACTGTAGCGCTATAGCTTGCAAACACGAAATATGAAAAATATGAAAAATGAATTGCATCATTACATTAGAAATATGAAAAATTGAGAAGTCTTAGCGCATAAGATGGCCAAATTATGTGAGCCTGATAGCCACATCAAGGCTCTTCTCGTATATCAGGTCCTAACTAATGCCTATCCTCGCTTAGAAAAGTCTGTCTACATGGGAACGTATGAATCCTCTCTTCAGACTAAAATCTACATCTCTGTGGAGGGGTGATGAACCTGTTGTAATTAAAAAGCCTGTGACCACTAGGTGGAGTGCTCAGGTAGAAGGTAAATGAATACATATCAAAAAACTGACCGGCACATCCAAACATAGATTCAGTGTGAACAGGTGCTAAACCTAGAGTCACCAACTCATACATACAAGAGAAAAAGGTAGCACACTGTAGCGCTATAGCTTGTAAACACGAAATATGAAAAATATGAAAACTGAATTGCATCATTACCTTAGAAATATGAAAAATTGAGAAGTCTTAGCGCATAAGATGGCCAAATTATGTGAGCCTGATAGCCACATCAAGGCTCTTCTCATATATCAGGTCCTAACTAATGCCTATCCTCGCTTAGAAAAGTCTGTCTGCATGGGAACGTATGAATCCTCTCTTCAGACTAAAATCTACATCTCTGTGGAGGGGTGATGAACCTGTTGTAATTAAAAAGCCTGTGACCACCAGGTGGAGTGCTCAGGTAGAAGGTAAATGAATACATATCAAAAAACTGACCGGCACATCCAAACATAGATTCAGTGTGAACAGGTGCTAAACCTAGAGTCACCAACTCATACATACAAGAGAAAAAGGTAGCACACTGTAGCGCTATAGCTTGCAAACACGAAATATGAAAAATATGAAAAATGAATTGCATCATTACCTTAGAAATATGAAAAATTGAGAAGTCTTAGCGCATAAGATGGCCAAATTATGTGAGCCTGATAGCCACATCAAGGCTCTTCTCGTATATCAGGTCCTAACTAATGCCTATCCTCGCTTAGAAAAGTCTGTCTGCATGGGAACGTATGAATCCTCTCTTCAGACTAAAATCTACATCTCTGTGGAGGGGTGATGAACCTGTTGTAATTAAAAAGCCTGTGACCACTAGGTGGAGTGCTCAGGTAGAAGGTAAATGAATACATATCAAAAAACTGACCGGCACATCCAAACATAGATTCAGTGTGAACAGGTGCTAAACCTAGAGTCACCAACTCATACATACAAGAGAAAAAGGTAGCACACTGTAGCGCTATAGCTTGTAAACACAAAATATGAAAAATATGAAAAATGAATTGCATCATTACCTTAGAAATATGAAAAATTGAGAAGTCTTAGCGCATAAGATGGCCAAATTATGTGAGCCTGATAGCCACATCAAGGCTCTTCTCGTATATCAGGTCCTAACTAATGCCTATCCTCGCTTAGAAAAGTCTGTCTGCATGGGAACGTATGAATCCTCTCTTCAGACTAAAATCTACATCTCTGTGGAGGGGTGATGAACCTGTTGTAATTAGTGTTGAGCGATACTGCTCGATATTTAAAAATATCGGATCGGAATGGTATCGCCGATATCACTAAATATCGTCGATATCCGATTCCGATACCGGAAGTCCAATGTAAGTCTATGGAACCAAATATCGACATTAAAAAAAACCATTCTTGCCTTGTTGGTTAATTGTACATGAAGGAAAACAACAAAGACTAATGTAGAATGTATTGGGGGAGGTTGAGGAGACAATAAAGGCATACATGTTTAACCCAATGCATTGGAATAGCATTAATATATTTTTTTTTGGAAATACGTTTGGATTGACTAACAAATTGACAATGTTGTTAACCTTTTTTCTATTTTGGCAAATATGTATGTTTCACAACTTCCATGCTCTTCACCTTTTTAACTTTTGCCAGTGCCACACTTTCTCCTTCATAATCTTCAGCAGCATCATCTTTCTCATCAAATTATTCTTCATCTTCACCTTCTTAATCTTCTTCTTAAACTTCTTGCTGTTCATGTTTTTGTTTACATTACTCATATTGTTATTATTAAACTAATTAATCTTCTTCATATTCAAATTCTTCATCTTCTTCCTCTTCATCTTCTTCATCATATTCTTATTTGTGACAGAGATTCCTGTACTTGTAATCTGTAAAAGTATGAATTGTTCATCCTTCCGTTCTTGCTGTCACAAAAGATTTAAATTACAACAGTATTTGTCCGTGTTCAGTTTAGCCTGCAGCAGCAGGCATTTTCCAGGGCACCACGAGGAGGAACGGACTCACCCCCATACACTGCTTAGTCTTCTTCTGCTTTGAATTTAGAGCATATATTTTGCTCTTCATTTTGGTCTTATACTTCATGTTCTTCTGCTTTTGATCTTCTGCTTATTGTTCTGCTGTCTCTTGTTCTGTATCTTGTAGTTTGTCTTAACCTTCTTTGTCCTGTTGGTGATCTTCTTCTGGTAATCTTTTATTTTTTCTTTGTGATGGTGTTCAGGCTGGTTGGCTTCATGCTCGTCGTCCTTGTTGTCGTCATCTTCTTCTGGGTGGTCTTTAAGGTCGTCTAATTTCCGAGAACCAGCTGACGTTACTGGAACCCTGACGGGTATCAGATGAGCAAGAGACAATGGAAGTAACGAGGACCAGCTGACTGTGCTGGAACCCGGAGGGGCAGCAGAAGGAAAAGAGGCAATGTCACAACCGAGTACCAGCTGACGTTACTGTGACACGGTTACTAAGCAGGAGGTACCTGTGCTCCAAAGCACTACCAAGGACCAGCAGACGTTGGTGGAACTCGGATACGAGATGGAGGCACCTAGGCCAAAGGCACTGGGAGAACCAGTTGACGGTACTGGACCCCGGACGGGTAGCAGAAGGAAAAGAGGCAATGTCACAACCGAGTACCAGCTGACGTTACTGTGACACGGTTACTAAGCAGGAGGTACCTGTGCTCCAAAGCACTACCAAGGACCAGCAGACGTTGGGTGGAACTCGGATACGGAGATGGAGGCACCTAGGCCAAAGGCACTGGGGAGAACCAGTTGACGGTACTGGACCCCGGACGGGTAGCAGAAGGAAAAGAGGCAATGTCACAACCGAGTACCAGCTGACGTTACTGTGACACGGTTACTAAGCAGGAGGTACCTGTGCTCCAAAGCACTACCAAGGACCAGCAGACGTTGGTGGAACTCGGATACGGAGATGGAGGCACCTAGGCCAAAGGCACTGGGGAGAATCAGTTGACGGTACTGGACCCCGGACGGGTAGCAGAACGCACCCATGAAAATGTAAGTTGACAGGACGCAAGCCGTCCGCAGTTACCGAATCACACAGTCCTACAGTGGGTGCTTGTCCTATTGTCACAATGGAAACCGCCTTTATTTACATATCCCACAGCACACATAGGAATCACCTAAACTGCAGGCACCATAGAGTCGGCTAACCCGAATGCAACACGACAGCACAACTTATTGGAGGATAATTGACGTTCACACTGCCAGGAAACAGCTGTCGTGCTGTAACCAGGCTGGCCAGGAGTCAGTACCCCTGCCAATTACTTACGAGCAACAAATGGCGGTGTTGTAGCCCAGGGAGTAGAGTTCAGGTGGTAGAAAGATGAACATAACAGGAGACATGGAAAACGTTGCCAAACAGTTATTTAATCTGAAAACAGACAGGCAAATTCAGGTGAGATCCATGCCTTGTTCATTTTCAGAAAAGTAAGCCGGTCTACATTCTCTGAGGATAGTCGCATGCGACGGTCTGTTACTACACCACCTGCAGCACTAAAGACACGCTCAGATAATACACTGGCAGCAGGGCAAGCCAGCACCTCCAATGCATACTGGCTAAGCTCTGGCCATGTATCCAACTTAGAGACCCAAAATTTGAAAGGGGAAGAGGCATCTGGGAGTACACTTAGAGGGAAAGCCAAGTAGTCTGTCACCATCTTACGGAAACGTTTCTTCCTGGTGACTGGAGCCGTCTCGGATGGTGTAGACCTTGCTGGCGCTGTCACAAAACTTTGCCACATTTTTAACATACAGCTCTTGCCCTGTGCAGAGGCGCTGCTTCTGCTCCCTCTTGTTGTAGAGGTGTCTACACTGCCTCGACGCACAGAGCTGCTTTGTAAAGCAGTAGCAGCAGCAGCAGCTCTCTCGGCTGGAATGTACAACAGTATGGATTGCACCAGTGTGTCTTGGTACTCCTGCATTTTACGGTCCCGGTTCACCGGTGTGATGAGGGTTTGTAAGTTGTCCCGGTAGCGAGGGTCTAGGAGGGTGTACACCCAATAATCTGACGTGGTGAGAATGTGGGCGATGCGGCGGTCGTTTCTCAGGCACTGAAGCATGAAATCAACCATGTGCTGCAGACTCCCAACTGGCCAACAAAGGCTGTCCTCTGGAAGAGGCATCATCTCTGCCTCCTCTGCATCACCCCACCCTCGCTCTACATACTGACTAGAGCGTTGTGTACCTCCCTCTGTAGGGATTTCTTCCTCCTCCATTGACTCCTCCTCATCCTCATCCTCCTCACAAAGTGAGCCCTGCCCAGCCCTTTGTGAGGAACCACGTTGCGCTGACTGTCCTGAAGGTAATTGAATTTGTGACTCCTCATCCTCCACCTCTTCCAAAACCTCTTCCTTTAGTGCTTTCAGTGATTTCTGAAGCAGGCAGATAAGGGGGACAGTCATGCTGACTAGTGCATCATCTGCACTCGCCATCCGCGTTGAGACATCAAACGCACGCAAAACGTCGCAGATGTCCTTCATAGAGGCCCACTCAGTAGTGGTGAAGTGTGAACGGCGCAAATTGCGAGTTGATTGCGCCTGTTGCAGCTGATACTCCATTACTGCTGGCTGCTGCTCACACAACCGCTCCAACATATGTAACGTGGAATTCCACCTGGTGGGTACGTCACATATGATGTGATGTTCAGGAAGGCGAAATCTGACTTGCAGAGCTGCAATGCGCGATCTGGCCATGCTGGAACGTCGCAAGTGAGCGCACTCTAGGCGGACCTTGTGCAGCAGTGCATCAAGATCCAGATAGTCCCTCAAAAAACTCTGCACGACCAAGTTGAGCACATGTGCCAGACATGGTATGTGAGTGAGGTTGCCAAGGCCCAGAGCTGCCACCAGATTTCGGCCATTGTCACACACTACCAAGCCTGGCTGGAGATTAGCTGGCAAAAACCACACGTCGCTCTCCTGCTTGATGGCATCCCAGAGCTCCTGCGCTGTGTGGCTTCGATTCCCCATGGAAATTAATTTCAGGACGGCCTGTTGACGTTTGGCCACGGCTGTGCTCATATCGGTCGCAACAGGTAAGCGTTCACGGGTCCATGTGGAGGTATACCGTGACGGCTCGTGCAGCGATGATTCTGAGGAACTGGAGTAGGAGGAGGAATCAATGTGTACAGACTGGATTCTTGCAATCCTTGGAGTTGGCCGAACACGTACAGCGCCACTGGCAAGATCTGTACCCGGCTCCACAACATTGACCCAATGGGCAGTGAGGGAAAGGTATCGTCCCTGGCCATGGGTACTGGTCCACGCATCGGTGGTCAGGTGGACCCTGCTACTGACGGCGTTTAGTAGCGCATGTTTAATGTTTCCCTCGACATGTTTTTGCAGAGCAGGGACAGCTTGCCTGCTGAAATAAAATCGGCTTGGCACATTATATTGTGGGACTGCCAATGCCATAAAGTTCCTGAAACTGTCAGTCTCCACCAGCCTGAATGACAGCATTTCAAGGGACAGGAGTTTTGCAATGCCAGCATTCAGAGCCTGTGCTCGTGGATGGTTTGCCGAGTATGGCTGTCTTTTATCCCATGCCTGTGGTACGATGGCTGTTTTGTGGTCTGGGAGTGTGACGATGACTGTGAACTTGCTGCTGTGGGTGGAATAACAGTTTGTCTATGGACAACAGTGACCGAGGTTCTTCCATGGAGATCCTGTGAGGAAGCCGAACCAGGTGTGTGTGAGCTGAAGGTAGAGGCTCCAACACGACCTGAAGATGTAGGTGCTGCTGTAGGTTGGCCTACATCTCCAGTGTGTCTTTGTAACTCAGCTACGTGCTTTGTCCGTACATGTTTCCACATATTTGTGGTATTCAAGTTACTGATATTTTTACCTCTTTTAACTTTTTGCTTACACAGCTTCCATTGAACATAGCAAATATCATCTACAAGTCTGTCAAAAAAGGACCACGCAGTGCAAGTCATGGGAGCGCCAATTTTGACATTTCTAAGAGAACTGCTCCCAACAGGTGCCAAACTGGAGGCTACAGGCAAGCGAGTCTGCAGCCTACCTCTCCCTCCTCTTTGTACCGTTGGGACAATCTCTTCCTCAGAGCTGCTCCCACCACCTTCCTGTTGCTCACGCCATGTTGGGTCTCGGACTTCATCATCTCCACTACCCTCTTCCAACACCTGCTGCTGTTGGATGGTCTGGGCAGCACCATGCTCCACAAAACCTGGCACCTGAGTCTCATCATCATCATAAGATGCGTTCTGCGGTGTGCTGTCCATCGGCACTGGCTCACCCGCCTCTTCATAATGAGAGAGACACAGCTGTTGCGCATCACTGCATACTCCCTCTTCTTCAAATTGCAGAATGCTGCTTGCCTGTGCCCGTGTTTGCGAGCCAACAGATTCTGAGAACAGAAGCAGAGACTCAGCTGGCTCCTGTACAGAACTCTCTGACTGCCTGGGCAATTTGACAGGCGGTGAACAGACAGATGGTGGCAGCTCTGGGCCTTGGCAACCTCACTCACATACCATGTCTGGCACATGTGCTCAACTTGGTCGTGCAGAGTTTTTTGAGGGACTATCCGGATCTTGATGCACTGCTGCACAAGGTCCGCCTAGAGTGCGCTCACTTGCGACGTTCCAGCATGGCCAGATCGCGCATTGCAGCTCTGCAAGTCAGATTTCGCCTTCCTGAACATCGCATCATATGTGACGTACCCACCAGGTGGAATTCCACGTTACATATGTTGGAGCGGTTGTGTGAGCAGCAGCCAGCAGTAATGGAGTATCAGCTGCAACAGGCGCAAAATAGTTAAGAAATAACATTTCCCACATGTCTACTTTACATCAGCACAATTTTGGAACCAAAATTTTTTTTTTGTTAGGAAGTTATAAGGGTTAAAAGTTGACCAGCGATTTCTCATTTTTACAACAAAATTTACAAAGCCATTTTTTTTAGGGACCACCTCACATTTGAAGTCACTTTGAGGGGTCTATATAGCAGAAAATACCCAAAAGTGACACCATTCTAAAAACTGCACCCCTCAAGGTACTCAAAACCACATTCAAGAAGATTATTAACCCTTCAGGTGCTTCACAGGAACTAAAGCAACGTGGAAGGAAAAAATGAATATTTAACTTTTTAGCCACAAAAATGATCTTTTACAAACTTTTTTTTTATTTTCACAAGGGTAAAAGGAGAAAATGGACAGATAAGGTTGTTATGCAATTTCTCCTGAGTACGCCAATACCCAATATGTGGGGGAAAACCACTGTTTGGGCACACGGCAGAGCTCGTAAGGGAAGGAGCGCCGTTTGACTTTTTCAAACTAAAATTGGCGGGAATTGAGATTGGACGCCATGTCGTGTTTGGAGAGCCCCTGATGCGCCTAAACAGTGGAAACCCCCACAAGTGACACCATTTTGGAAACTAGACCCCTAAGGTACTTATCTAGATCTGTTGTGAGCACTTTGAACCCCCAAGTGTTTCACAAAAGCTTATAATGCCTGGGTGTGAAAAAAAAAAAACAATTTTCCACAAAAATGATTTTTTAGTCCCAAATTTTTGAATTTTCCCAAGGAAATTGGACCCAAAAGTTGTTGTCCAATTTGTCCTGAGTACGCTGATACCCCATATGTGGGGGGGGGAACTGTTTGGGTGCACGGCAGGGCTTGGAAAGGAAGTAGTAACGTTTTGGAATGCAGACGTTGATGGGGGTCATGTTCCGTTTGCAGTGCCCCAGATGAGCCTAAACAGTGGAAACCCCCCACAAGTGACCCCATTTTGGAAACTAGACCCCCTAAGGAACTTATCTAGATCTTTGGTGAGCACTTTGAACCCCCAAGTGCTTCACACAAGTTTATAATGCCCGGGCATGAAAATAAAAAATCCTATTTTTTTCCCACAAAAATTATCTTTTAGTCACTAATTTTTTATTTTCCCAAGGGTAACAGGAGAAATTGGACCACATAAGTTGTTGTCCAATTTGTCCTGAGTACGCTGATACCCCATATGTGGGGGAGAACCACTGTTTGGGCGCACGGCAGAGCTCGGAATCGAAGGAGCACCATTTGACTTTTTCCAACCAAAATTGGCTGGAATTGAGATTGGATGCCATGTTGCATTTGGAGAGCCCCTGATGTGCCTAAACAGTGGAAACCCCCCACAAATGACCCCATTTGGGAAACTAGACCCCCTAAGGAAGTGTTTCTAGATCTTTGGTGAGCAATTTGAACCCCCAAGTGCTTCACACAAGTTTATAACGTAGAGCCGTAAAATTTAAAAATCATATTTTTTCCACAAAAATGATCTTTTCACCCCAATTTTTATTTTTCCAAGGGTAACAAGACTCCAAAAGTTATTGTGCAATTTGTCCTGAGTGCGCTTATACCCCATATGTGGGGGTAAACCACTGTTTGGGTGCATGGCAGAGTTTGGAAGGGAAGGAGCGCCGTCTGACTTTTTCAACGCAGAATTGGCTGGACGCCATGTCGTGTTTGGAGAGCTCCTGATGTGTCTAAACAGTGGAAACCCCCATAAATGACACCATTTTGGAAACTAGACCCTTCAAGGAACTTATCTAGATGTGTGGTGAGAACTTTTAACCCCCAGGTGTTTCACTAAAGTTTATAACGTACAGCCGTAAAATAAAAAATCTTTTTTTTTTTTTTACAAAAATGATTTTTTCGCCCCCAATATTTTATTTTCACAAGGGTAACAGAAGAAATTGGAACCCAAAAGTTGTTGTCCAATTTGTCCTGAGTACGCTGATACCCAATATGTGGGAGAAAACTACTGTATGGGCGCACGTCAGGGCTCGGAAGGGAAGTAGTGACGTTTTGGATTGCAGACTTTGATGGAATGGTCTGGGGCGTCATGTCACATTTGGAGAGACCCTGATGCACCTATACAGTGGAAACCCCCCACAAGTGACCCCATTTTGGCAAATAGACCCCACAAGGAACTTATCTAGATGTGTGGTGAGCACTTTGAACCCCGAAGTGCTTCACAGAAGTTTATAACGTACAGCCGTAAAAATAAAAAATCCTTTTTTTTTTTACAAAAATGATTTTTTTCGCCCCAATATTTTATTTTCACAAGGGTAACAGGAGAAATTGGACCCCAAAAGTTGTTGTCCAATTTGTCCTGAGTACGCTGATACCCAATATGTGGGAGAAAACTACTGTATGGGCGCACGTCAGGGCTCGGAAGGGAAGTAGTGACGTTTTGGATTGCAGACTTTGATGGAATGGTCTGGGGGCGTCATGTCGCCTTTGGAGAGCCCCTGATGCGCCTAAACAGTGGAAACCCAACACAAGTGACCCCATTTTGGAAAATAGACCCCACAAGGAACTTGTCTAGATGTGTGGTGAGCACTTTGAACCCCGAAGTGCTTCACAGAAGTTTATAACGCACAGCCGTAAAAATAAAAAATCTTTTTTTTTTGCAAAAATGATTTTTTTTGCCCCAATATTTTATTTTTACAAGGGTAACAGGAGAAATTGGACCCCAAAAGTTGTTGTCCAATTTGTCCTGAGTACGCTGATATCCAATATGTGGGAGAAAACTACTGTATGGGTACACGTTGGGGCTCGGAAGGGAAGTAGTGACGTTTTGGATTGCAGACTTTGATGGAATGGTCTGGGGGCGTCATGTCGCATTTGGAGAGCCCCTGATGCGCCTAAACAGTGGAAATCCCCAACAAGTGACCCCATTTTGGAAAATAGACCCCACAAGGAACTTATCTAGATGTGTGGTGAGCGCTATGAAGCCCCAAGTGCTTCACAGAAGTTTATAATGTACAGCCGTAAAAACAAAAAAAAAATTATTTTTTTTGTACAAAAATGATATTTTCGCCCCCAGTTTTTTATTTTCCCAAGGGTAACAGAAGAAATAGGACAAATTGCACAATAACTCTTGGGGTCCAGAGTACGCTGATACCCCATATGTGGGGATAAACTACTGTTTGGACGCATGGCAGAGCTGAGAAGTGAAGTAGCACCGTTTGACTTTTTCAACGCAGAATTGGCTGGAATTGAGATCAGACGCCATGTCACATTTGGAGAGCCCCTGATGTGCCTAAACAGCGGAAACCCCCCAATTCTAACTCCAACCCTAACCCCAACACACCTCTAACCCTAGTCCCAACCCTAACCACAAACCTAACCCTAACACACCCCTAATCCCAACCCTAACCCTAATCCTAACTTTAGCGCCAACCCTAACCCTAACTTTAGCCGCAACCCTAACCCTAACCCTAATGGGAAAATGGAAATAAATACTTTTTTTTAATTTTATTATTTTTCCCTTACTAAGGGGGTGATAAAGGGGGGTTTGATTTACTATTTATAGCGGGTTTTTATGATTGGCAGCTGTCACGCTAAAAGACGCTTTTTATTGCAAAAATAGTTTTTGCATCATCACATTTTGAGAGCTATAATTTTTGCATATTTTGGCCCACAGAGTCATGTGAGGTCTTATTTTTTGCGGGACGAGTTGACGTTTTTATTGGTACCATTTTTGAGCACGTGACGTTTTTTGATAGCTTTTTATTTCGATTTTTGGGAGGTTAGAATGAACAAAAATCAGCAATTCATGAATTTCTTTTGGGGGAGGCGTTTATACCGTTCCGCGTGTGGTAAAATTGATAAAGCAGTTTTATTCTTCGGGTCAGTACGATTATGGCGATACCTCATTTATATCATTTTTTCATGTTTTGGCGCTTTTATAGAATAAAAACAATTTTATATAAAAAATAATTATTTTTGCATCGCTTTATTCTGCGAGCTATAACTTTTTTATTTTTTTGCTGATGATGCTGTATTACGGCTCGTTTTTTGCGGGACAAATGACGTTTTCAGCAGTACCATGTTTTTTTATATCGGTCTTTTTGATCGCAGTGTTATTCCACTTTTTGTTCGCGGTATGATGATAAAGCATTGATTTTTTGCTTCGTTTATTTATTTATTTTTTTAAGGGGTTCACTAAAGGGGTTAACTAGTGAGACAATTTTATAGGGGGGTCGTTACGGACGTGGCGATACCAAATATGTGTACTTTTATTGCTTTGTTTTTTTTATTTACAGGAAGAATGAATTTATTGGGGAATATATATATATTTTTTTTTATTTATTTTGGATTTTTTTTTAAAACATGTTTATTTTTATTTTTTTTACTTTTTTACTTTGTCCCAGGGTGGGACATCACTGTATTTTATCAGATCGCTGGTGTGACAGTGTGCACAGCACTCTGTCACACCAGCGATCGCTCAGGCAGTGCAGCAAGTTTCTCTGCGCCATCTTGGATCCTGGTCCTGGGAGGGAGGAAGCCCTCAGAACAGCGCGATCACATCGCGCTGCTCTGAGGGTCTCAGGGGGGCGCGCAGGGAGCCCCCACCCTGCGCGATCCTCACCTGTGCCCCCAGTACACCGCGATCATGTTTGATCGCGGTGTGCAAGGGGTTAATGTGCTGGGAGCGGTCCGTGACCGCTCCTGACACACAGTCATGGGTGTCAGCTGTGATAATCAGCTGACACCGGCCGCGATCGGCTGCGCTCCCCCCGGGAGCGCGTCCGATCGCACGAGACGTACTATCCCGTCCCCGGTCATACGGGCCCAGGTACCATGGACGGGATAGTACGTCCGATGGCAGTAAGGGGTTAATTACAACAGGTTCATCACCCCTCCACAGAGATGTAGATTTTAGTCTGAAGAGAGGATTCATACGTTCCCATGCAGACAGACTTTTCTAAGCGAGGATAGGCATTAGTTAGGACCTGATATACGAGAAGAGCCTTGATGTGGCTATCAGGCTCACATAATTTGGCCATCTTATGCGCTAAGACTTCTCAATTTTTCATATTTCTAAGGTAATGATGCAATTCATTTTTCATATTTTCATATTTCGTGTTTGCAAGCTATAGCGCTACAGTGTGCTACCTTTTTCTCTTGTATGTATGAGTTGGTGACTCTAGGTTTAGCACCTGTTCACATGAATCTATGTTTGGATGTGCCGGTCAGTTTTTTGATATGTATTCATTTACCTTCTACCTGAGCACTCCACCTGGTGGTCACAGGCTTTTTAATTACAACAGGTTCATCACCCCTCCACAGAGATGTAGATTTTAGTCTGAAGAGAGGATTCATACGTTCCCATGCAGACAGACTTTTCTAAGCGAGGATAGGCATTAGTTAGGACCTGATATACGAGAAGAGCCTTGATGTGGCTACCAGGCTCACATAATTTGGCCATCTTATGCGCTAAGACTTCTCAATTTTTCATATTTCTAAGGTAATGATGCAATTCATTTTTCATATTTTTCATATTTCGTGTTTGCAATCTATAGCGCTACAGTGTGCTACCTTTTTCTCTTGTATGTATGAGTTGGTGACTCTAGGTTTAGCACCTGTTCACACTGAATCTATGTTTGGATGTGCCGGTCAGTTTTTTGATATGTATTCATTTACCTTCTACCTGAGCACTCCACCTGGTGGTCACAGGCTTTTTAATTACAACAGGTTCATCACCCCTCCACAGAGATGTAGATTTTAGTCTGAAGAGAGGATTCATACGTTCCCATGCAGACAGACTTTTCTAAGCGAGGATAGGCATTAGTTAGGACCTGATATACGAGAAGAGCCTTGATGTGGCTATCAGGCTCACACAATTTGGCCATCTTATGCGCT
Source organism: Oophaga sylvatica (assembly GCA_033576555.1). Taxonomy (NCBI): domain Eukaryota; kingdom Metazoa; phylum Chordata; class Amphibia; order Anura; family Dendrobatidae; genus Oophaga; species Oophaga sylvatica. Next base: position 355,147,796 of record JARQOD010000006.1, read on the forward strand.
AAGACTTCTCAATTTTTCATATTTCTAAGGTAATGATGCAATTCATTTTTCATATTTTTCATATTTCGTGTTTGCAAGCTATAGCGCTACAGTGTGCTACCTTTTTCTCTTGTATATATGGGGCTATACATGGTACAATGGATAAAGGTGGTTAGACAATATAGAGTGCAGTGCATAGAGAGATAGTAATCACCCAAATATTATCCTAATAAGTACAAAACAAGAACCAAGTGAAATAATGTACATCCATATCTATCAGAAGAGGCATTAAGAAGTATGCCTCCACAGAAATGAGGATTAAAAAAAAAATCAGTACCCAGAGTTCATGCTGTATATGCTGCCATGGCTGCCCCACACTCTGACACGCGTTTCACCCATTGCTTCCTCAGTAAGATCAGCCTAGAAGAAGAAAAACTGCTCTGTTAATGTGGAACAGCTGAATCTGTAAAATCTGGAGCAGATGAATCTGAATTTGTAAAATCTATACCCAGGCTCTGATGATTCTTTTAATTCACTTATGTATTTTGCAGTTGGGTCATCATCATCATCTTCCAGTTTGGTGTAGTAATGTAAATCCGTCACATGTCTCTTAGCGTCTTTAATGTAGTCAGTTGTGTTAAGCAAGACTGTATTTTAGATCAACAGCAAATACTGAAACAGTAAGACATAAAGCTGAAAATTAGCCAGCCAAGGCATGCATCTCTATAGATAGGAGACTCCAAGGTCTACAAAAGTAGGCAAAGCATTCCTCCCTCCAAGTTCCTGTGTCAAGTGAGAATGAGTAGATCTATCCTAGGCTCAAAAAGGTTTCCCTCCTAACTGCAAGTAAGAATTCTGGATCATCAAATAATGGGGTCATAACATTAAGAACATAACCTAGACTGAGAAAAACTTTCTTCCCAAGTATAAATAAATATTGTGTGAGCAAAGGGAGCCCCCAGAACGGCTGTGTAATTTTTTTTTGTTATGCCAAGAAAGACAATTGAATGCCCACTGGGCAAGTTTTCCAGCTAAAATCATTGTTTAGGTGATCTAAACCATTCAGCTACCCACATAGGAACAGATGTCTGGTAAAATTTTTAAAGGTTTGGTAAACCAGCATCTCCTTTGACCTTAAATCACCTTAATTACCTTAAATCATCAAGTGGCAAGTGTGAAAGCACACTTAAGTAGAAATGAGCAAATGATTTTGAGTGTAGAATTCTACTTGAATTTAACAAATATCTGCATTCACAAAAATTCTGAGCTTTATTAATTCACTTCAGCATGGATTCAGAAAAATGGCAGCCACTAGCCACCAATTTTCTGTACTGTAATGGGCCAATAAAAGATTAAAAAAAGAGAAAAAAATATTCCTATACTCCCCTTGCAATTCATCCACCCCGCCTCTCTGCTCATCAGGTCCTTGTCACATCTTCTGATCCCCTTTTTGAGCAGTGAAATCCCAATCAGAGCAGAAAATCCCACCTCAGTTTGAGAGGCCTGGGACAATTCTGCACATGTGCACGTAAGGTCCCGGCACATGTCAGGATGTTGTAACCATGCTCAATACACTCTTGGGCTTCATCAGAGTCTTAAGCCCCAGCTCAGTGTGAGAGGCTGAGGATTTCAGTGCTTGAGGAAGGGATCAAAAGGTGTGATGAGGAATGGACAGGTAATGGTGAGGAGCACAGGGGCTGGAGATGTGCATGATAATGGGAGTATAAGGACATTTTTTATTTTTACATATTATGTTTATTAGGCTCTGATGTCTTGATAGCAAAGACCATTAAATTTGTAGAGAATAACTTCTCTGTGAATTGAAATTACTGTGACTATCCACACAAACAGGCAAATTTGAATTTTGCCTCATCTGCTCATCTATACGCATAAGGTAGTAATGCCTAAGATGGCAGTTAGATAATGCTTGTTCAATAAAAAGTGATTTGACCTGTCCTTCCCATGCACATGTATGTTGTGTTCAGGAAAGGGTAGTAAGACTCTGGTAAACCCCTCAGGCCTAGTAATTGAATTAGGTCAGTCCTCCAAAATTTCATGGATTTGGCTGACATTGATCTAATGTATATAACCAGCCCTAAAATCAGCATAGAATTTTAAAAAGCATCTTTGCAATTTGATTTGGTGGTTGGTGCTTTAAGACCTTAATTTTATACTGTTAGCTAACATGCAATTACCTTTCCCATGTCTACTGTTGATAATTAATAACTTTTAATATGGAAAATTTCCGGCCTATGTGTTGGCAACGTTTTGTGATTCAACCTGTTCTATGCTATCTCTTTAAACCACAAAATAATTACAGCGCAGTCACTGATATAACATGATATCCAACACAAATTCTGTGTGATCAAAAACGCACTGGTTAAGAAACGGTTAAACAATCTCTAAAGGTCCCTTCCATCATACTATGGGCATACATTTGAAGAGCTCCAATTTCTTGTCTTTGATGTAGTTTCAGCAGAAAATTGCTGTGCTATTTACACAAATTAGTAAAAGGGGTTTCCAGTGAATTGGATTGTTCTAAATAAGGACTATTAGAGAAACGGTTCAGCCGATAATCAGACAACCTTCTTTCATCTTGTGTTCAGCCTTAACAAAAAGCATATTATACAGCAAGGTAGGCAAAGATGCACTTAAAGAAAGCCGTGATTAGGGAAAAGCGATGGTAATTTGTTAAGGAAGTTATCGAATGCTCTTTGCAGCTAATGCATAACATGAAACAATTATTTTATTTGCAACAAAGGCGGGTGCAATTTATCTGTATCTATAATCTCCTTTCATTTTTCATAATGGCAAAGCTATCAGTAATATTTTCCGTCATTATTTATATCTATTATTAAAGAATTGTTGATGATCAAATCAGACGAAATTAGAAAATTTGGGAGCAGAGTATTCATGTGTGCTGGTCACACTGGAGCTCTGGTTTGTTGTAATGCGTGTTCTGATATTACATGGTTGTCAGTGCTGGCCAGAACTAGGGTAAAAATGGTAAAAGTCACTAAATTATTGCTGAACTTTGAGTTGAACTCCAACAAACTGCTTGATGAATGGAGCCCTGTGTGATCATGGGGTTTAGTCTAAATAAAATCTCAAGGTGTTATTGAACAATCTGGGCCTGAAACCTGATCATTATATTGCCGTATTGTAGACTTAGCAGATTGATATATTTTCATTAGATTTGAAGAATTGTTGGATTATGGACTGGCTCCTTATACCATTTTAAGAAATAATGTATGCCTCTCCTGTGATCTTTTGTGATCCATTACCCTGCTCAGTCTATTCTATAATTCTAGACCCTTTTCTGGCTCCTTTTGATGTTGCCCAGTGTGACATCTCTATTTGGATGCAAATACAGTGAGAAATGTTCCTGCCTCATGTCAAGATTTATCTCAACAAATATTTTTGATATGAGGAAGAAAACAATATATTTACAGGCCTGACACGAGGTTTCGGAATGTGTCTCACGCCCAAGTTTAACATAAAGTAATAGCTATTGGGTAGACAAGCATACGTCTGCCTGCCCCATGTCATCACCTCCTCCACTGCTGTTCTTTTTTAACGTGCATAATCCATTTCTCTTCTACACCTTTGTAGTGTTCAGTGTAGGACCTCCCTAACACATGCTGGATACTGAGATGCTCTTTAGCCTCCATACCTTACCTCTCCTCTTTGCATACAGAGCTTTATGGTTTTTTTTGGGGGGGCAGAGTTATTTTTTCCTTAACAGGTTCTCCACTACTAGGACAACCTCTTCTCAATCTGAATATTCCCCCCCTTCAAAAAATTACTTATACTCGCCTCCTATGCCAACGCCGTTCCAGCGGTGTCGGCACTCTCGTTCCGAGGCTCTCTTGAGGTTCTTATGACACAATCAGTGCTGGCATCACAGTCTCCGCCTTCCGACCTGTAAGTTATCAAGAAGAAGTGAGAACTGCGGCTGACCGCTTACTTCCTCTTGATCACTAATACATCTGAAGTCGGTGACAGTGATGCCAGAGCTGATTGGTTTGCAGGGGTCATGTGTCATAACAACTGCACGAAAGCCCCAGGAACGGTGCCAACATGGGAGGTGAGCATAAGTATTATGTATAAATATTCTGATCGAGAAGAGGATGTCCTTGTAGTGGGCAACCCTTTTAAAGGGAAGTGCTGTTTGACAATCTCTACAGGACTCATGCCACATGTGTAAAACGCTTAGTCCCCTAACATAGGAAGCAGATTATTGGACCCTGGCACCTAGTGTATCATTACCATGGAGCAAACATCCATTTGATCTTTTGTAGAAATAGAAAGTAAGTTAAAGTCTACAGTACTTTACCGACACCTCATTATGATGGTAACAGACCTTAGGTGACTCATTCTATTGGCCTGTTACCAATCGTGACAACATTTCTTGTTAGCTGACGTATTACAGTATTGTCAACCTCTACAGTATATTTCTCAATGTGTTCAAATAAGGTAAATAAAATAGTATTGTCTGGAAGCCATATATTATGTAATCTAGGTAGAAAGTTCTCATAGTTAGAAAAAAACAGAATGGGATCATATGTGACATTGTACACACTCTTCAAAAATGCGCTTATCACTTTATGCCCGCTAACAAGATTCACCCTTAGGTCGGTGTCACACTTGTGTGTGTGATGCGAGAAACTCGCACGAATCTCTCGCATCAACACCCGGCACTGCTGCGGGCACTCGGACCAGAGTGTGAGGCTGCATAGAAATACATGTAGCTGCACGCTCTGGTCCGAGTGCCGGCAGCAGTGCCGGGTGTTGATGCGAGAGATTCGTGCGAGTTTCTCGCATCACACACACAAGTGTGACACTGGCCTTACTGCAAAATAATTGCAGTTACATACAAGTGCCCATATAATCGTACCGGACAGAGGAATTCACAGTGAAATGGTTACCATGAATATTCTACCAATCATATCTACTTTAATTGGGGAAGGAGGCCTGAATGTCCCCTATATCAGGTAAAAGTGATGTATTTAAGGATCTCTTACTGGCAATTATTCTTATCTATTCCAGTTCAGCAACCTAATTGGATTCAAGATGATATTGTAATGCTTCTATCGGAACTGTTAATATAAAGCACTAGAGAACCTAAATTTTACATTTCATTAAAACAATTATCTAAATATCATGAGCATTTTGTAAATGCTTTTAACGCAGAAAATGTGGGGCTAATTAAATACCTTTTATAAACCCAATTAACAAAAGTCAGGCAGAAAAGCAGAATCTGAATTCTTCCCATTTTGCAAGCTTATCCTATTATTAAATGAGCGAGCTATATTAATAAGCAATGCTAAACATAGTTGTAAAAGAACAAATTCACAATGTTTGCTAAAGTTTGTACCCAATTATTGTATAAATAATGCAATAAATTGTACACTTCTGTTGCAAAATTTTGCTTGTTTCTGTTTTAGGAATTATTCATTTGAAAAAAGTTTGGATTGCAAAAAAGTTTTACAAAGTTCCATTTATATTCTACACTGTGCAACTAGTCACAAGTTATAAGGGCTCATGTATTTTCGGTCCAAGTGTAATGTGGTGAAATATTGGAGAGCACTCGAACTAATGTTAGTCTTTAAGAGCTGTGCACGTCAGACTTTTTTTCCTCAGGCAACGTGTTGGCGGAAAAAAAATCGCAGCATGCAAGAGCTTGATCAGATATTTTGATCACATTTGGCCGTGCAAGTCAATGAGTATGTGGAAACCATCGGACAGCACTTGATCAACATCTGAGTGCAGCATGATTTCTGCGGACTGACAGAATGGAGAAAATGGAGAAAAAAAATTCTGTATCTCCTCATCTGAGAAAATCAGAGCACACTGTGATCAGAGTCTGACCAACTCTGATCAGAGTTTGATCAAAATATGATAAACGTGATCTGTCCGATTCTCTCGGATGAGAGAAAATACCCTTGTCTGCACCTGTCCTAATGCATGTATCAGCAGCACGGTGGCTCAGTGGGTATCCTTTTGGCACTTGGGTTCAAATCCCACTAAAGGCAACATCTGCAAGGAGTTTGTATGCTCTGTCTCTGTTTGCTTGGGTTTTCTTCAATACTCCAAAGACATACTGATAGAGAATATAGATTGATAGCACCAATGTGGACATTGATGATTAATGATGTGTTGTGGAATTATTGGTGCTATATAAGTTCTATATAAAAAAACAATAATGATGGCTGGCACACATTAAGTCCATGAACGTCAATTTAGTATCATTTAAACCTTTTATGAAGGCAACTTATTTTGTTTTTGCTTCTCCAACATCTCAAGTTCAAATATTCTGTTTCTCTATACTTTATGCTACTTTTATATTTAGCCTCACTATGAGACTTTAATGAGAAACCTTTGATCGCGTTTATAGTACATTGCAGATAACAGATTCCATCTGCTGTTGATGGCGTGGAAACTGCTTCTTCATGGAAGGGTTTTAAATTGAAACATTATGTTGCTGTTTACTATATATTGATGAAATTTGCAGCATTAACGCCAACAAATCTGCTGTGACTGTTTGATGTTCTTGTGTATAGTCTGATCAGAAACTCAAGTTATTTTTTTACAGTTTTGTAGAATCTATTTTTATAATACATTATTTCATCTTTCCCACTATATTAGTGTAACCTAAATGTTAAAAGGAATCTGTCCCCAGGATTTTGCTATGTATTTAGAGAGCACCCTGATTACAGTGACTTACTGTGTTGTTTTGCAGTTTCAATACAATCAGCATTTTATCAGCAAGATATTATCAATAAAGGACAACTTGGCACGTGCAGGGTAGTCTAACCACACCCCCATAAACAACATCTTCCGGGTCCTCCTCATCGTTTCCGTGGTCGTGTATTTGGACGACATCCTGATATTCTCCCATAATCTACCCACCCATAGAAGAGATGTCCATCAGGTTCTGCAGCACCTACGGGAGAACAATTTCTTTGCCAAGTTGTCCAAATGTGTCTTCAAAAATCCTCCTTACCATGACTCGGCTACATTGTTTACAGCCAAGGTCTTGAAATGGATCCTGTGAAGGTTTCTGCTGTTCTCTCCTGCCTCATCTTCCTGGCTTGAGTGCCATCCAGTGGTCTTTGGGTTTCTACAGGCACTTTATTTCACACTTCTCATCACTCATGGAACCCATCTCCAACTTAACCAAAAAGGGGGCTAATTTTAGGTTCTGGTCTGAGTCGGCCATGTCAGTCTTCCAGCACTTGAAAGAAGCCTTCGTGAGAGCTCCATGCTGCAGATGGAACTTGAAGAATGACGACATCTACTGGAAGCTGCCAGCTTACTGGTAATAATATACACGGACCATAAGAATTTAACCTTTCTGTAGTCCATTCAACAGAAAAATCCTCTTCAAACCAGGTGGATACTCTTCTTCACTCATTTTGAATTTGAAATACACTTTCGTCCTGAAGAGGAATGTTAAACCAGATGTCCTGTCTTGATCCTTTGACATGACTGTTACCAAAGAGGAGACACAGCACATCATTAACCTGCTATGATAGCGGCTACTCTTCTTTTAAAAGACATTGCTCCAGTTAATACCTTCGTTCCTTCTACTATGAGGAGGAGCATTCTATACTGGGGACACAAATCCAAGCTGTGGGCATACATAAATCTAATGAATTGTTTGCTCGCTGCTTCTGGTGGCCTCACTGGCGAAGGATGTTTGGGACTTTGTAACCACCTGTCCATTGTCTCCCAGGAACAAGCCTGATGGTTTCCTTCAGCTTCTGCTGGTTCCTTCCGTCTCCTGGCAGGACATAGCCATGAATTTTCAGCACGGACCTGCCACTCTCTGTGGTTTACATCACCATCTGGATTGGGGTGGACCGATTTTCAAGGATGGCTCACTGTATTCCACTGGTCAGTCTTCCCTCTGCTCCCAAGCTTGTGTTTCACCTCCATGGTCTTTCTCTTTACATTGTCTGATAAATGGGGTCCAGTTCACATCAAAATTTTGGAGACCTCTTTGCAAGCTGGTGAATGTCCAGCAGGATTTCTCCTCCATGTATCCAGGCCAATGGACAAGTGGAATGGCTAAAAGAGGTTCTCGTGAACTAGCTATGCCACTTTATCTGTGCCCGTCAGGATGATTGTGCGCAATTACTTCCCTGGGTGGAATTTTCTTACAACAATCACATTGGGGAGTTTTTCGGGGCATCTCCATTTTTCATTGTATACTCTCAGCATCCTCAAGTGTTCTCTCCAAATAATTGCTTCTTCTGGGTACCAGCAGCTAATTGTTAATATGACAAGTTCCTTCAGATCTGGCAGCAGGCCTTTCTACCAGATGAAGTCTCATGCAGCCAAGAAGTCCTCTGTCTTTTTACTGACCTGGAGATAAAGTCTTGTTATCTTCCTGAAGTATTTGCCTGAAGGTGCACTCCTACAAGTTTGCCCCCCAATAACTTGGACCATTCAAAATCCTAAGAAAAATCAATCAGGTGACTTAAAGTTTTCAGATCCTAGTGAATCTGCAAATTCTGAATTCTGTCCACGTCTTGCAGCTCAAAGCTGGTGGTCCTAAATCGTTTCTCTAAATACCATACCCCTGCCTCTATTTCTGTTTCTGAGGGTCTCTCGGATGTGTTTGAAGTAAAGGACATTCTGCATTCTAAGAAGGTTTAGGGGAGAACCTTCTATTTTGGCAATTGGAAGGGCTTTGATCCGGAAGAGAGATATTTCGGAGCCTGCTGAGAACATCAGTACCGCTACCATTCTTAAGAGGTTTCTCCGTAGGTCTGACCAAAAACCAAGAGGACATAAGGTAGGGCTGTACTGTCATGCCGGTGACTCACATGGTTTGCAAGTGTTGTCCTACTGTGGGGCACCATTCTGCTCCTCCCAGTGTCATACTATCTTGCTGAGCTGCCTCGTACAAACACTTCAAGCACTGCTACATCCTCCTGTTGCTGGAGACTCTCCACCCGGCTATTAAGGGGCGCGGCCAGACTCTGCAGAAATTTAAAACCTCTGTGTTCTGCAGAAATTTGCTTCCCTATCCCTACCCTGTCAGCAGTGGATATATTAGGCAGCTCCTCCATCCACACCTTGCCTGAGCTTGGGTCCGAGATGCAGTTCTCCTAGTTCCCTGCCTAGGTGCATTCTTGTTTTCTTTCTCCTGTTACTGACCTGACTTGTTTTCTCATTTATTCTGATCTGTCAACTCCTGACCCTGGCTTCATATTTTGTACCTGTGCTCGGACTGTCTGACCACATTTCTGTCTTTGTGACTCATAGTTTTGCCTTTGGCCCGCTGGTCAGCAGCTGCAGGTCCGGGAACGTCCCTGGAGTGGCACCTGGTGGCTATCCTAATGGCACAAGCCTATCCTCACCATCAGTGGCTCTCATGAAGGTAGTCTCTTATTTACACCCCTCCAGGTTGGCTAGTGGTTCTATGGGTCCACACCCACAGCAATCATACTCTGATTACGCCACAACTGCTGCACCTAGTAAACTAAGTGATACTGTACATCGTTGGAATTAAGGTCTCTTTTCCTACATTATGCTGCTCTCAGATGAGGTTGCTAAAACCTGAACAACAAGGATTAGAGGGCACCACTAATCAGGGATCATCTGAAGCATGCTAACAATGAGACACAAACAAACACAAGAAAAAGCAACATGCCACTAACAGGGATCACCAAGACAAGAAATAAGCAAAATCATACAAATTTTATTCAGTGATAGTACAAAAAACACTGCAAAAAGGGTCAAAAACACTTAAAAATGCAATTTGCATACAATTTATACATTGACCCACAATAAGGTCATACTCCTGCCATAGAATCACAAAATTCCCCCATCCAACAATGTAAACCCTTGCAGTGTTAGAACCATGCAAAAAATTGCAAGCAAAATTGCTGCCTGAGAGAACTGGCTTCTTCAGGGCAATGAAAGAGGAGACACAGCACATCATTAACCTGCTATGATAGCGGCTACTCTTCTTTTAAAAGACATTGCTCCAGTTAATACCTTCGTTCCTTCTACTATGAGGAGGAGCATTCTATACTGAGGACACAAATCCAAGCTGTGGGCATACATAAATCTAATGAATTGTTTGCTCGCTGCTTCTGGTGGCCTCACTGGCGAAGGATGTTTGGGACTTTGTAACCACCTGTCCATTGTCTCCCAGGAACAAGCCTGATGGTTTCCTTCAGCTTCTGCTGGTTCCTTCCGTCTCCTGGCAACACATAGCCATGAATTTTCAGCACGGACCTGCCACTCTCTGTGGTTTACATCACTATCTGGATCGGGGTGGACCATTTTTCAAAGATGGCTCACTGTATTCCACTGGTCAGTCTTCCCTCTGCTCGCAAGCTTGTGTTTCACCTCCATGGTCTTTCTCTTTACATTGTCTGATAAATGGGGTCCAGTTCACATCAAAATTTTGGAGACCTCTTTGCAAGCTGGTGAAAGTCCAGCAGGATTTCTCCTCCATGTATCCAGGCCTGTTGTGGATGTGCTGGAGATGGTTTCTGAGCAGATGCTCCCTCTGGTGGTTGCAGACAGTACTGAACCTCACAGCGAGGAATGGCAATCTGGGATCACAGACTGGACTGATATAAGGGAGGTTACCTCCCATGATGGTCGCCGGTGATCAATTGTTCTTGTCTCAATTGTGGTTCTTAGTTCATTTGGAAGTTTGCTGAGTCTTGCCTGCATCTTCTGCTTTTTCTGCCTCTCCCCAGTCTCAGGATGTTCCTGACTTTTTGACTGATTTTTCTGATGTGTTTAGTGAAAGTAAATCTGCATCCTTACCCCCTCACAGGAGCTACGATTGCACTATTGAATTAGTGCCTGGTGGTAAATTTCCTAAAGGTCGCCTTTTTAATTTATTTGTACCTGAACACGATGCTATGCGATCTTATATCAAGGAGTCATTGGAGAAGGGTCATATCAGAACATCCTCTTCACCCTTGGGCGCCGTTTTTTTCTTTGTGGCCAAAAAGGATGGTTCATTGAGGCCGTGTATTGATTATCGCCTCCTGAATAAGATCACTGTGCAATATCAATATCTGTTACCCTTGATTTCTGATGTTTTCCAGAGTGAAAAGTGCTAGTTGGTTTACCACGCTTGACCTCAGGGGGTGTATAACCTTATTTGTGTTAAGCACGGGATGAATGGACGACGGCGTTTAATACCCCAGAGGGGCATTTTGAGTACCTAGTGATGCCCTTTGGGCTAAATAATGCCCCTTCCGTCTTCCAATCCTTCATGAATGATATTTTCAGGGATTTTGTGGATAAATTTCTGATTGTTTATTTGGATGATATCTTGATTTTTTCCAATGACTGGGACTCTCATGTGAAACATGTTCGGACTGTGTTCCAGATTTTGAGAGAGAATGCACTGTATGTGAAGGGATCAAAGTGTCTTTTTGGCGTACAGAAGGTCTCATTTCTGGGATTCATTTTGTCTCCGTCTGTTATTGAAATGGACCTGGTCAAGGTTCAGGCCATCTGTGATTGGGTTCAACCTACTTCATTGAAGGCTCTTCAGAGATTTTTGGGTTTTGCCAATTTTTATCATAAATTTATTGGTAATTTCTCTGGTATTGTTAAACCATTGACTGATCTGACCAAAAAGGGTTCCGATGTGGTGAATTGGCCTCCTGAGGCAGTTTCTGCATTTCAGGAACTTAAGCAGAGATTCATTTCTGCTCCTGTTCTACGGCAGCCTGATGTTTCTCTGCCATTTCAGGTGGAGGTTGATGCCTCTGAGATTGGGGCAGGTGCCGTTTTGACCCAAAGGGATCCAGAGACCTCTAAGAGTAACTCTTGTGCCTTTTTCTCTCGAAAGTTTTCTCCAACTGAACGTAATTATGACGTGGGTAATCGGGAGTTATTGGCCATGAAGTGGGCCTTTGAAAAGTGGAGACATTGGCTGGAAGGAGCCAAACATCAGGTGGTGGTCCTCACGGACCATAAGAACCTGGTTTATCTCGAATCAGCCAAGCGACTTAATCCTAGACAGGCCAGGTGGGTCTTGTTTTTCACACGTTTTAATTTTGTGGCTTCTTTTCTTCTTGGCACTAAGAATGTTAAGGCGGATGCCCTCTCAAGGAGTTTCTTTGCGGATTCTCCTGAGTTATCTGATCCTGCTGTTATTTTGAAAGAGGGTGTAGTACTTTCTGCCATCTCGCCCAATTTGAGACTGGCTCTGGAGGGGTGTCAGGAGGATAAACCTGAGCGCTGCCCTGTTGGGAAATTGTTTGTCCCGGACCAGTGGAAGAAGAGTGTGATGTCTGAGATTCATTGTTCCGCGTTGGCTGGTCATTCCTGGGATTTTTGGTACCAGAGACTTGGTGAGTCGGTCCTTTTGGTGGCCTACTTTGTCTCGTGACGTCAGGGACTTTGTGCAGTCCTGTGGGACTTGCTCTCGTTCCAAGCCTTGCTCTCGCTCTAGTGGTTTGTTGATGCCATTACCTGTGCCCAAGAGGCCATGGACCCATATCTCTATGTATTTTATTTCCGACCTCCCTGTTTCTCAGAAAATGACTGTTATCTGGGTAATCTGTGATAGGTTTTCCAAGATAATACATCTTGTGCCATTACCTAAGTTACCTTCCTCCTCCAAATCGGTGCCTTTGTTCCTTCAGCACCTGGTTCGGTTACATGGCATTCCGGAGAACATTGTGTCTGACAGAGGAGTCCAGTTTGTTTCCAGATTTTGGAGGACATTTTGTTCTAAACTTGGTGTTCAATTATCTTTCTCTTCTGCATTTCATCCTCAGACCAATGGACAAACCGAGAGAACAAACCAGACCTTGGAGACTTATTTGAGATGTTTTGTGTCTGCTGATCAAGATAACTGGGTCTCTTTTTTTGCCTTTGGCTGAGTTTGCTCTTAATAATAGGGCTAGCTCTGCCACCTTGATGTCTCCATTTTTCTGCAATTCTTGGTTTCACCCTCGATTTTCTTCGGGACAGGCGGAGGCTTCTGTCTGTCCGGGTGTTGACTCTGTTGTGGAGCTATGCAGCAGATTTGGGACCAGGTAGTGGAGAGGTTGTCTCTCTCTCAGGAGAAGGCCCAACGGTTTGCCAACCGGCATAGGACTGATGGTCCTCGGTTTAAAGTGGGGGACTTGGTTTGGTTGTCCTCAAGAAATATCCCTATGAGGGTTGCATCTCCAAAGTTTAAGCCTAGGTTCATTGGACCTTATAATATCATGGAGATTTTAATCCTGTTTCCTTCCGTTTGCTTCTTCCAGGGACATTTAAGATCCATAACGTGTTCCACAAGTCCTAATTGAAGAGGTTTGTCGAGCCAGTGGTTCCTATGGCTGCGCCTCTTGACCCTGTTTTGGTTGAGGGCAATCTGGAGTATGTGGTTGAGAAAATATTGGATTCTCGTTTTTCTAGACAGAAACTCCAGTATTTGGTTAAGTGGAGAGGTTATGGTCAGGAGGACAATTCTTGGGTGTTTGCTTCGGACATCCATGCTAGGAGACTGATCCGTGCCTATCACCGAGCTCATCCTGATCGGCCTGGTTGCACAAGTGAGGGTTCGGTGACCCCTCCTCAAGGGGGGGTACTGTTGTGAATGTGCTGGAGATGGTTTCTGAGCAGAGGCTCCCTCTGGTGGTTACAGACAGTACTGAACCTCACAGCGAGGAATGGCAATCTGGGATCACGGACTGGACTGATATAAGGGAGGTTCCCTCCCATGATGGTCGCCGGTGATCAATTGTTCTTGTTTCAATTGTGGTTCCTGGTTCATTTGGAAGTTTGCTGAGTCTTGCCTGCATCTTCTGCTTTCAGATAAGATATTTTCTGCTTTTATTTTTGTGCTTGCTTTTTGCATAGTTCCCTGCACTTCTGTGAAGGTCTGCCGGGTCCCCTCCTGAGGGCCTGTGCTCCTCTCAGTTTATCTGAAGCCACTGTTATTTGTTCATTTGCTTTTTCCTGTTTTTTTCAGTGGCTGCGGCTTAGTTTTGTTACACCAGAGATCTCATTTAGGTGGTAGAGATCGTGTGATCTCAGGTGTTTTTGCAATCAGAAGAGTTGGTATTTTTTAGGGTTTTTTTGGATTGCAGTAAGAATCCTTTCCTGTACTTTTCTGTCTAGACAGATTGGGCCCCAGCGTTTGCTAATTCTATTTTCTGTCTGTGTCCGTGCTTCTTCTTGTCTAACCGCCATTACATGTTTGGGGGCTTCCTATTTTTTTTGGGGATCTGCTCCAGGGCAGATAGCTTTCCTCTTTCTGCCTTTAGGTGTAGTTATCTCTCAGGCTGTGACGAGGCGTCTAAGGATCCACGGCTACCTCTAGTTGTGTGGTTAGTTCAGGTTACTGCAATCCAATAGGTTCCAGCCTCTCTGGTGTATTACTGTTTTTGCTTTTTCTCCTCAGCTACCTAAACATAACACAGGCCAATGGACAAGTGGAATGGCTAAAACAGGTTCTCGTGAACTAGCTATGCCACTTTGTCTGTGCCCGTCAGGATGATTGTGCGCAATTACTTCCCTGGGTGGAATTTTCTTACAACAATCACATTGGGGAGTTTTTCAGAGCATCTCCATTTTTCATTGTATACTCCCAGCATCCTCAAGTGTTCTCTTCTATGATTGCTTCTTCTGGGATACCAGCAGCTAATTGTTAATATGACAAGTTCCTTCAGATCTGGCAGCAGGCCTTTCTACCAGATGAATTCTCATGCAGCCAAGAAGTCATCTGTCTTTTTACTGACTTGGAGATAAAGTCTTGTTATCTTCCCGAAGTATTTGCCTGAAGGTGCACTCCTACAAGTTTGCCCCCCAATAACTTGGACCATTCAAAATCCTAAGACAAATCAATCAGGTGACTTAAAGTTTTCGGATCCTAGTGAATCTGCAAATTCTGAATTCTGTCCACGTCTTGCAGCTCAAAGCTAGTGGTCCTAAATCGTTTCTCTAAATACCATACCCCTGCCTCTATTTCTGTTTCTGAGGGTCTCTCGGATGTGTTTGAAGTAAAGGACATTCTGCATTCTAAGAAGGTTTAGGGGAGGACCTTCTATTTTGGCAATTGGAAGGGCTTTGATCCTGAAGAGAGATATTTCGGAGCCTGCTGAGAACATCAGTACCCCTACCATTCTTAAGAGGTTTCTCCGTAGGTCTGGGCAAAAACCAAGAGGACATAAGGTAGGGTTGTACTGTCATGCCGGCGACTCACATGGTTTGCAAGTGTTGTCCTACTCACTGTGGGGCACCATTCTGCTCCTTCCAGTGTCAGACTATCTTGCTGAGCTCCCTCGTACAAACACTTCTAGCACTGCTACAACCTCCTGTTGCTGGAGACTCTCCACCCGGCTATTAAGAGGCGCGGCCAGACTCTGCAGAAATTTAAAACCTCTGTGTTCTGCAGAAATTTGCTTCCCTATCCCTACCCTGTCAGCAGTGGATATATTAGGCAGCTCCTCCATCCACACCTTGCCTGAGCTTGGGTCCGAGATGCAGTTCTCCTAGTTCCCTGCCTAGGTGCATTTTGTTTTCTTTCTCCTGTTACTGACCTGACTTGTTTTCTCATTTATTCTGATCTGTCCACTCCTGACCCTGGCTTCATATTTTGTACCTGTGCTCGGACTGTCTGACCACATTTCTGTCTTTGTGACTCATAGTTTTGCCTTTGGCCCCTGGTCAGCAGCTGCAGGTCCGGGAACGTCCCTGGAGTGGCACCTGGTGGCTATCCTAATGGCACAAGCCTATCCTCTCCATCAGAGGCTCTCATGAAGACCAGGTAGTCTCTTATTTACACCCCTCCAGGTTGGTAGTGGTGCTATGGGCCCACACCCACAGCAATCATACTCTGATTACGCCACAACTGCTGCACCTAGTAAACTAAGTGATACTGTACATCGTTGGAATTAAGGTCTCTTTTCCTACATTATGCTGCTCTCAGATGAGGTTGCTAAAACCTGAACAACAAGGATTAGAGGGCACCACAAATCAGGGATCACCTGAAGCATGCTAACAATGAGACACAAACAAACACAAGAAAAAGCAACATGCTACTAACAGGGATCACCAAGACAAGAAATAAGCAAAATCATACAAATTTTATTCAGTGATAGTACAAAAAACACTGCAAAAAGGGTTAAAAACACTTAAAAATGCAATTTGCATACAATTTATACATTGACCCACAATAAGGTCATACCCCGCCATAGAATCACAAAATTCCCCCATCCTGCAATGTAAACCCTTGCAGTGTTAGAACCATGCAAAAAATTGCAAGCAAAATTGCTGCCTGAGGGAACTGGCTTCTTCAGGGGCCATGAACTGAGTGCAGAGAAAACTATCATATATACCTGTAATAATAATGATTGCCAGGAAACAGCTGGGGAAAGCAGGCTTCAGTAGTCATGGCGGTGCAACCGGCGTCCTATGCAAACAAGAAGTGGTCAGAAAAGCCCTGCTGCTGCCCAGAACTAAGAAATGAGGCCGGTGAAAATTGAGTACCAATATGGCCGAAACAAAGCGCATTGCGCAGGTCAGCATTTGCACAATCAGTAGAGACTGAATAAAAGAAGATATGTGCTAACAACTATTCGGGGAGTACTGCGCAGGCGCCGAACAGCACGTGCGTATAAACTGCCCGAGGCGGCTGTAAATAGAAGGGTCACCCATTGGCTAATGCCTGGTGTGTGCATAGATAAACGCATACAAAGGACACAAGGTAGCGCTATCAAATAAAAGTAATAGATTATGTCCTCAGCTGTTGCCTGGCAATCATTATTATTACAGGTATATATGATAGTCTTCACTGCACTCAGTTCATTGCCCCTGAAGAAGCCATTTCCCTCTGGCGACACACGTTGGGCCTTTTTGCCCCTGCCTACCTCATCTCCACCACCAGCATATCGCTATTTTACCCTGACAGAGCAATTTGTGGGTTCCTTCACAGGTTGTATGGGATACTTTCTTGCTTCCCCACTTAGGGGGCTTTTGTATTGTCAGTCAGCAATTTTGCTTGTTTAAAGGACCAATTTTCTGATCTTGGGATCATACTATGCGTTACTATATGTGTAAAAGACCCTTTGCTATTGTTTAGCGACACTATTTGGATCACAGGATTACTCTGTCACCATTTTTCTGCCTTTTTTATGCCTGGTTCTAACACTGCAAGGGTTTACATTGCTGGATGGGGGAATTTTGTGATTCTATGGCAGGGGTATGACCTTATTGTGGGCCAATGTATAAATTGTATGCAAATTGCATTTTTAAGTGTTTTAACCCTTTTTTAAGTGTTTTTTGTACTATCACCCATAAAATGTGTATGATTTTGCTTATTTCTTGTCTTTGTGATCCCTGTTAGCAGCATGTTGCTTTTTCTTGTGTTTGTTTGTTGCTAAAACCTGCTCACATATTTCTTTGAAGGATTTTTATCTAATTCTACAGTAGAATTCTACTGTATATACGAAATGTTACATCTCAACATTGTAAAATAGTAAAGAGCTACAGTACATACATACAATCTACTAAGATCCACATTGCAACTTAATTATATCACATCAAATTGCTTTTACTTTACAGATGAGACTTATCATTTTACTAATCCTCATCTAACTATAAAATGGAACAGTTGTATTTGTGAATGTTATGCGTGTCTATTAATAAGCATGGTCCTCCTTTAATTTTCTCTGGGGCATCTAATGAATCAGCAAATAAACATATGGTGAGTGCTTTGTGATTGTGTCCTGGGAAATCCACTATGAATTGTTCTCTACAACAATAATTGGAGCCTACTTGAAGTGAAAAGTTATGTGTGTGCCAATCATTTCTATTATGAACTATGTGCAATATAAAATCATGCAAAATACAACAGGTTTCTTGAATTTCAATCCAGTTTTTTCATCTGGACCCATTTAAACAATCAAACATAATTGAAATTTGAATTGTTATATTTAATCAGGTACTAAATGATGCACTTACCATAAAACAATGCGCAATTATCAGCTCGATTATATCAGTAGTGTATGCTCTTGAATGTGGTGTTTAATTACATACTTAATCAACATGCAGTATCTGGAAATGGATAATATTCTCTAATTACAGGAGGCCAATTACAACAACTAGAATATGTAAGGACCATAATAATTTCTTTATATTTTCACATATTTGGAAATGTTTATGTGTGTATGGTTGAAAGGACCAGGATTGTTTTGGATGGCAAAATTTGCTAGAATAGGAACAATTTTCCTGTTTATATGAAAACATGTTTATGAAAATTCTGAGGTTGATTTGGGAAACAATCATCCCATGTGCTCTTAGCGTTATGTTTGCAGCTTTATATATGGATTACTAGCTCTGACTTATAATAGTGATACTAGCAGTATTTATTAAACTTGCATCTGAGGGTCTTTAGCAACACGTTTTCTGAATACTTAACGAAACTTTCTCATTTTGATCAGAATTGTGCTCCAAGCAGTGTCGCTGGAAGTATGTTGAACAATGTAGGTATTATAATACATTAAAGGGAACCTGTCACCAGTTTTGTGACATAGCAGCTAAAAATATCACCTTATTCAGCATCTGCTATGCATTCCCAAAACCCTTATAGAACCCCCTGACTCCCCTTGTATACTCCCGAAAACCTTTTTCAATTTCTCCCACGCTGTATGGTAATCTTCTCAGTCCAGTCCGATGGGCGTGGTTTTGAGCCTCTACATCACTCCCATAATCTGTAGTTCGCCATCCTACTTCATGGATGATGCCCCTTGCGCCATGCGACATCTCTCGCCTGCGTTTTGTGCCTGTGTAGTATGCTTTGTCCAACTGCGGGCAAAGCCGAAAAACAGAAGTGTCACACGCCGACACATGTACTTCCGGCTCATGTACCGGAACTATGTTTGCCAGCGCATTCGTACCTCTGTTTTTCGACTTTGCCCGCTGGTGGGCAAAGCAAACTACGCAGATGCAAAACGCAATATTTCTGAGCAGGCGCGATATGCCGCATGATAATGTGGATCGTTATCCATCAGGAAGACGGCGAGCAGAAACCGAAGGGAGGGATGCAGAGGCCCGAAACCAAGCCCATCGGATCAGACTGAGAAGATTACCGTACAGTGCGGGAGAAATTAAAAAAGGTTTTCAGGAGTATACAAGGGGAGTCAGGGGTTTTTATAAGGGTTTAGGGAATGCACAGCAGACGCTGAATAAGGTGATATTTTTAACTGCTATGTTACAAAAGGTTCCCTTTAAATCAGATTATTTTAGGAAAGAATGCAAGCCATTGTTTCTCTAAAAAATTAAAATGACAGTTTCTACATTCAAAAGGGACAAGAGTTCAGAGAAGATAATTGCATTTATATAAAATGAAAATACCACCCACATTAAATGCATGCCCGTGATTTATATTTGCAGGAAAGTAAATGTTGGCTAATTAGTTTGACAATAGTGCTAATTAAATGTCATAAGTAAGCATACAGTTTTTCTGTTTAATGAAAGACAATAGAGCAATTGGTTTAAAAACAAGAATTTAAAGAGGATATCCAGGACTTTGTAAAAAAAATAAAATGCACCTAAGCACTAACAGGCAAGTAGTTGCTTCCTACCTGCCTTTTGTGCCCGTCACTATTCTTCGCCTGCACAGAGCAGTCATAGACTTCTCATGCTAACAATTCAGATGCCCCTGCTGATGTAAAATCGATAGAGCAGCGGCTTCTTTTCCGTGACTGCCAAAGTCATGCTGATTGACAGCTGTCAATCAGAATGATGTCGGCAGTCCTGCCCTGTCAACAAAGCAGAGAGGAAATTTGTCGACATTACGTCAGCAGAGACAGCTGAATTTATTATTTTTTTTACAAAGTCCCAGATATCCCCTTTAAGGTTTACTTACGTAAACTGCATTTTCCCCACACTCCCTTTTGCCAATCACTTGGGATCTGCTGTGGATGCATCATCTTACTCACATGCTTAACACAAACTACCTATACTGAGGTCCTAACAGTGTCCTCATTCTCCTTCATAAACATTGTTTGCTTGTGCTGCTCTGTATATCAAATGCAGATAACAGTAGTGTAACTATTGACAACGAAACCTTGTAACAATGCCAATCACTTGCTATTAGAACCCACCCCATCTGTTAATGCCAAACACCAGGTACAGAAGTACACCTTCTGCTTCAATGTTACCCTAAGACAATAAACACTTTAATTTTTGCCACGTTGAGGCCAGCATGTTGTGGATAGTACTGTTACGCAGCCTATATTTTATGCCACTTTAAGGCCAAACACACTATTGATACCACCTTTAAACAACCACTGGCTCAGTTGATGCTTCTCTAAAGCCACAGTGATGCCTCCAATACTCCTCCTCCACATATGAAAGCCCATCACTACAGTGGTACCAACATCCATTCATCCTTGCCCACACCCTCATCAAACATACATCAAAATCAATTCTCTCCAACACACCATCTGCCTACTATGATGCCAAATTGTAGCTATCAGCCCTTCCACGCTCTCATGGAACCATTTGTGTATGCCTTGGCAGTCTGCTCTTACAGGTATGCGCTGTGCCCCTAGTCAAGTGTACCAACAACAAAGGTTACCTATTTCCTCAATCCTCACCTCAAAGGATTTAGCCCACCAAAAAAAAAGCTGCAAACCCAGGATCCGGGATATTGACACCTCTCACACAGTGCAATCCCCTCAGGGCATCATCCAATCCCAGTGTATCATGGAAGAAAAAAATGATTCTACTATTATTGAGGGCAGATAGGCTGGTACAGTAGCTACTGAAGGGTTTGCCAGGAAACTCTGCTGTTCATACAGATCCTCTGTTAGATAGGAACTGGTTGGGATGGGACATGGTATGATGTCATATAAGCGGCATCGGCAAGTACCACTTTAAAGTTATAAATTGATGCGTTGCCTTGCGTACCCTTCATCTAACCTGTGCAAGACTATATCAGATAAGATCATACCGCACTGACCGTGAATGTAACATCTCAATGAGAGAAACTACAACCTGCTAAGGCTGCTAAAAAGCTCTATCGGCCTTTCGATAATTCGTTTCGATATTTTCGTCTTATCGAATACTGGAATCGGATTTGCACTGTCACTGTCCCGTGTCTGTCGGTCGGGTCTGTCACTGTCAGTGTCCGTCGGTCGGGTCTGTCGGAGTCAGCGGCAGTTACCTGGCAGAAGATCTCCGGCGGTCACGTCTGGACTGCTTCATGGCCGCCATCCTCTTCTCCCCGGCGGTCACATGCAGTTTCTCACGATAATGCAGTGACGCTGGTAATCCCGGCCGAAAGCAGTCAGTCCGATGACGTCACCGCCGGGGAAGCAGGTAATCAGCTGTGCTGCGTCGCGATGACAGGGTCTGCCTGTCATTGCGATGTAGCAGAGCTGGATCGTCGTGGGACTGTCGTTACTATGGACTGCGTCGGACAGGTGGTATACTGTTGGTTTGTTTTTTTTCTTTTTTTACAGGAGATCGATGGCGTCGCAGGAATGAGAGTATAATAAAAGAAATGAAACTGTGTTGTCTCTTTTATTTCATTAAAATACTTTTTTCTTGCTTTGTCTTTTTTTATGCATTTAATAACTTTGGGATTAATAATGGATCGGTGTCTTATTGACGCCTCTCCATTATTAACCGGGCTTATTGTCACCGTGCAATCAACGGTGACATTAACCCCTTATTACCCCGCTTGCCACCGCTACAGGGCAAGTGGGAAGAGCCGGGTAAAGTGCCACAATTGGCACATCTTTTGATGCGCCAAATGTGGGGCTGCTGTAGCCTGGTATTATCAGGCTGTTGAGGGCCAAATCCATGGGCCTTGACAGTCTTTTAATACCAGGCCGCAGCAGTCTGCATTTTACTTGGCTGGTTAACAAAAATAGGGGGCCCCCTACGCCTTTTTTTTTTCGAGGGGATCCCCTATTTTTGTTAACCAGCCAAGCTAAGCAGATGCTGTGGCCTGGTATTATCAGGCTTGCAAGGTCCATGGATATTGGATCCTTACCAGCCTGAAAAACCCAGGCCTCGCGGTCTGCTTCATCTGGCTGGTTAACAAAAATAGGGGGGACCCACGCCAATTTTTTTCGAGGGGATCCCCTATTTTTGTTAACCAGTTCCCTCTGAGTCACTGATTGTGTCCCTGGCTGACTGAAGTGAAAGTGGAAAGCAATCAATTAAGCTTTCCACTTCCTCTCCTGTCAGCCAGGAGAGGAACTCATTCATTTGGGGGTTTACTGTGAGGCTGCAGCTTAGCTGCGGTCCCTGCAGTAAACATTAACCCTTTCTGATGGATTACACCGTGGGACCTGACTGTACATCGGATTGGTAAGAATAATTTTGCTTTATTATTTTATTTTTATTACAGGAAAGGGTTTTTTAGCAGGTAAATAAAATATGGTAAAAAAACTGTGGATTATTTCATTAAACTTCTTTTTTTATTAAAGTGTGTGTGTTTGATTTTTCTTTATACAATAGGATTAATAATTGATAGTTGTCTGATTGACAGCTCTCAATTATTAACCTGGCTTAAAGTGACCTTTCAATTGCAAGGTCATTTTAACCCTTATTAACCCATTCGCCACCGCTACAGGCAATGGGAATAGACGGGCAAAGTGCCAGAAAGGGCAAATCTAATTAGAGATTTGCCCTTTTGGGGTGTCTGGGGGCAGATGTTAGTAAGCCGGGGGGGGGCAAAAATAATGGTCCTCTCTGGGCTATTATTATCTGCCCCACTCATGGCTTTGTCTGTCTGGTTGCGAAAATAGGGGGGAGCCACGCATTTTTTTTCAGCAATTTTACACCTCATATATACTGTCATTGAAATTTGTGGGCACATATAAAATATATATTTATATTTATAGTTCATACACTTCTACATAGTATAATAGCCGCTAATTCAATTGCCGGCTTTTGTGAAAATGCAGAACCCGACATGAAATGACACTTGGTTTACATAGAGTTAACCATGTCTTTTCATGTAGTTTGATATCTGATTTGCACAAACAATTACATGAATGTAAGTGTGCAAAATTTCACACCTGTAGGGGTTAATAAAGGTGTAAATTCGTAGCAAAAAAGTCTGTTTTTTTAACAAAAGAATTTACACCTTTAATTAACCCTACAGGTGTGAAAATTTTGCACACATAGACTGATGTAATTGTTTGTGCAAATCAGATTGCAAACGACATGAAAAGACATGGTTAACCTATGTACACCAAGTGTCATTCATGCGGGTGCTTCTGTCTTTCACAGAAGCCGGCTTACCCGGCAAATTGAATCAGAGGATATTTTACTATGTAGTAATTATAAATTACATAATGTATATATATATGTCACAAAAGACATTATTAATAAATTATTTTGTATTCTATGGTGTATTTTAGTTTTACAAGGAATAAGGTTTTTTTTAGTTGCGATATTTTGTTCCCTTAAACTTACATGGGACTTCCGGTATCGAAATCGGATACGCGTTTTTTGTGCTTTCGGCGATACAATTTCGATACGTATTTTTAGAACGGCACTATCGAACACAATTACTGGATTTTCAGACCAATTATGTCATTTTTAGCCATTTTAAATATGTTATTTAATTGGACACAATGGATTTACTTAAAGGATTACACTACCTATTTTTTAATTGTGCTATAATTGATATTTTTCAACCAAACAAATTTGGGGACTAAAAATATATAAAAGGAATCTGTGACCACAACTAAATGGTTTTGGGAACAAGAAGAAAAGCGTTGTTATGGAATGTCACGATCAACCTTAATGAATGAGTAAAGAAAAAAAGTGTTGAAAATAAAAATTTAAAATTTTATTGGTACAAAAAACAATAGAAAAACAAAACAATAAAAAAATTTAAAAGGACTGTGAAAAGCCATAGTAGAAACTTAAAAAAACCCATGAGAGGTCCACGAACAAACTCCCAGAAAACGTGACGAAGCAAAACACATGTGTAACACAATGAAGAAAAATATAATATATTATGATATCAAATCCAATATAGAATAAAAAACAATAATATATATAGGTTGTTACAGATGTAAAATAATACAAACACTTCACTGAACA
>JARQOD010000006.1:355171934-355218786 GCA_033576555.1 Oophaga sylvatica
TTCATTAAAATACTTTTTTCTTGCTGTGTCTTTTTTTTTATACATTTAAAAACTTTGGGATTAATAATGGATCGGTGTCTTATTGACACCTCTCCATTATTAACCGGGCTTATTCTCACCGTGCAATCAACGGTGACATTAACCCCTTATTACCCCACTTGCCACCGCTACAGGGCAGTGGGAAGAGCCGGGTAAAGTGCCACAATTGGCACATCTTTTAATGCGCCAAATGTGGGGCTGCTGTAGCCTGGTATTATCAGGCTGTTGAGGGCCAAAATCCATGGGTCTTGACAGTCTTTTAATACCAGGCCGCAGCAGTCTGCATTTTACTTGGCTGGTTAACAAAAATAGGGGGACCCCTTCGCCGTTTTTTTTTCGAGGGGATCCCCTATTTTGTTAACCAGCCAAGCTAAGCAGACTGCTGTGGCCTGGTATTATCAGGCTGGCAAGGTCCATGGATATTGGATCCTTACCAGCCTGAAAAACCAGGCTTCAGCAGTCTGCTTCATCTGGCTGGTTAACAAAAATAGGGGGGACCCCACGCCAAATTTTTTTCGAGGGATCCCCTATTTTTGTTAACCAGTCAAGATATGCAGACTGCTGTGGCCTGGTATTATCAGGCTGGCAAGCAGGGTCGGACTGAGGCACCGGACACCGAGAAACCTACGGTGGGCCCCAGCTCCTGCGTGGTGGGCCCTGATTTGAAAGGATAGGTCGTGGGGCAGAGGGGGCGGTGGCCCCGGGCCCGCGCTCTGAGGGGGCCCACCCGGAGCTACGATACAGTTACATTCTGCGGCAGAGCAGGGAGAATCGCTCTCCCTGCTCTGCCGCCCGGAAGCTATGGGGCCTGAACAGGCGTTGGGGGGGCCCGGTGCCAGCAGTGGGCCCCCCACCCGTCATCGGAGGGTCAGCTGTATCGGCATCCAGCCGATAAAGCTGACCGCATGGAGAGAGAAGGAGCGAGCGCTCCTTCTCTCCCATAATCCCCCTCTCAGCGTATGACTGCGGGCGCAATAACATCACCTGCCGGCGCCCGCTGTCAGACGCTGAGAGGGAGAACAGTGAGCAGCACAGGAGCCGGGAGGTGAGTTTTTTTTAATTTTTTTTTTAATGGGGGTGCAGTCGAGTCCTGGCTGGAGAAGTCGTCATGTCGGTGTGGGCCAGATGGAAAAGACATGAAAAGTGAACAATTCCATTAGAAAGAACATCAGCGGTAAGTCATTATCTGTACCTGTGCTGTAATCTATTATATGTTCTGTAGGACTGTAGGACTGGTATTATTTAACACAGACCATATGGCGGTAATATCAATATTGGTCTTTTTATATATAGATTATTTTGGCCAACAGCGCGGTCATTTGCTGAGGTTCTCTGATGATGGACCCACTCAGAAGTTTTGCCCCCACTAAACCAAAACCCTAGCTACGCCTATGGCTCTCTCTCTAGTCTTTCTTTCTCGCTTTCTGTTCTTTCCTTCTCGCTCTCTGTTCTTTTTTCTCTCTGTTCTTTCTTTCTCTCTTTTCTTTCTTTCCTCTCTTTCTTTCTCTGTTTGTTCTTTCTCTCTCGCTGCTCTTTCTTTCTTTTCCTCAGTACCAGCCACTGTGCCCTCATTACCAGTCAGTGTGATCAGCAGTGCTAAATGGTTACGCTTGGGGCGAGGATATGGGTGTGATTAGCTGTGAAATGGGTGTTGTCGGGGCGTGGCCTAAAATTTTCAGCGGCGCGCAACACGCGCCGCAGCCTTTAATCCTCTTTCCTGTCTTCCAAATTTGGGAGGTATGCTGTATGACCTCCCTACAACTTCTGGCCATGCTCCTGATGAGCACGACGGATGGTCTCGTGAGGGATCTTCTCCCACACCTGGAATAAAGCATCCACCAACTCCTGGACAGTCTGTGGTGCAACGTGGCATGGCCTAAAATTTTCTGCAGCATGCACAGCGTGCCACAGCCTTTGTCCCTCTTTCCCTTATTCAAAGGTTGGGAAGTATGATGTGTTGGGCCGCAAGAATATATTTTCTCTGGTGGGCCCAAGGTACTCCAGTCCGACGCTGCTGGCAAGGTCCATGTATGTTGGCTCCTTAACAGCCTTAAATACCATGCCTCAGCAGCAGGGGCGTACATATAAATCATGGGGCCCCATAGCAAAAGTCTGAATGTTCCCCACCCCCCCAAAAAAAAACCCCAGAGGCATTGTAAATGTAAAGTGCCAGCACAGTGAGGGAAGTTGAGTCGCACAGAGACAGGGGTTTTGGGGTACTCGGCACCGATCACGTCGACTTCTATGGGGATGTCACGAGTAGCACAGCTCGGTCCGTGACCTGGGCGATCACTGGAATGTGGGATATTTCCAGGGGATGATAGAATGTTCGTGTAGTTTGTCGTGACGCCACCTGTAGTACCTGGTCAGGGTGTCCAGCGCTGCTGTGCAGGTCCTCTGGAAGGGATGGTGTAGTGCAGGTAGGTGAAAAGTCTTCTACAGGTAACACGCTATCCTTCCAGGGCAGATAGATGTGAGATAGAGCAATGGTGCAAAGTGATGTAGCAGAGTGGACTATGCGACGTAGTAAGAAAGCAGGAAACACTTCAAGTTAAACGTTGCATAATAAAATTTTTAATAATAACATTACAAAAGTGCAAATGGCTTATATTATGTGACATGTTTTGTTACTGTTCATACCCTTGATATGTGTTATACATGTGTGTTAATAAATACATATTCAACAAAAGTGCAAATAGCATTAGTGCCGAAGTTCGTGGAGACTTCTTAGGACTACCCCCACCGGGTAACTTCACAGTGTCCTTTACTTGTGCTTGTGGAGGACCCGCTCCAAACCTCCAACTGTGGTCTTGGGTGGGCTGCAAGACTTTCCTTGAGCAGACCTCACTTTCGGCCACACCAAACGGGTTTTTAGTTTCTGAGGTAGTTGAAAATAGTGCACAGTAAAGTTTTTTGTAAAACCAAGATGGAGCACCGAAGTGCCAACTATTTACAGAAAAGTTTGTGAGCCAGTACAGTTCATGGCTTCAAAGTTCAACATTTTCATTACAGTGAAACACCATTACCCAACTTGGGTATATTAAGGCAACAATAAACTTGTTCTTCTGAACATTCACCCGTCCGGGTACATCAAACCATTACCCAACCTGGGTATATTAAGGCAACAATAAACTTCTTTTTATGAACATTCACCCGTCCGGGTACATCAATAATTTAACTATTTACATACAGAGACCCTGTCCGGGTTATTTAGACTTCTTTGGCTGGCCTCTTACAGGTACCACCTGGTACTCTTCTGGAGCTTGCCAAACATCCGTGACAGGAGGGTCCACCCAGACCTGATGACGTCGTGTGGCCTGTACAGTGACGTCGTGACCCGCTATCTGGGTCTGTGTGGCCACTTCTTTCATCCCCCTCCGGGTCTGGACCCCTATGTCCTGGACTGAACGAACCCCAGGGGGCCTAACAGGCGCCGGGTACGGGCCAGCTATCATTATCATGTCCATAGCTGGGGCTGCTGAGGAGACCACTGAGGGAGGCTGGGGAGATTTACGGCGTGGGGTGGGCACTTGTGCAGAGGCCTGGTTGGGGGAGGCTGAAGGCTCGTAGGGTCTGTCAGTTTCCTGACACTCTGGGGAGTAGGGGTCGCACCTGGTAACATTTAGGGCGTACCATCCATTGTAACCCCAGTGTCGGGTGTAAGTCACCAAGTCTCCTGGCAACAGGTCCCTCCCCGGGTGTCCTTCTGGGAGGTGAGCCTCCATGTCCCGCCGGGTTACAAAAACTTCTAAATAAAGTCCAGGCTCCTGGATGAAGCCCCAACCACCTTTTAACTTAAAGTTCCGTACTGCACCCTTACGCCGCGGCTCCCTCACCGTACTTTTATCCTTTCTCATACGTGCCTTCTCTGCCAGGTCCTTCTCCAGGTGACGTTGCCGAAGCTTTTGGGATTCTCGCTGCTCCCTTTGTCGCTCTGCTTCCCGCTCCCGACGTCTCCACTCTTCCTCCTGACGCCGGTTGTAATTCTCCTCCACCAGCATCTCCATGTCTCCACCATCAAACGCCAGCTTAAGATGTACGGTTTGCGGCAGCTCTCCTGGCGCCCGCCAGTCCTGGCGGCGCTCACCTGTGGCGGAAGCAGCCGGCTCTGGAACAGATGACGGTTTGGGCTCCGGTACAGGCAGGTAGAGCTCTGGTGCCTGCGCGGCCTCCTCCATGAGGACGGGTGTCGCTTCTTCTGCCTCAGCGACGGGGGCAGACAGCGGGATCTGGGTGCTGGTGCGGCGTTTTCTGCAGGAACGGGTGCCTCCACTGTGATACTGGCAACCGGTTCAGATTGCAAGGGCTGGGATGCCCGCACGGCCTCCTCTACTGGAACGGGTGCCTCCACTGAGATACTGGCAACCGGTTCAGATTGCAAGGGCTGGGATGCCCGCACGGCCTCCTCTACTGGAACGGGTGCCTCACCTTCCGGTACAGACACTTCAGGGGGTAAGAGGGATTGGCGCCGCTCCAATTGTAGTTTTAGGGCCCGCCAGCTCGCTTCCATCCTGGCGACCTCCTCCCGGTGCCGGGCCAGGTCTCTCAGGGTATCCTCCGCTTCTTCCAGCGTAGGAGGGTTTCCAGGCCGGGTGCCAAACGGTGGCTCCGTGGCGATCGGGTCGCTTCCGTGGGGGGAAACTCTGACTCCTCCATCCCTTCCCACTTCTGCTCACGTCCATTCGCCATCTCTGCCAAGTCACATGTGTCATTAGCATCAGGAGAGGCGCCATCTTTTGTAGGGAGGCGGGACCTTCGCGTTCGTTTCCGCCCACTGAGGAGGATGAGGAGGCGGAACTCCAGAGCTGTGGGGCACGATCTTACATTGCAGTAACATTTAGAGTGTGCGGACATCGTTTTCGCGCCACGGAGTGAGTGTACGCCCACGAGAGCACGCCCTTATTCTTCACCTGTGCCTCGTGGTGCAGATATGACGGAAAAATGGCAAATACAGTCTATGATGATTTTTGCAATTCTCAAGCAAAAAAACAGTTCAATTAAGGCACACAGGACTCGCTTATAGCGAGCTTCTGAATCCTGTTCGTGACGCCAAAGTTGAGTCGCACAGAGCCACAGGTTTTGGGGGTACTCGGCACCAAGCCCGTCGACTTCTATGGGGGATGTGACGGGTAGCACAGCTATGTCCGTGCCCTGGTCGCTCACTGGAATGTGGGATATTTCCAGGGGATGATAGAATGTTTGTGTAGTTTGTCGTGACGCCACCTGTAGTACCTGGTCAGGGTGACCAGCGCTGCTGTGCAGGTCCTCTGGCAGGGATGGTGTAGTGCAGCTAGGTGATAAGTCTTGTACAGGTAAGACGGTATCCTTCCAGGGCAGATAGATGTGAGATAGAGCAATGGTGCAGAGTGATGTAGCAGAGTGGAGTATGCGACGTAGTAAGAAAGCAGGAAAGGAAACAATTCTTACTACAAAGACATGCAGCATAAGGCTGCCTCAACCCCTCCCATCCAACTAGCTACACCCTGTTCTAACCAGCCTGAGCTAGACCATCCCATTGGGTCCGCCTACACTCAGCTGGCATAGTGTACTGTTGAATGCAGTGGTTGGAGTCAATGGGGTATTTCCTCCTTACCTGAGAGTAAGTTGTCACACCGCTGGGTGCGATGCAACATCTCTGTGGTGACTGGACCCTCGGGTGCTTCTGTCTTTTCACAAATGCCGGCTTTACCCGGCAATTGAATCAGAGGCTATTTTACTATGTAGAAGTGAATAAACTATAAATATATGTATATATATATGTCACAATGACATGTATATATATATATATATGTATTCTAAGTGTGTATATTTTGTGTTTACAAGGAAAGAAAGTGTTTTTTTAGTTGCGATATTTTGTTCCCATAGACTTACATGGGACTTCCGGTATCGGAATCGGATATCGCCGATATTTAGTGATATCGGCGATACCATTCCGATCCGATATTTTTAGATATCGAGCATATCACTCAACACTACTGGGGACCCTGTTTTGAGTGATGTTGATGCATTTTTTTTCTGGCTCTGGGGTTATTGTACGATGAGCCTAATGTCACTGATCAAGCTGAAAGAACCTTGATGGCATTAAATCAGGGGCTTGAGGACGCTGAGTTATACTGTCAGAAATTCCGAAAATGGGCAGTCCTAACCATATGGAATGATGATGCTTTGGCAGCCCTTTTTCGGAAGGGGCTGTCAGAGAATGTAAAAGATGTTATGGTGGGTTTCCCTGCTCCCTCTGGTCTCAATGATTCTATGTCATTGGCGATTCAAATTCACAGATGTTTGCGTGAGCGTAGAGGTATGCGTGGAATGGTGTTGCCTTGTGAACCCGCTTCGGAACCCATGCGGTGTGATAGAGTGGCTTCTGGGGCACAGCGTCATGAGTTTCGAAAACGCAATGGGTTATGTTTCTATTGTGGTGATGCCTCTCATGCTATTTCCATCTGCCCTAAGCGGGGAAGACGTTTTGCACGCTCAGTTGTCTTGGGTAGTGTTCAGA
Organism: Oophaga sylvatica; assembly: GCA_033576555.1. Classification (NCBI taxonomy): domain Eukaryota; kingdom Metazoa; phylum Chordata; class Amphibia; order Anura; family Dendrobatidae; genus Oophaga; species Oophaga sylvatica. The sequence continues at coordinate 355,178,473 of JARQOD010000006.1, forward strand.
CTAAATTTCTGTTGACTGTTACCCTGATTTGCTCCCTGTCCACATTTTCTGCTCAGGCTTTTGTTGATTCTGGAGCAGCAATTAACCTGATGGATTTTGATTTTGCCAAACGTTGTGGGTTTCCCTTGATACCCCTATGGAAGTCTATTCCCCTACTGGGGATTGATTCTACCCCTTTGGCTGAGAATAAACCCCAGTTTTCTACTCAGGTGATAATGAGGGTTGAACCTGATCATCAGGAGAGTTGCAAATTTTTGGTACTGTATAATCTGCATGACATTATTGTACTAGGTTTCCCTTAGTAACAGTCTCATAATCCTGTTTTGGATTGGAGATCTGTGTCTGTGACCAGTTGGGGCTGCCAATGTGTTAATGCCAACACTCCGTTTTTTTCTGCCTCTCCCCAGTCTCAGGAAGTTCCTGACTTTTTGACTGATTTTTCTGATGTGTTTAGCGAAAGTAATTCTGCATCCTTGCCCCCCAATAGGAGCTATGACTGCGCTATTGAATTAGTGTCTGGTAGTAAATTCCCTAAAGGTCACCTTTTTAACTTGTCTGTACCTGAACATGACGCTATGCGGTCTTATATCAAGGAGTCATTGGAGAAGGGTCATATCAGACCATCCTCTTCACCCTTGGGTGCCGGTTTTTTCTTTGTGGCCAAAAAGGATGGTTCATTAAGGCTGTGTATTGATTATCGTCTATTGACGATCACTGTGAAATATCAATATCCGTTACCCTTGATTTCTGACCTGTTTTCCAGGGTGAAAAGTGCTACTTGGTTTACCAAGCTTGACCTCAGGGGGGGTATAACCTTATTCGCATTAAGCACGGGGATGAATGGAAGACGGCGTTTAATACCCCAGAGGGGCATTTTGAGCACCTAGTGATGCCCTTTGGGCTCACTAATGCTCCTTCCGTCTTCCAGTCCTTCATGAATGACATTTTCAGGGATTTTGTGGATAAATTTCTGATTGTTTATTTGGATGATATCTTGATTTTTTCCAATGACTGGGACTCTCATGTGAAACATGTTCGGACTGTGTTCCAAATTTTGAGAGAGAATGCTCTGTATGTGAAGGGATCAAAGTGTCTTTTTGGCGTACTGAGGATCTCATTTCTGGGATTCATTTTGTCTCCATCTGTTATTGAAATGGACCCGGTCAAGGTTCAGGCCATCTGTGATTGGGTCCAACCTACTTCATTAAAGGCTCTTCAGAGATTCTTGGGTTTTGCCAATTTTTATCGGAAATTTATTGGTAATTTCTCTGTTATTGTTAAACCATTGAATGATTTGACCAAAAAGGGTTCTGATGTGGTGAATTGGCCTCCTGAGGCAGTCTCTGCGTTTCAGGAACTTAAGCAGAGATTCACTTCTGCTCCTGTTCTACGGCAGCCTGATGTTTCTCTGCCATTTCGGGTGGAGGTTGATGCCTCTGAAATTGGGGCAGGTGCCGTTTTGTCCCAAAGAGATCCTGAGACCTCTAAAAGTAACCCTTATGCCTTTTTAACTCGAAAATTTTCTCCAACTGAACGTAATTATGACGTGGGTAATCGGGAGTTATTGGCCATGAAGTGGGCTTTTGAAGAGTGGAAACATTGGCTGGAGGGAGCCAAACATCAGGTGCTGGTCCTCACGGACCATAAGAATCTGGTTTATCTGGAATCAGCCAAGCGACTTAATCCTAGACAGGCCAGGTGGGCCTTGTTTTTCACACGTTTTAATTTTGTGGTTTCCTTTCTTCCTGGCACTAAGAATGTTAAGGCGGATGCCCTCTCGAGGAGTTTCCTTGCGGACTCTCCTGAGTTATCTGATCCTACTGTTATTTTGAAAGAGGGTGTAGTTCTTTCCACCATCTCGCCCAATTTGAGACTGGCTCTGGAAGGGTGTCAGGAGGATAAACCAGAGCGCTGCCCTATTGGGAAATTGTTTGTCCCAGACCGGTGGAAAAAGAGTGTGATGTCTGAGATTAATTGTTCCGCGTTGGCCGGTCATCCCGGAATTTTTGGTAACAGAGACTTGGTGAGTCGGTCCTTTTGGTGGCCTACTTTGTCTCGTGACATCAGGGAGTTTGTGCAGTCCTGTGGGACTTGCTCTCGCTCCAAGCCTTGCTCTCGCTCCAGTAGTTTGTTGATGCCATTGCCTGCGCCCAAGAGACCATGGACCCATATCTCTATGGATTTTCTTTCCGACCTCCCTGTTTCTCAGAGAATGACCATTATCTGGGTGATTTGTGATAGGTTTTCCAAGATGATACATCTTGTGCCATTACCTAAGTTGCCTTCCTCCTCCGAATTGGTGCCTTTGTTCCTTCAGCACGTGGTTCGGCTACACGGCATTCCTGAGAACATTGTGTCTGACAGAGGAGTCCAGTTTGTTTCCAGATTTTGGAGGACTTTTTGTTCTAAACCTGGTGTTCAATTGTCTTTCTCCTCTGCTTTTCATCCTCAGACCAATGGACAAACTGAGAGAACAAACCAGACATTGGAGACTTATCTGAGATGCTTTGTGTCTGCTGAACAAGATGACTGGGTCTCTTTTTTGCCTTTGGCTGAGTTTGCTCTTAATAATAGGGCTAGCTCTGCCACTTTGATGTCTCCATTTTTCTGCAATTTTGGGTTTCACCCTCGATTTTCTTCAGGACAGACGGAGGCTTCTGTCTGTCCGGGTGTTGACTCTGTTGTGGAGCGTATGCTGCAGATTTGGGACCAGGTAGTGGAGAGGTTGTCCCTCTCTCAGGAGAAGGCCCAGCGATTTGCCAACCGGCATAGGACTGATGGTCCTCGGTTTAAAGTGGGGGACTTGGTCTGGTTGTCCTCAAGAAATATCCCTATGTGAGTTGCATCTCCTAAGTTTAAGCCTAGGTTCATTGGACCTTATAAGATCATGGAGATTCTTAATCCTGTTTCCTTTCGTTTACTTCTTCCAGGGACATTTAAGATCCATAACGTGTTCCACAAGTCCTTATTGAAGAGGTTTGTCGAGCCAGTGGTTCCTATGGCTGTGCCTCCTGACCCTGTTTTAGTTGAGGGCAATCTGGAGTATGTGGTTGAGAAAATATTGGATTCTCGTTTTTCTAGACGGAAACTCCAGTATTTGGTTAAGTGGAGAGGTTATGGTCAGGAGGACAATTCTTGCGTGTTTGCTTCGGACATCCATGCTAGGAGACTGATCCATGCGTATCACCGAGCTCATCCTGACTGACCTGGTTGCACAAATGAGGGTTCGGTGACCCCTCCTCAAGGGGGGGTACTGTTGTGAATGTTTTGGAAATGAATTCTGAGCAGAAGCTCCCTTTCGTGGTTACAAACAGTACTGAACCATTCAATGTGGATTGTCAATCAGGATTCACAGACTGGCTTGATATAAGGGAGGTTCCCTCCCATCATGGTTGCCGGTGATCAATTGTTCTTGTCTCAACTGTGGTTCCTGGTTCACTTGGAAGCTTTCTGAGTCTTGCCTCTTCTTCTGCTTTCAGATAAGATATTTTCTGTTTTTGTTTTTGTGCTTACCATTTGCATATTTCTCTGCATTTCTGTGAGGTTAGCCAGGTTCCCCCCCCCCTGGGGGGCTTGGGGCTCCTCTCGGTTCCGCTGGAGCCACTGTTGTTTGTTCATTTGCCTTTTCCAGTTTTTTCAGTGGCTGCGGCTTAGTTTTGTTACACCAGAGAACTGATTTAGGTGGTAGAGGTCGTGTGATCTCAGGTGTTTTTGTAATTAGTAGCGTTGGCATTTTTTAGGGTTTTTTTGGATTGCAGTGAGTATCCTTTCTATCCTTTTCTGTCTAGGTAGATTGGGTCCCAGCGTTTGCTCATACTATTTTCTGTCTGTGTCTGTATTTCCTCTTGTCTAACCGCCATTACATGTTTGGGGGCTTCCTATGTTCTTTGAGGATCTGCTCCGGGGCAGATAGCTTTCCTCTTTCTATCTTTAGGTGTAGTTAATCTCTCAGGCTGTGACTAGGCGTCTAGGACCAACGTAGGAACGCTCCACGGCTGCCTTTAGTTGTGGTGGTTAGTCAGGGTACTGCAATCCAATAGATTCCAACCTCTCTGGTGTATTGCCGTTTTTGCCTGCTCTCCTCAGCTACCAAAACATAACACTCGGGCCCAGATTTAAGCCTGTAAGTATACACAGTTCAGTTATGTTGCTGGATGTAAAGCAGTGTTTCCCAAACTCCAGTCCTCGTTGCCCCCACGGTCATGTTTTCAGGATTTCCTTTGTGTTGCGCAGATGGTGGAAGTATCATCAAGGTATCAGGAATTCTCTCACCTGTGTAACACTATGGAAATCCTGGAAACATGACCCGTGGGGATTGTGAGGACTGGAGTTTGGGAAACACTGATGTTGTATACTAACCAATTTGTGCTTTCACTTTTCAGGTGAGAGAATTGTCAAGCGGTGGCGGTCAATTAGGGATCGCTTCAAGAAGGAGTTCAACAAAGAGATGCGGGCCCTGAGTGGATCTGGAGGACGCAGGAGCAAGTATAAGTAGGCGCACGCCCTGTTGTTCCTCCAGTCAACGATGGTGACCAGAAGGCAAATATTACCGACCCCATTTAATAAAAAATGTTACATGTCTAACAATTTTTTGGTGTTTCAGCCAGGGCCATGCAATATCAATATATTAATTATATATTTTTTCTCTTTATTGCACAGCACCATCAGCAGCACTCGGGAGCCTGCACAGTTTGACTCTTCTGGGGCGATCCCTCAGGCGAGTCCGACACTGAGGGACACTTCGACAGCCCCGGCCCATCTGCACATTGCCAGCCTTCCCTCACATCTGATCCCTCTGTCCCATCCACCAGCGCTGGAGCATCGTGGCCGACTGCATTGCATGAATGTGTTGGTGAGGATATAGCTTTTCCTTTACCCCACCCCTCGCCGCTGCCACCTCTAGTACACCTGTGGGTTCTGGGCGGCAGCGCCAGAGGGGTCAGGAAAAGAGCTATGCGCCTGAGTTCTTGCATCTGAATGCATCCTTCCAGAACTGTCTGAAAGTGTTGTCTGAGCAAATGGCCGCAGGATTTAATTTGATCAACAGCAATATTCTGGAGTTGAAAGCACTTCTGGTTAGGATGCATTCAAATGCAAGTAGATCTCCAAACCACACATTTTTCCAGCCTGTAGTCGAGCGCATGGATAGGCTATCTCCTGACCAGCAGATGCATGTAATGCAATCGTGCCACTCTACTCTAGCTCAGGTTAGCTCCCAAGCTCCTCCACCCACACCGGTAGTTCCTCCCACACCTGCCCCCCCTCCAGCCACTGTCTCTCCTCCCCCTCCAATGCAATACCAGCAACCTGCCCGGTACCAACATCCTTCCCCATACCAACATACCACCCCGTACCACTTCCAAACCACATCATCCGCGTCTCCACTCCCTGCCCAACCTTCTTCTCCACCCACCAACTCTACTGCCTCCCAATCCATCGACTCCACTCCTCAAACCTTCCAAATTCCAAATCCTACTCCCGGTTACATGTCCACCCATTCTCTTTCTTTCTCCACCCCTTCACCTGTTTTACCTACTGATCCTTCCCCACCACCATCCCATTCCTCTCTCCACACTCCCAATGTCGAAGTGTCCCAAACTGACAGCCCCTCCAGCATTATCTCCACCCCACACTATGTTAATTTATAAAAAAAAAATATTAATATTGTGCTAATAAAATCACAATTTGTTGGTTCAAAATTTTGTCTTTAATTTATTTATAAGGTTAAATATATTTAAAACAAGGTAAAATACTGTGGGTAACGAAGGTAAAATTGATTGGGTATACACAACCAGGTACACAACTTTGGGTAAAAGGTAAAATACTTTAGGTAATATACAACAAGGTACACAAGTTTGTGTAAAACAAGGTTAAATACTGTGGGTACTGAAGGTAAATGACTTTTACAAGGTCCCAGATCAATTTTTCAAACTCTCTCATCCTGCCAGTCTACTCTTCCTTCAGGTGAAATAAAGTATTCATCAAATTTGTCCCTCATTCTGGAAACTGACACAGAACTTCTATACGTAATGTTCTGGTAATCATGCAAGGTGGTTTCTTCAGAGTGGTCATCAATGGAAATCTGTTCCTTGCATATTACAAAATTGTGCAGGACCACACAACCTTTGACCACCTCGTCCATAGTTTCTGTCTTGAGGTTGATAGCAGTCAACAGAACACGCCATTTGGCTGTCAGAATACCAAAAGCGCACTCCACCATTCTTTGTGCTCGTGTGAGGCGGTAATGAAATATTCTTTTAGTTGGCGTAAATCCACTGCTGGAGTATGATTTCAGCAGGTGTTCTGATAGCTGGAAGGCTTCATCCCCTACACAAACAAATGGCATTGGTGGCCCTGATGTTTCAGGCAGCGGTCTAGGGAGTGGGAATTGGAAGGTGTTTCCATAGAGATGACTGTTATGATTGTTGTTCAGTGGCTACTGAAAAACAGAGAGTAGCACAGGCCCCAGGAGGGGAATCCGGCAAACCTCCCACAAAAGAGCAGACAAAAAATGTAGAAGGCAAACACGATAGAAACAAGCAGCAAATAACATATCTGTAAGTAGCAGACGAAGGCAAGACACAAGCTGACTTCCAAATGGACCAGGAAACAACAATTGATCACCGGCGAGGATCATGGGAAGGCAGCTCACTTATATCAGCCCAGTCAGTCTCTCCTGATTGCCAGTCATCGATCGAAGGTGATGGACTACTACTATTCAATGCTGGTTCAATACCCTCAGCAACCACCAGAGGGAGCCCCAACTCAGATGTCATTTCCAAAGCGTTCACAACAGATGACGCCCCATTGCTGACAATTTGAATATTTGTGAATCATTGGAGCGGCCATAGGCCCCAATATCAACCACTATAAATTTGTATTCAGCATCAGCGATGGCCATGAGCACAATGGAGAAATATTTTTTATAATTAAAATATTCGGATCCAGATCCAGCAGGTTTGACAATGCGGATATGTTTCCCGTCCACTGCACCCAAGCAATTTGGAAACTGACAGATTTGTTGGAATTTATCAGCAATTTCCAGCCAACTCTCCGTTGTGGGATGAGGTATAAACTCGCCATGTAAAGAGTCCCACAATGCATGGCACGTGTGCTTCACAATTCCAGAGATGGTGGAAATCCCAAGTCTGAACTGGAAATGGAGTGATGAAAGGGATTCTCCAGTTGCAAGGAATCTGTGAATAAAAAAAGGTGACAAATGAGTTCAAAATAACAGCAATAACATAACAGTTATAACTCAGCTTTAACAGTTGGAGATACTATAAAAAGAAATAGTTAGCGGATCTCAGTGCAGCCAATGATTCCTCAACTCTAGGTAATGGGTAAGTGTCCTTATGTGTAATGCTGTTAATCTGCCTGTAGTCAACACACATTCTCATAGTACTATCTTTCTTTTTAATGAGGACTAATACTGTAGAGCTGCCCAGGGGCTACAACTATCTCTGATTACCTCAGCCTCCTTCATCTCCTGTAGCATACTCTTGGCACATTGATAGTGTGCTGGAGGTACAGCCCAGTACCTCTCTTTATTGGGTGGATGATCTTCGGTGGGGATATGATGTTGAACCCCTTTTGCATGCCCAAAGTCTACAGGGTGTTTGCTGAAAACCCGCACATACTCTCAAGCCACCTGATAAGTCCCATGCTTTTGGTGCGAAGGGGTGGAGTCAGTGCCCACGTGTAGCTGCTGACACCAATCCTCCAGCTGCCCCTCAGAGCCATTGTCCTCCACCTGATTGGATGGAAGCAAGGGTTCTGCTGCCTCTATTGCATTGTTACTGACAGTGAACAGCTTAGCAAGGGTGGCATATCAGAGTAAATGGACCTCTTTTTCCTCACAATTCAAGATGCGTATTGGTACCCTCCCCTTGCGGACTTCGACTATCCCTCTGGCTGTCAGGATGGTGGGTCTACTATCAGAGTACACTGGTTCTTCCAGGGCCTGGTAATCTTGACCCCTGAGGCTTATTGCTGCCCAACACCAAATTAACATTTCACTCCTAGATAGGGAATGGGGAATGGATCACTCACTCTGACACTGCCGACTTCTCCACCAGACAGCTCTACCTGTCTCTGCATCAGTGCTTTGATCTCCTTTTGAATGACTCACTGCTGACTGGAACTGGCGGTCTCGGCTACCTGTTGTAACAAAAAAATAATTTCTGCAAGACAATTTTCTATTACATTGGTGCCTAAAGTAATCATAGGATGGCATTCTCGTTTGTCAATATCAACTATGATCAAACCTTGCAACTGCAATTCTCGGCCAATGGTCACCTTTTTATACCCCACCTGAGGCAAGGGTTGACCATTACTGGCAAAGATGGTAAGGTGTTTATCTGGGCTGCGAGTAATGTCTGAATCAGGACAGTACTGCTTAAAGAGCACATATGGCATCGTTGTCACCTGGGAGCTGGTGTCCAGTAAGGCGTTCATCATGAAGCCATCAATCACGACGGGCAGGACTGGCCGTCCTCCATGTCTCACCAACTTTGTGGGCCTGGTTGTCTTACTCCTGGGGGGTTGGCCCTCTGCCCCAAGGGTTGCTCGTTTAAATGACAGAATCTTGTGATGTGCCCCGCCTTGTTGCAGCGGCGACAGATGGGCTGTCCATCGTCGTCGTAGCGATCACTGTCTCTCACTCTGGTCAGTAGAATCTTCCTCTGCCGTCGCCACGGGACGTCATCTGGACTGGTGGCCAGCTGAATTTTCTTCTTTGGTGTCTCTTGCATGCACTGCACAGTTTTAGGGAGTGCAGCCACACTTTTGGTCAGTTCATGCACCTGGAAACGTAGATCTGCAGAAGAGTCATTATCTTGGGTTGGCGTGTCAGCCTCAAAGGGGTTCCGGGGAAAGGATGCTGCCCCCTGTGGGTATGTAACGGCTGCGCACCTAGAGGGCACTGTGCCGCTAAGATTTTGTTCATGCAGCACCCGGATGGCCCTGTCTTTAAAGTGTGCAAAGTCAAGTTCAGGATTTTGTAGGGCCATTATGCACAGCTGTGCCCTTTGATTGTTAGGGAGGGTCAGCCTGCTTCATGGCCCGTAGCGCCTCCTGTAGGTTAAGAGCACAGTCCTGTATACTGTCCTGCACCCTTTGTTTGCACCCAAAGAATCTCATTTTTATCTCTGCTGCAGTGCGGGTGTCAAAGGTGTCCTTCAGCCTGGCCAAGATTTGTTTGACAGTTCTTTTGTTAGTGCCCAGCCATGACTTTACTTCCCTCTGGGCCGCACCGGTTAACTGGCAAGTGAGGATGCTGACTTTTTGACTCTCAGACAGTGGGTACACTTTAAACAAACTACATAGTCTCTCCTTGAAATCAATCAGGGTGTGTGACTCCCCTGAGTACTGCGGTAACCAGGCCGCTCCCGGTATGTATGGCATCAATAGCGGCATTATGGAGGCTGTAGCTGCGGTTGCCGCTGGATCCGGCCAGTGTATGGGTGCTGCGGCCGCCGCTAAATCTGGCTGCATCATGGGGGCTGCGGCCACCACTGCGTTTCCACCTGGATGGGACATTTTCTTTCCCCCAAGTGAACCTCAGCCAGGCCCTGCATGCTGTTATTGTTGCAAGCGGCTGCTCCGCAGACAAGATCGATGGAGCTCCTCCAGATTTTTCCCATTGGGGCCTCTTGCTTCCGCTCACCACAGATCGTGGCCCATGCTTTACTTTGCGCTCTTCTCTGGGCTCTGCCCACGACGGCATGCCTCTTTGCTTCCCGCACGCCGTGTGGCACAGTAATGGCAGCAATTTCACAGTTCACTTAAGTCTCTGGCACACAGTACCCGGCTATGCCGGGGTACGCATCCTGTTCGTGATGCCAAAATGGAGCACCCACCAGGGCCGTGGGGTACTCAATACCGGACCGGTTCTTAAGGGGATGTGTCACGGCAGCAGTGACCCAGTCCATGGCCCTGGGCGTCCAATGAAAATGATAAAAAGGGGATGATAAAGTTCATGACGCCACCTGTGGTATTCGGCAATAAAGATGTTAGCCTACGCTGCTTCAGAGTCCACTGGGGCTGATGGTGATGCAGCAGAGTTGTTACAGCTCTCCACAGGTAGAGCTAGGCCCCAGAGCAACTATATGTGTAAGAGATGATGGTAATTGTAGTGCAGGGCAGATGACGCAGCAAATAATTGTGAGGACACAGCAGGGTGCAGTCTTTTCAGTTTACTCACAGTTTGAGGTCAGACAAGGGCACTGAGTACAGATGTAATGGAGATCCAGGCAGCCTGGAAGCAACTTAGGATCCACTAACCCAGATGGGGTGGAAGCCTCCTTTCTGCGCTGTCCTATGTGGTCCTTGCTGCCTAAAGCTATGCTTGGTCCTCTGTTCCTTACTGTCCTGTGGTACTTGTCTGTATGGCAGGCAGCTTGAGCTTATTGCAGGTGTCGCTCCTCTATGGCAGCTCCGGGCTCTGATCTGCTGCTGTGCCATCAGGCGCATGATGGAGCCAGGAGGCCTGCATGCCCTCCAGATTTGGCTGCTGGGACTGTCGTACCTGTCCAGCCACGGACTTCGGTGTCCGGTTTCAAGTGCTCTGCCCTAGGGTGAGCTTGGTCACAGCTCTAGTCCCCAGGGTTTCCTAAACTTCTCCTTTCCTCTCTCTTTATTCTGCTCTTGGTACGAGCTCCTCACAGCTCCTGTCCTTTGTCCAGACTCTCCTAGACTGCAACTAACTAACTCCACCTCCAGCCCAGAACTTACAGGAAAGCTCCCCTGAAACTGGGTTTAGAGCTCCCCCTTCTGGTCTGGAGTAGGAAAAGTGTTGGATGTTGGTAATACCTGGCTAAGGGACTCCTCTTTGCTTCCAGGCATTTCATCACCCCCTGTGAGGGACGCAATCTCACTGTGGCAACTGGACTCCTGGGGTGCCACACTGGAAACTGGGAAATACGGCGATTGATGATAAGTATGCTATTGCACTTATACTACAGTGCTTTAAATACACCTTTACACAGGTTTAGGGAATAAACCATTTCTTGGGAGGGCCTCTTTCACATTAGATATCATATTTTTATGTCAAAGTCTACATCTTGGTGTAGCTGTTCTACAGCATTTGTTCATTTCATACATGACATTGGAACAAAGTATAAACCAAGTGTCACTGTCTGTCCTATTTACATTTTCATTTATTTTGCTCAAACCTAGTTCAGTGATTTCCCCAAAGATGTGTTAATAGCATCACTAAGGCCCAGAGGGTGGGATATAGAATGTCCTGTTGACATTTAAATTGGTACCATTTTGAAATGGGAAACTGCCACCCAGGGGCAATAAGTGATATGTGCATGTCCAGATTAAATGTATCTCTGTGATTTTTATTGACTTCCCCTAGGGGGGAAATAACCGTTTAAATTCCTACCTATTAAATGAATTTTAGATGCCTGCAGGGTGAGTGTATTGTTAAATGTATTGATCCAAATGGCTTCTTGGTAGAACAAAATGATATGAGACTCGCAATAGGGTGTAGACTGTGATTTACTTGCACTTTTGCATGGACGAGTACTATGCAACACATAATGTTAATCCAGCATAATTACTGCACTGTATTTAATAATTTTAGATATGGAACAGGAAACTAAAATAAAAACAATCCGTCATAATCTGTAAGAAGCATCAAGCTTTCAAGTTATTATGAAACTGCGATTGGACTTTAACGCTAAAACTTGCACTAATCAGATATATTTATATATCTAACAGAAAAATAATAAATAGAGCTGAGCTGATCGATCCACGTAGGATGGAGTTCAAGTTGATTTGCAGTCTCAAATATATTTAAACATTTTTAAATTCGATTCACAAAATAATAACCTTGCTCGGCATAATTTTCCACACTGCTGAATTATCAGAGGGCTTGCTAAGTACATTTTTCTTTTCAATGTCGGCCTCTCATAGTGTCCTGAAGTTATGACATTTTAACATTTTAATTATCATATTGTATAGTGGTGCCATCAGAAATCAGCTGTTTCCAGCTGAGCACAGTTTGTAGTTTTTATGGTGGTTTTCCATCTCCAGAGTCAATAGGTAAGTACATCATACATCTGTGACCTCGTCTCCCGGTACTTACCCGCACACAACCTCCGATCCTCACAAGAACTCCTTCTCTCCACCCCTCTTATCTCCTCTTCTCACAATTGCATACAAGATTTCTCCTGCGCATCCCCCCTACTCTGGAACTCTCTACCACAACATATCAGACTCTCGCCTACCATGTAAACCTTCAAAAAGAACCTGAAGACCTACCTCTTCCGACAAGCCTACAACCTACAGTAACCACCGATCCACCAAACCACTGCATGACCAGCTCTACCCTCGCCTACTGTATCCTCACCCATCCCTTGTTGATTGTGATCCCTCGCGGGCAGGGTCCTCTCTCATCCTGTACCAGTCGTGACTTGTATTATTTAAGATTACTGTAGTTGTATTTATTATGTATACTGTAACCCACCTCACATGTAAAGCGCCATGGAATAAATGGCGCTATAAATAATAAATAATAATAACCTGTACAGTGTAAGCTTTTGTGATCAGGTTGTTCTGTCTCTCTATTTTTTCCCCACACTTGTAGAATGTAAGCTCTTATGTTCAGTGCTGTTCTCTCCTCTCCCCATGTGTATTGTATGGGCAATTTATGCAAATTTATACACTGCAAATCAATTTTGTTTGGAAAACATGATGAATTTAAATAAAAAAGTGTCCATTATTAATAATATTAGTAATAATAACATACTGTAAGTGTACAGGGTTCACTGTCAGAAATTCTATGGAATAATGGAAAATTTGGTAAAATAGCGAACTTTAGCAGTACGGATATTGGATCAGTAAGGGTTTCGGTAAGTTAACCAATTTTTTGCTAATGGAAAGGTTAAAACATACTATACATAAAACATTGTGTATTCCCAAAATACTGTATATATGTTCAATATATGCTCTCAGTTAATATTCATTCTCTTTAGTAGCGGGCACATGTGAATGCCCGGCAGCTGGAGGAAGCCGGCGGCTGCAGCTAACACTGTGCCTGCTGTTAAAGATCACTATATATTCACTGCTTCACACGCTCATAGTCCCAGAATGGGGAGCAGTGAGTATTCTAGCAGCTGTCCTCAGCTTGTAAGCAGCGCATGACGTCACTGTCATGCGCTGCTTACAAGCATAAATCAGTGCCGGCATTGGAACAGGAAGCTGCGAGGGGGTGCAAGAAGGTAAGTAGAATGTTCTTTTTTTTAATGTTTTTTTGATGGGGCCATGCATACCAGGAAGGAGATGGGGGCCCTGCATACCAGGATAGGGATGATGGGGGCTATGCCTACCAGGATAGGGATGAGGGGGCCATGCCTACCAAAATAGAGATGAGGAGGCCATGGCTACCAGGATAAGGATGAGTGGGCCATGCCTATCAGGCTAGGGATGAGGGGGCCATGCATACTCAGATAGGGATGAGGAGGCCATGCATACCAGGATAGGGATGAGGAGACCATACATACCAGGATAGGGATGAGGGGGCCATGCCTTCCAGGATAGGCATGAGGGGGCCATGCATACTAGGATAGGGATGACGGGGCCATGAATACCAAGATAGGGATGAGGAGACTATGCATACCAGGATAGGATTGAGGAGCCATGCATACCAGAATGGGGATGAGGAGGATATGCATACCAGGAAAGGGATGAAGGGGGCATTCATAGCAGGATGGGGATGAGGGACCATGCATACCTGTGTTGGGGAAATATATATATAACAGGATAGGGGATATTAGTACAGAATTGACCACATTTTAAGCTTCATTTTTTTTTCTAATTTCCTCCTCTAAAACTGAGGTGTGTCTTATGGTCCAAAAAATATGGTAGTTCTGAATTAATCCACTTAGTAATAAGCCAATGGGTTACAAGTAGTGATGAGCGAGCATACTCGGTAATGCTCGGTGCTCGCCCAAGCATCGCTGTACTCACGGTGCTCGATGAGCACTGAGCATTTCTGGGATTGTTTGGCGGGAGTCCCCGCCCTGCATGTTTGGCGCTCTTTAGAGCACCAATCAACATGCAGTGATTGTCTGCCACGCACTGTAATGCTGCAGCCATGTTGGCTGTGGCATTACAGTGATTGGTTGGCCGCACATCAGGTATATATCAGACCTGGTGCCACCCTGCTCGTCACATTCAGATCCAGAATCACATAGTGTAGGGAGAGTTGCTGCCGAGATTGGGTCAGATTTGAGGGTTTCAAAGTTAGTGTGGATATACCATAATTGAATACACAAATCCAGCTAAATCAACAGTCCTTCTAAGGACTAATTACAGGGTATATAGATTGAAGTGATAGGTAGCCAAGGAGTTTATGTGGGTATATACTGTACATATCAGAGCAAGGCATGCAAGCACTGTATGTGGGTATATAGATATCACTGCTAGTCAGGCAGGCATTGTATGTGGCATACTTCATTGCATACATCAAGAGGGTCCATTCCATTACTGTCTCCTGCTGCTGCTGGCCTATTACATGTATTGACTGTATATACATAGCCCCAGGTATTAGTGGCCAGGAATTTTTTTTTGCATCTTAATTCTGTTTATTTAATTCAAAAGCAATCCAGAGCACACATTTTTTTTCTCCATTTGCTTGTTGACACTGCAGAATACAGCCAGATCCTTTTCATAGTACAGCATGAAAATCCAGCTATTTTAAACAGGTTTGCCCGTCCCAGCGATCACATCTGAGTGACAGTCAAGTCTGAGTAGCAGTGAGTCTGGACCGCATAATCCTCACCCTGATCTTCCTTCCTCCTACCATGCCGAGTGCCCGGAGACAACTGATCCCACACTTGGACACTCCGAAGAACTTTCCACTTTTCCATTTATAGATTCGGGCCTCTCGCCCAGTCCACTTGAAGCGCTGCAAGATGAGATCACATGTAGCAATACCCAAATATTTGAGCAGCCACAGTCACACGAAGGTGACGGTGGGAACGTGACACAAGAGGTGAACGATGATGAGACACAATTGCCAGAAATTCAGGAGGAGTACCAGGGTGTGGAAGTGTAAGGCGAGGTGGTTGATGATATAGTAACTGACCCAACCTGGCAGGAGGACATGCAGAGCAAGGACAGTAGCACACAGATGGAGAGAGGCGTAGCACCCCAACAGGCAGGAAGAAGCAGTGTGGTGGCCTCAGACAGAAGGCAAGCAACCATTCCTCATAACACCAACACAACAGAAGTTGGCAGAACAACTGTTAGGTCTTCCCGAGTCTGGTTGTTTTTTAAAGACTCTACCAATAACCCCAAACAGGCCATTTGCACCACCTGCCATGCCCGCATCAGCAGGGGTAGCAAAGCCTGACCACAAACAGCATGATCAGGCACATGACAGCAAAGCACCCAATTTTGTGGGCTGAACCCCAGGTTCCAGGAACAGTGTCTGCGGGTGACACCACTGCTTCTTGAACTGTTGTGCGTACAAGCTAATCCCCTGTCCACGGTGCATGGGAAGATGACTCCTGCCCTGCACCTGTCGTTGCCCACACTCAACTAGAACCATCATCAAGCACGTCCACGTCTTTGTCTCTGCACAGCCTTCAGTTGTCCATAACCCAGTCATTGGAACACAAGCGGAAATACACAGCCAACGCCCCACAAGCCACAGTACTAAATTCACACATTTCTCATCTGCTTGAGCTCGTAATGTTGCCTTTTAGGTTTGTGGAGATGGAAGCTTTCCGCAACCTGACGGTGGCGGCCATCCCAAGATACTCGATCCCCAGCTGCCACTATTTCTCCCGGTGTGCCATCCCGGCATTACGCAAGCACGTGACCCACAACATTACACGTGCCCTCAACAATGCTGTTACTGGGAAAGTCCACCATCCCTGCCCACCATGGACACGGGGACAAGTGCTTGTGGGCAGGGATGGTACATCTCGCTGACAGCACACTGGGTTAATATAGTGGAAGCCGGGACCCAGTCGGACCTTGGGATGGAACATGTCCTCCCGATGCTGAGGATTGTGGGCCCTAGGTCAATCAGGGTTGCCCCCACAGTGTACAGCTCCTGCACCTCATCATCCTCCTCTTCAGCCTCCATCTCAGAAATGACCACATCAGTCACAAGTTTGAAGCACTGCAGCACTGCCTCAGCCAAGTGGCAATAGGCTGTGCTAAAGCTAATATGCTTAGGTGACAAACCTCACAATGCTGAAGAGTTGTAGACAGCTCTGAAAGAGCAGGTAGATCTGTGTCTTACACCGCTGAACCTACAGCTAGGTATGGTCGTGTGTGACAATGGCTGGAACCTGGTGGTGGCTCTGAGGAGAGGCAAGCTCACATACGTACCATGCCTTGCCAATGTGCTTAACCTCATGGTCCAGCAGTTTATCAAAAGCTACCCAGAGCTGATTGTGAAAGTACGCCACCTGTGTGCCCATTTTAGAAAGTCAGCTATAGCTTCCACCACTCTTGCCTTGCTTCAGCAGTGTTTACAGCTTCTGGCTCACTGACTGGTGAATGATGTCCCCATGCATTGGAACTCTACATTGCATATGTTGGATAGGATTTGTGAGCAGCAGAGGGCAATTGTTGACTACCAGCATCAACAAGGCTGTTGGTATTCAGTTCAGACTCCACACATAAAACCTCAGGAGTGGACATGGATGTCAGACATATGTACCATCCCACAAAACTTTGAGGAGTCCACCAAAAAAGTGAGTGGTGATGATGCCTTAATTAGCATCACCATCCCACTTCTCTGTATTCTGAAAAGCTCTCTGCTCACAATGAAAGAGGATGCATTGCAAGCAGAGCATGATAAGGTAGAGCAAGGAACCATACAGGGTGATTACACACAGCTCAGCCTCATCTCATCCCAACGTGGATTGTTTGACAATGAGGAAAAGGAAGAACAGGAGCTACTTTCATGCGCTATAGACAGTACTACAATCACAACTGTCATACCGTCTGTTCAGCATGGATCGCCTGAGGACAGGGAGGAGGAGGACAGCATGGTCAGTCATCCTCTTGATGAGGACACAAAAGTCTTGCCTGTTAGCAGTCTGGCACGCATGGCTGAGTTTATGTTACGTTGCCTTTCCCGTGATCCTCTTGTTCTCAAAATTTTGGGTGACAGTCATTACTGGTTGGTGACACTTCTAGATCCACGCTACAGGGAGAACTTTAGGTCTACTAAAATGGGGCAGTACCAAAAGGCCCTTGTTGCATCATTATTAAAAAAATTCCCATCTGAAAACGCTGGCGGCAGAGGTCACCGTTCGTTGTACAAGCAAGGAGTATAGGCGAGAGAGACACAATTCCAATTCAGCAGAGGCAGGGGAACACTGTCAAAGTTCTGGGAGAGTTTTCTCAGACCCCCTATCACACAGGCTCTGAGGCGTGGGGTACTCTCACAAGGAGTGGAAAATTTGGGAAGATGCTGAAGGAGTACCTTGCTGACCGTAACAATGTCCTCCATGATTCCGCTGTGCCTTATAATTATTGGGTATCCAGGCTGGACACGTAACATGAACTGGCTCTCTGCGCCTTGGAGATCCTGGCCTGCCCTGCCACTAGCATTTTGTCAGAGCGTTTTTTTAGTGCCGCTGGTGGAATTATAACTGAACAGCGCATCCGCCTGTCAACTGAAAATGCTGACAGGCTGACTCTTATAAAAATGAACAAATGCTGGATTGGGCCAAACTTCTCTACACCACCAAATGATAACAGCGAAACATAACCGCAAGTACAGTATCTGTTTTTGGGAGGTGTATTCCCTTGCACCTCTTCACACCCACACATGGGTATACGCTCCCTGATTTTGGTATTTGCTGTTATCCTCCTCCTTCTCTTCATCATCCACCACCACTAGATCATAGCCACGTTAGTGTGCTAAATGGTGTTTATGATGCCCGTAAAAAAATGTTTACACAGTATGTTGATGTGTACCCCCCAAGGGAAAATGTTTATCAGCCCATACACATAGTGTATGGGCAATACAAGTATAGGAGACCCGCTTCTTTAAATTGGGAAATAATTTATAGGAGGACATCCTCCATGTGTCTTTAGACACCACCACTAGATCATCAGGGTGAACGTGTCCGTGATGCAACAACCACGTTAGTGTTTTTAAGGGTGTTTATGATGAATACTCTTATCAGCCGCTGCCTGCTCTCACTGTTATCAGTTAAATACAGCTCTCAACATTGTGCCCTGATCGCACTGATTGCTGTGGGAGCAGGGGACAATGATGTGAGTTTTCTTCAGCACCTGGCGCTCGAGAACAGTGTGAACAGTGCCACCGATTCCCAGGCGCCGATAAGTGTGATACTGATGCGGCACATGGGTGGAACACAGTTGCCACACATATAACACACATATTAAACACACATACAAAAGGATAGCTCAGGCACAGGTTCTTCCAGTATCGGAAATATCAGGATGTGTGAAAGAGCACTTAGGCACAGTTCACAGGCAACAGTCCTGTGCGGCAGCCGTCTTTCCACAATTTCCCTGCACGTTCACTTTACTTTGCAAAGCCACAGATGCTTTACTTGCCAGACCCATTATAATGATCATGTAACTTTTCAGGTGACACAGCTGTTTCCCTGGGCATTTTGTTTGTGCAGGGAAATAGTGAGAAGACCACAGCTGCATAGAGCTGCATGATTTCTGCATGTGAACACAGACTAATGTGGCATTCCTGAGGGTTCAGTCGCCACAGAGGTACTGCATTTCAGCCAGAGATGAGGTATCCCACCTTTCAGGTAAGATGGAGACACTACACCTGGCTCTGGCAACACTACATCCATCACATACACTAGCTCAGTTCCTTTAGCATGCCTGTAGCTAGCAAACGGTGTTAGATGGTTGGTGGAGCTTGTGGGTCAGAGCAAGAGTTAGAGGGAAGTTAGGGAGAGTCTTCCCTTAGGGGGAGAAGAAGACAGACGTGCATAGGCAACCCTCCTGTAGGGGAGGCGGGAAGAAATAGAACAGTGCAGCAGGCTCCAGGTCCTGAGGAGCTGCTCACAGATAGAAAGACAGAAAGAAGGTTCCATGTAGGGGAAAAGGGATTTCTCAGAGGCACGGCTGAGCAGAAGGCTACCCGTGGGGCTCGTTCCAGGCTGACGGACGTCAGCTGGGAAAATCCAGGTCGCAGAAGGGACTCGGCCCCTAGACTAGTGGAGAGTACAACAGGACTCAGATAGCAAGCCGACAGCTGTGACAACTTTAGGGGTCACAGCCACAGCCACAAGCATCTTCTCCGGGAAGGAAAGCTATATAGAATCAAGGAAATGCCTGGGTCACGTTGTCCTACTGGATTCGCAGCTACCGGACTGGGACACTGCTTGTGAGGTGCTGGGAAGGAAGAAGGAGTGGGAATCAGCACAGAGAGATGGCCAGGGAAGGCATATACTGACAGGGAGCTTTGGACTGGTGTTCTCCATCTACCTTGGAGTTGGCTGGACTCCTCACCTGGAGGACGTGGCACCAAGCGGGCACCTGTACTGCATGCACCTGAACTGTGAGTAAAGCCTTGGAAACTGCATCTGACTGTCTCCTCAAATATTCCTGCGGCACACACTCCACTCAGCTACATCCCCCAGCATCATTACTTTCAACAACATCTCTTTCTGCCCTGGGACAACAAGCTTCATGAACACTTTACTACAAACTCTATCATCTCTTTTATTGGACACCCAGGGCCACGGACTGGGTCACTGCTGCCATGACACATCCCTTTAAGACACCAGCCATGTACCGAGTATCCCATTGCCCTGGCGGATGATCCACTAACTTACTTTATGCAGCTATTTTTTGCAAAATGAAACGTGAACGTGATATAAGTCCTACTTCTGAGACAGAATGGCAGAGCATCTATGATGTGAGTAAGAAATAAATCAATAATACTTCACATTGATTTACTCAATTTGTCATACTCTATAGAATTAATATCATCAGGAAAATGCCCAAGGTGTGGTGTATGGGATTCAGATATCTCTCATATGTGGTGGCAGTGTTCAAAAATTCAACCATTTTGGCACAACTGAGTTAAAACATAAATTAAGTAACTGAAATGTGAACTACCAAGTACACTGGGGATATTTATATTAGGGAGTTTTGCATAATTGCAAGAAAAAGAAATAAATTAATGCTATAAATAATATTTTTCAATGATCGTCTCGTAATTGCACAAACTTGGATGCGCTCGGAAGCACCGCATGTGACACTATATTTAATTTGTTACTAATATATGCAGGATGAAAAATGGAGTTATGTCAAAAGGAACAAGATACAAATTTATTGGCATCACTGGAGTTTATAGATGTCACTTTGATGGTGTGGAAACAATATATATTTGCCTTTTTCCTCTTCCCTGATTTGCATAAATATGACCTTACTTTTCTTTTTCTATTCTGTAGCAGACGTGAAGTAGGGTGGGTTCAGGATGATGGGGTAGAGGTGAGGGGGAAAATTGTATTTATGTAAATTTTTTATATAAACTTTTCTTATAAAAACTTTGTTTGTATACCGTATTTCTTTCTGCAAAACCAATAAAGAATATTTAAAAGCAATATGCAGTGACC
Organism: Oophaga sylvatica; assembly: GCA_033576555.1. NCBI lineage: Eukaryota > Metazoa > Chordata > Amphibia > Anura > Dendrobatidae > Oophaga > Oophaga sylvatica. The sequence continues at coordinate 355,199,067 of JARQOD010000006.1, forward strand.
AGAAAAAAAAACAGAGTACCCACCTTTTAGCACTCCTGCCATTTACCTGCTAGAAAGACCTGCGGCAATATAGTAAGTGCTGCAGCCTCTGTAGTGTTTGCATTGTTGCATTTACCTGCACGTCACCTAACTAATAGCCAATGTGCACAGAATCGCTGCATTGTCCAAAAGTGTTATTTCAAGGTAATAAAAGTCTGGGACCACAGAGATTTGGGGGTAAAGCTCAATTTGGTCCCCTCTATTCCCAATGGTGATATTTACATGCACAATTTCACTACTATCCACTGGACCTTAAAGGGGTTTTACTACAAACAAAAAAAACATTTTAATCAATAGATCTTGGACTAATAATACGTTACACAATTGGGTGAGTTTAAAAAATGTTCCTGTGCTGAGATAATCTTATAAATGTGCCCCTGCTGTGTACTGTAAACAAGAAAACCCCTGTTTGGGAGAGAAGAACAGACAAATCGAGGTGCCCTAAGTGCATAAATACAATAAACAGTATAATATTCTTTGATGGGTGCACAAGTTCATGCATTTACCTGATGGAGGACTAATATGGCTTTAAAACGTGTATCCTCAAAAAAAATTTCTGGGGTACTTTTCAATGGACAGGGCTTGCAGCTTGCATCAGGTAGAACCAAGTGAAAGAGCCAGACACAGGCTCACACAGGACAAGTAAATCAAAGCAAACACATCCAGCCCATGAATGGCAGCGCTTCCCAGGACTCACATCAAAGGATGAAATGTTGAATTTTTTCTTCTTTTTTATTATTAGATAGGAGGAGATACAATGCGTTTCAGATACAGTATATTATTATTATTATTATTATACATTTATATAGCGCCATTTATTCCATGGCGCTTTACATATGAAAAGGGAAAAATATAGACAGGTACAATAAACATGTGCTAGACAAGGGACACACAAGTACAGAAGGAGAGAGGACCCTGCCCGCGAGGGCTCACAGTCTACAGGATATATCCTTCTTCTGGTATCATAAAAACACACAATGCAATTCCTTGTATTCCTTGTAGTGTGTTTTTATGATACCTGAAGAAGGATATATACTGTATCCAAAACACGTTGTATCTCCTCCTATCTAATAATAAAAAAGAAGAAAAAATATCATCCTTTGATGTGAGTCCTGGGAAATGCTGCCGTTCATGGGCTGGATGTGTTCGTTTTGATCTGCTGTGTACTGTATGGCCGTGTCTGACCGTACAGAAACATAGTCTGATCATACCGCATCTATTGGGCAGGGGAGGAAGAAAAAGAGTATACAGACATTACAGCATGGGATCACAGCTGATTTTTTCTGTGAGGTGAAACATGCTTTTAATTCACTTACGGGTGCATTATTCAAATGATGAATCGGGGCTATGGTCTTGCCACGTTACATCTTCTTTAAGTCTTTCTATATAAGGGGATGCAATATACAGTTGTTAAAGTTGCTGCTATTTCTGCACACAGTGCTTTAAATTATCCTTATGCTATTTTGCTCTAGTAGTAACAATTTTATCTGGCCCATTTTGGGGGTTCTGTGTGAAATTATGACCAATTTGCTTTTTTTTTTCTGTTTCTTGTGTTGTTCCAATACACCCAAAGGAAATAAACGTGTGTATAACATAACATGTGTAATTGCAATAATTTTCTGAGAGAAATACTTCATTTTTGGAACAATTTCAAGGATTCCAAAACATTCGGCCATGGCTGTATTGTATAAGTACCACGACCTGGTATTCGTGATGAGTGAACGTGCTCGGATACGGTGTTATCCGAGCATGTTCGTGTGCTAACAGTGCTTTCGGCGTGCTCGCAAAATATCCCCAAGCCTCCGGTCCTGCATGTCTCATGGCTATTAGAGAGCCGCAACACCGGCAAGGACTGCCTGTTTGTTTGGCAATCCCTGCATGTCTAACAGCCGCGAGACATGCAGCGCAGGGACTCAAACATATTTTTCGAGCACGCCGAAGACACTCGGTTAGCACACGTGCATGCTCAGATAACACCTTATCCCAGCACGTTCGCTCATCACTACCTGGTATGTATTGCTAATTTATAAAATTTTTGCAGGCTGTAATCTTTAGTTGTTAAAGTCCATCTAATAAAAGTGCAAGTCTTTATCCAATTGTTTTTTTTTTGTTTAAGAAAGAAAATATTTGTTAGGACAAAGTCTGACAATTGTAGAATTAATTTTCCTTTGAAGAGAAATCCTTGTTTTCCCCATATACACCTAAAACCTGAATTTTTGGGGATGTTAGTAAGTGGCTTGTCATATCCATTAGGCACCAGTAGGCAGTCCATTCATCTATTCATTGTGCATCAGCATTTTATTAGAAAAGTCAATTGTGACTAATAAAAAGAAATGACTACTTTGTGTGTAAGAGCTGATTTAGTACTACTTAGCTTTTAGCTAGAAATAGAACCAGAGCCTGAAACCATAGGCAGTAGTTGTAGGTTTTATAAAGTGTATCTACCAGGAATAGCAGACACTAGAAGGCAGTCACTTGTTGTCTTGTTTCTCAAATTGCAAATATGTTTTTAAATCTGTAGCTGAGTTAGCAACTAAAGGGAATAAGCATCAAGAAAAACAAGTTGTTACATTGATCATGTTACCTCTCACCTCCATGCATGCCCTTGTTAAATATTTAGCAGTTTTTTCCCTAAACTAGCGGAAATGTTTCGCTTTTAGTGTATGCTGATATTTAGTATGCAAATGTATCAACGTTAATGTAAATCAGGACACATTAGCGAAAATGAAGACTGAAATTGCTTCACATTACTCCCACAATGACGTTTCTATTTTGTACAACTCTCAATTTGAAGCACTTGTTAAATTCTAAACGTTTTCTTTATATAAGGTTTTTTTTTTAGTAACGGTTGATGCACATTAGAAAACAAATAGCAAAAAAATACAAAATAAATGCTAACAGTCAAAGACCTAACCTAACCATACTGCCATTAATAAATTAATGATAAAAACCTATTACAGTACTGAAGATTTTCATGGTGCTTTCAATTTATTAAGAGCACAGGTAAGCTCATTTTCATAAAAAAAAAGATAAGAATGAATCACAGAATATTAAAATTAATGAAGAAGAACCTTTAAGAGCAGCATGGAGTGAGGAGCAGCTCTTGGGAGATCTGGAGGGCAAGCTTTGAAGAGGAGATCAAGATACTGGAAATGAATAAAGTTGTAAGAGTCTTTAAATTATGCCAAGATGTATAACTTTTTTTAGCATTTTATTTATTTCTTCAATCTACTTTTAAAATGGACAAAATTGCACATTAAAGAGTATCTCCTTACTGGGCTGATTTTTTTTTGTACCATCTTGCTTAGAACCATTTCACAAATCTGGTAGAGTTGGGTGAAGTTTGGGTCTGGGTGCATAATGTTATTGTTGCTGCCAATATCAAAGTTCCATTCCATTCACTTTAACCTCTTAGTGACCAGGCCAAATTTTTGAAATCTGACCAGTGTCGCTCTATGTGGTAATAAGTCTGGAACGCCTCAACATATCTCATTGATTTTGAGATTGTTTTTTTAAATGACACATTGTACTTTATGAAAGTGTTAAATTAATGTCGACATTTTCTGCATTTATTTATAAAAATATCAGAAATTGTGGATAAGGAAATTACTTAAAATAACATAGAATAAAAAAAAAAAAATATTGAACCAGGAGGCAGAGGTCCAAGTGGAGGAGAGCTTTGCATGTGTAGTTTACTGTATTTGTTCAATAATTAACAAAAAAATGAAAAAAAAAGACTTAGTGTACCCCTTATATTTAATAACCAGCCAGGGATAAGCAGATAGCTGTGAGCTGGTCTTTCCTAGTGTATCCTCACCCATCCCTGTAGACTGTGAGCCCTCGCGGGCAGGGTCCTCTCTCCTTCTGTACTTGTGTGTCCCTTGTCTAGCACATTTATTGTACCTGTCTATATTTTTCCCTTTTCATATATAAAGCTCAATGGAATAAATGGCGCTATATAAATGTGTAATAATAATAATAATTAGGCTGGGAAGGGGCCAATATACATGGACCTTCCCAGCCTACTAATAGCAGCTCCAGCTGTTTGCTCTGACTTTGCTGGTTATTAAAAATGGGAGACCCCAGAAAAAAATGACATAGGGTCCTCCATATTTTTAACAACCAGAAACGGCAAAGTAGACAGATGTTGGCTGATGTTAATGGACTGGGAAGGTGCATGGCTATTGATCCCTTCCCAGCCTAATAAGACCAGCCTTCAGCTGCCGGGTCATTCCATGATAGCTTACGTTACAACATAATATAGTAACTTACATTACAATGATCAGTGTTTTTCCTATGATGGTAACTCATTGTAACGTAAGTTACTATCACTTTGTAACGTATGTTACTATATTATGTGGTAACGTAAGTTATCAACATTTCTTGTTATGAAAAATTCTGTTGCATTTAACTTAAGAGGTTAAAATAAATTTGTTAAAGTTGCTTGGACTATGTTGTTTTAATACAATAAAAATAGTGCTTCTCCCGTTTACCAGAACAGATAATTTGGCAGTCTCATGATGGACAATTGCCTTTCCTTTTTTTGCAACGTAAGTTTTCAAGTAACAACACTGTATTTTGTATTTAATTTTGTTGTTGAAAAATCAAACTGTTTTGAAATCTATTGAGAATAGTTTAATTTACAATATACATTCACTCATTTTTGTGGCTGCCTTCAAATAACAGTCTTTAGCCAGTTTTTGGCTTGTGACTGTAACATAAGTTACCATGGAATGACCCTGCCCCAGAAATGGTGCATCCATTAAATGTGCCAATTCTGGCACTGAGCCTCGACTCTTCATGATTGCCCTGGTGCAGTGGCAATCGGGGTAATGGGATTATGGTGTTGATGTCAGCTGTGTAATGTCCACTGACATCAAGCCTAGGGGTGGACTTACCGCTGATGCAGCTGCACAGGGGCCCCAAAGGAGAGGGGGTATGATCAGTTGCTGAAATGTCTTGGTTTCTCATTGAACCAGCAGTAGAGTCTACACTAAGAGAGGAAGAAGGGGGCCCATACCTGAGTCTTTTGCCATCAGAGAAGGGAGTGCACGCTGAAAAATATGTTAGAAGGGGCCACCTTTCTCTCCTCTTGGTTGATGCAGCTTCGGGCTCTAGGATGCAGGAGCCTCGGACTCCTGGACACTCACGCAGGTTCTCACCATAGTTCAGGCACAGGCAGGATGACAGGCCTCATAAGTATGGCTGATGTTCTTAGTCAGTCCTGTCTCCTGCCTCTTCACTACCTCTGACTGCTGCTCTGAACAGCCTGCGAGTATATGGTTAACAGCCGCACTCAAGAGAGGTATTTTCATCAGTGGTTCTCAGCCTGGATGGTCGCATCTTGGCACCATCCAGGTTGAAAACTATTTATCCCAAGACATGGATTACGGCGTGGGACAGAACAACGGAGAGGTGAATGATATTATTTTTTTATTTTTGTTTTATTGCATGATATAAGGGATTCAATGGAATGGGCATTCGGTGAGTATAAATGTGTTTATTATTTTTTAATAAAAATGTGAAAGTGTGTTTTGCTTTTATTTCAAATAATTGACTTCATACTTGCTGTGTCTTTGTTTGCCACACACTTATAGGATTAGTAATGGATAAATGTCTTATAAACACCTCTCCATTACTAACCTGTGAGCTTGATGTCACCAGACAATACAAAGGTGACATCAACCCCATTTTCCACAGCTACAGGGCAAGTGGGAAGAGCTGTGCAAAGTGCCAGAATTGGAGCATCTAATAGATGTGCCTTTTCTGGAACAGCTGCGGGCTGCTATTTTTAGGCTGGGGGTCAATATCCATCTCCCCTTACCAGCCTGAGAATACCAGCCCCATCTGTCTGCTTTAGATTGGCTGCTTGTCAAAAATGGGGAGGGCCCCAAGCATTTTTTTAAATTATTTATTAAAATATTTAAAAATTACAGTGTGGAGACCCTTCTATTCTTGATAGCCAGTCTTGATAATGCTGACAGCTGAGGGTTGCAGCCTGCCGCTCTCAGTTTTCTCTGGCTTGTTATCAAAAATACAGGGGAACCCATGCCGGTTTTTGTATTTAATTTATTTATAGTGCAGGTGCCGGCTGATGAATACTACCATCAGCCTTTGCTGGAATGGCTGCGGGCTGCTATTTTTAGATTGGGGGGTTTAATATCCATGGCCCTTTACCAGCCTTAGAATACCAGCCCCAGCTGTCTGCTTTACCAAGGCTGGTTGTCAAAAATGGGGGGACCCCATCCGTTTTTTAACCCCTTTTGGTCCATAATAACACGTTCCTGCGCCATGGTACTTATTGACAAGGGACGGATTATTACTTCCTGGCGATCGGGCACTTACACAGGCTGTGCGCGCGATCACCATCGGGAGTCAGCTGATTCAGACAGCTGACACCCAGCATAAAGTGCCAGGAGCAGTCCGGCACCACTCCCAGGCACTTTAACCCCCTAAATGCAGTGAATAGAATTGATTGCAGCATTCCAGGAGCAGGAAGACGTAAGATAACCCCTCTGCCCTTGGATCGGAGACCCCACGGCATCATTGAGGGGTCCCGATCATTGCCATGGTGACGTGATGTCATCATGACCACATTTGGGTCATCAGAGCTAGTAAATTTGCTAGATCATGCTCAAAGCATGATTAGCAGCTTACTCTGTCAGTGCAGCGCTGACAGTTTGCATAGCATAGGGATGCTGCTGCAGTCCAATGATATACAAGCGATCAGCCTGCAAAAAATTATAGTTCCATAGTGGGCCAAAGTAAAAAGTAAAAAAAAAGTAAAAGACTTTTTTTTTAAAGAATTGTAAAAATATAAAAAAATAGTCACAAAATAATAATAAAAAAATCTAATTATATTTTACCCATAAATTAAAAAATATTTGTATGAAAAAATATAAAAACAATAAGAGTACACATATTTGATATTGCCACAGCCGGTACAACCCAACCTATAAAACTGTCCCACTAGTTAACCCCTTTAGTGAACATCATTAAAAAAATAAAACACAAGGCAAAAAAAATGCTTTATCATACCGCTGAACAAAAAGTGTAATAGAACGTGATAAGAAATACATATAAAAATAAACATGGTACTGCTGAAAACATCATCTTGTTCTACAAAAAACAAGCCATAATACAGCTTTATCAGCTGAAAAAGAGAAAAGTTATAGTTCTCAGAATAAAGAGATGCAAAAATAATTATTTTTTTCTATAAAATAGTTGTTATTGTGTAAGAGTGCCAAAACATAAAAAAAAACTATATAAATGAGGTATCACTGTAATAGTACTGAGCCTAAGAAAAAACTATCTTATCAATGTTAGCACACGTGGAAAGACATAAAACAGCCCCCTCAAAAAAAATCTCGAATTGCTGTTTTTTGTTCATTCTGCCTTCCAAAAAACCAAATAGAAAGTAGTCAAAAAATGTCATTTGTCTGAAAATGGTACTAATTAAAAAATCAACTTGTCCGGCAAAAAACAAGCACTCACATGACTCTGTGGGTCAAAATATGGAAAAATTATAGCTTTCAAAATATGGTGATGCAAAAACTAGTTTTTGCAATAAAAACTGTCTTTTAGTGTGTGACAGCTGCCAAACATAAAAACCCGATATAAATCTGGTATCGATGTGATCGGACTGAGCCGAAAAATAAAGTTGCCTAATCACTTATACCGCATGAAGAACAGTGTAAAAAATAAAACCAATTCTTCACCTGCTGTTAATTTTTTTCATTCCGCCTTCCAAAGACCGTAATAAGGTTCGGTGAACATTTATCCTGCCCTCTGCTCTGAGCGCTTACACTGATATTTCTGTGTAAATCTCTGAAATAAGTGATTCAGATGAATGACTTGTGATCCAGCAGTGTCAGTCTTTTTAGGGTTGCATAAAAGTACCGTCGGCCATAGTTTTGTGCACTTCTGAAAAGAAGGACATTGCTGAACAGAGGCCAGATGTAGTCATCTGAATCACATCACTCAGAGATTTAGATGCAAACCCCAATGCAAGTGGTCAGTCTAGAGAGCCAGATAAATGTGATCCCTAACGTGATGTAAAATGTTCCCAATAAAAGCTTGAACTCAGTCCACAAAAAGCAAGTCCCCACTCAAGTCTGTTTTCTGTAAACGGAAATATAGGAGGCTTCCATGTTACTGGTAGCACAAAGGCTCTGGAAAAGCGAAATGGCTCCTTACCCTCCAGGATCGCTACTTCCAACAGGTGGCGCTATAGAGTTCAAGTCCTCTTTTTCTCTGAAGAGGCAATTTGCATACCCTCCTAAAGAAATTCTGCAAATTTTCTGCTCCCAAATCCAAATGCTCTCCCCCTCCCTTCTGAGCCCCACAGTGTATCTAGACCACAGGCTGGGCATAACGTACTGGTGACTGCAATGTACTGGTCACTTCAATGGCAGTTTGCAAATTATCACTCAGCAACATTCATTGCTGCTTGCTTCTGGAAAATACCCCTGGAGTTAAAATCGTCACTACTCATATAGATAAATTCCCAAAGGGTATAATTTCCAAAATGGGGTCACTTGAGTGGAATTCTGATCTTCTAGCAAATAGGGGCTCTGTATATGGAGTCCGCAAACTGATCTAGGAAAATCTGTGCTCCAGGAGGCAAATAGTGCTGCGTTTCTCCCTAGTCTCTCCGTATGGCTAAGTAGTACTGTACATCCACATATGGGGTATTGACACGTTCAATAGAAATTGTGGGACAAATTATGGTGCCATTTTACCCTCTTACTGTGTGAAAATGTAAAATCTGGGGCTAAAACAAAATTTTGGTGGTAAAAATTTAGTTATTTTTTCTTCACTGCCCAATTGTATAAAATTTTATAACACACCTGTGTTGTCCATATGATCACTGCACCCCTAGATGAATACATTGAGAGATGTAATTTGTAAATGGGGTTTCTTATGGGGTTCTGCTATTCTGGCACCTCAAGGGCTCTCCCAGTGGGTCATTGCACCTGCAAACCATAACAGTAAAAGTTGGAGCTCTTTGCCTTCTGAGCTTTACACTGTGCCTGAAAAATATTTCCCAATTACATGTAGTGTAGCACTCAGGAAAAAAATGGGCCTCAGTTTGTTGTAAAAAAAAATTTCTATTAGCCCTTAGAAAAATGAAAACTTGGTGCTAAAACAACATTTTAGTGGTAAAAATGTAATTTATTCTTTCCTCACCACCCAATGGTATAAAATTCTGTGAGGCACATGTGGTGTCAATATGATCACTGCACCCCTAGATGAGTTCATTGGGGAGTGTAGTTTTTTAAAATTAGTTCACATATAGGGGGCTTCTGTTGTTCTGGCTCCATAAATCACTACCAGTCAGTCTCACGGACGATGACGTTACTGACATCGTCACCCCCTAAGACATAACCAGTAGTGGAGTCCAGAGAACGAGGTTCTATAGGTAACTCTATGTCATGTCACCACTAGTGATGAGCAAGTATACTCCTTGCTCGGATGATCTCCAAGTATTTTGGCGTGCTAGGAGATATAGTTTCTGTCGATGCAGCTGCATGATTTGTGGCTGCTGGACAGCCTGAATACATGTGAGGAATGCCTGTTTGTTAGGGAATTCCCACATGTATTCAGATTGTCAAGCAGTCGCAAATAATGCAGCTGCATCGACAGAAACTAAATCTCCGAGCACACCAAAACACTCGGAGATCACTCGAGCGTGCTCAGGAAAACCCGAGCAATGAGCATACTCGCTCATCAATAGTTACCACTCATCATTCCAACTCGTGCGCTGTACTCCACGAGACCCAGTGGAGTATAGTGTGAGACTCCAGTCTATGGAGCTTTGTTCTCTGAACGGGGCTTCATACAATGGACAAAGAAAACGAGGATCGTCATCTGACCTCCATTTGAATTATGGCGGATGTTGGTTGTGGACATAAAATCTTGACAAGCCTTTTGAGGTTTCTACAGCTCTTTCTGCCTCTACCACAGCAGGAATTCTCAGCAAACAGTGGATTCTTTTTTTAAAATAAAAGGGTGAAAGAAGGAAATTGTCTGGAAAATATTTTTTACTAATAAAAAACTTTTGTGTGTGTATATGTTTATTTCTTTTGACTAATGAATTAGTAAAGGAGATGTCTGATAGATGCTTCTCCATTACTAACCCGTGGACTTGATGTCAGCGCCAGCTGCTGACATCAATCTCACAATCCCATTACCTGGATTGCCACACACCAGGGCAATCAGGAAGAGCCAAGGATAAGTGTCAGAATTGACACATCTAATGGATGCACAATTTCTGGGGCAGCTGCGGGCAGGTCTTATTAGGCTGGGAAGGGGCCAATATCGATGGACCTTCACAGCCTAATAATATCAGAGCCTAGTTGTCTGCTTTGCCTTAGCTGATTATTAAAAAATAGGGGGGACTCCAGGTTATGTTTTTATCGTCCCATTTTTAATAAGGCAAAGCAGACAGATGGGGCTTATATTAATAGGTTGGGAAGATCCATGAATATTAGCCTCTTCCTAGTATGATAAGACCAGCTGACAGCTGTCTGCTTTCCCTTGGCTGGTTATTAAAATTAGAGGGGACCCCAAGTTGTTTTTAAATTATTTATTTTACACTGTCCCTCAATCGAGCAGTGTCTCCACTCATGATCATGCAGTTATACAGACTGGGTCTCTGGTGGCGCCAGCCAATCACAGCCATTCCAATACTTGGCATGATTGTGTTGGCTACAGAAGTGCTCACAGCTTAATAGCTTGTGATTGGCTACACTGCAGCCTTTCATTGTCTATAAATATACAAGTTTCATGCTAGTCTCAAAATTGCCCAAAAAAAAAAATCCAACTCATCAGATTGAGACCCAAACAAATATCTGAGGTTTATTAAGCATGAACGTACAGAAAAAATTACAGACTGATAGTTAATAATTTGCTGAACCTGATAAAATTACTAATGTCTGGTCACCCCAATTGTCAAAAGGGCATTTATCATATTAGAGGGGAGTCTCTCATTAGCCTTAGCTGAATGCAGCTACAAAGATTGTCTCTCAATTTCTCTAGACGTCCACTGCCTGAATATATCTTTTACATATAGCACTTGTAATAAAAAAAAAAAATAACTGAAAATGCATAAAGAATATTTTGAGAAAGAAATATTGTAGCAGAGCAGGATGTGAGTTGTTATTATTTTTCTTGTAATTAAAGGAAAAGATGATGTGGTGTCTTCATAAACAGAAGCAGTCGAGCAGAAATAATAAAAATAAATCAGTCTTTATAGTAACCAATAAATGACAAAAGCAAAACTGGAAAGCAAACAGCATAATCCAGTTAATAATTACTTGTATTGTCAAATGCTACTGCGGAAACTGATGAAATAGTAAAAATAAATGTGGTAAGACTGAATATCAATCATTGTCATGATTGTGTTTCACAGTGTGTGTGTGTGTGTGTTTGTGTGCAAATTTTTCTTTAGCTTTGTATATTTGCTCCTTAAAGGGAATAGGAACACTCAAGTTAAGATCACCTAAGGCTCCAGTTAGGTGCATGACCACATTGCCTCATTATAGTCTTTTTTTTTTGCCACAATATATGTGACATGCAGCAACGACCGACCCCCCTGCTGGATGTCGCTGTTCGTCGTCGAATGGCCTGGACCATTTTTTCATCATTGGTGTCCCGCTGGCCAGCGTGCATCGCTGCTTGTGACAGCGGAGACCAACGATCAGCAAGCTCCCAGCACTGTACAGCTAACGCTGAGAGCTGGTATCCAGAGTAAACATCGGGTAACTAAGCACCGCGCGGCGCTTAGTTACCCGATGTTTCCCTGGATACCAGCGTGCTCGCTGGTCCTGATCGCTGGTGAGTCTGCCTATGTGACAGCTAACCATCGATCAGCTAACGATGCCCCAGCGATCCCATCCACGTCGGATCATTGGTGGGATCGCTGGGACATTGAAGTATGTGACGGGGCCCTTAGAGGCGGGAGTCGAGTAGTTGTAGGAAGCCATTCTCTGATTCTTTCCCAGGCACTTTTTCTATGACTATTTCTATCATCTAGCAAGTGCCCTGACAAAAAAGGAGGAAAGCAGTGCTGCAGGGATTACCTGGAGATGTTATCTTTTATTTATTTAGGGGAGAGATAGGGTTTGGAGAAAGGACACAGACACATGAATTGGGGGTGGGAGAGGACACAGGACAAGGACTTGTAATGAATTAGTGAGTGTGAAAGACATGGGAGAGGGACTCACAATAAATTGGAGAAGAGATCACAGGAGATGGATTTGTAATGAATTGGGAGCAGTAGGAGTACAGTGAGGAGGTGAAGACACTACAATGAATGTTAATAAATTGGAGGGGAGAGTCACAGTGGTTACATAATTTGTATTTTTATAGGCAGGAGGAAAAGTGGCTAATTGTAGTTAATAGGGGTCACAGAGTTGGCTAATCATTTTATATTTTGAATGGTATGTTGCACAGTGGCTAATTGCATACTAATGGTGGGGTGCATAATTGTATTCAGGGGGCGCAGTGTGAGGGACTTTATATTTAGGATACAAGTGTGCCCTTGCTATTTCCAGGGGTGCTGTGATATATATGAAATAGAGAGAATAAAAGTAAAATAAATATAATCTTTACTGGATACAAAAATTAAAATTTAGTTAAAAATACAGGGGGAAAGGGGAAGCAACCTCCAAAGAATCAGGAGGGGCACAGCAGTCAAAAGGGAAAAATGAAAAATCACACCTGCACCATATGTAAACAGAGTTTTAGTTAATATGGCCTACAGATAGAGGGCTACAATTATACAGACTAAGCCACCATACAGGCTGTCAATATGAAAGACTTCATGGATAAAAATGTGAAAACAATATATTTAATAGTATAAATAGAGGTGACTAACTGTCACAGTAGCCTCTATCTGGGCTAATTTAGAAACAGTATACAGCACAACAACAAAGAAAAGAGATTCCCTATGTAAGGGTTTTAGAAGTCAAATTTACCTGGTAAAGGTGATGTTGTATGCTGTGGTATGGTGCGGTTTGAGAGCCTGCTGTGACCGACCCTGCGCACGACGAGCGCCGTTTCTCTGGTAAGCTTCTTCAAAATGGGGCAAACTCTACAGAGACAAGTTGCAACTTTAAAAAGTCAAAGTAGAGGTTCAACAAGATGGAGAAGAAAAAGAAATTGACTAACTCAGATGAGACATCACCAGTTACTTATTGGGTGTAAATACTCATTCTGTGTCCACAATATATGACTTGCATAAAGATGATGAGATGTGAAGTGCTGTCCCTTATTACATCCCCCTTATGTATAGCACCTTCGCTTATTAAACAGTGTCCTCTTGTTGTGTATAGCGCCATCCTTTATTACATTATGCCCCTTCATTATGCCTAGTGCTGTCCCTTATTACATAGCATCCTCCATTATTATGCATATGCTATCCTAATATTACATAATGTCCTCTGTTATTTTGGATAATGCTGCCCATAAAGGAAAACAAATAATTGTCCCCTGACATCTGCCCAATGTGCCCAAGAGGATCTGTGTGTTCATTATAAAAATCTATCGCTTGACATCTCACCATCTGTGTCATATGATCATGTGACTGGGGAGGGGTCCGCACAGTCTAACCTGCCCGTGGCCCTGACTACCTTTGCATGCCATCTACCAGACCATGGATCTGAAATACGTGGCGTATGCTCTTTACCCATATTATATTGCTGCATATTTATTATACAGATGTCCACATATATCCAAGTACAACCAGCAGGAACTTATTGTCATGGCATAATGACTTTTTCAGGTCAAGATAAAACAATCTCCTTCATTTCCTAATTAAAAATGTAGACACTTACTAACTGGAATACGGTACTCTTTCATATAAGCACACATTTGCAGAAAGAGGAATAATGTTCACATGTACTTATGCATAAAAAGCAGGGCATTGATGAGCATTTAAATTGGCTAAAACAATCAGTTAATTAAGTTATTAAGTTACTCATTTTTGGATGCATCAGTCCTCCAAATTTGACAATATGGTTGGGTCATTAGAGCGTTGGCTACATAGTTACTTCCATGCTTACCAACTTTTCAAGGCAAGAAATCCAAAGGAGCATTCATTGATGATTTACAAACGAAAGAGCAGGAATATTTTCTTGCTCCCTGCCTCTCTGAATAAATAAAACTTCTAGTAAAGATGGTTTCTTGGAGATTCCAGCAGTTACAGCAAAACCTGGGAAAACTGTTCAGTCTTTCCATATTTCTTGTTCTGTTAAGGGAAAGTTTCTTCCTGGTTCCAAATGTGACAATCGACTAAATAAATCAGTAGCATAGCATGGGTTGTCAACATCTGGGGCATGGCAAGTAATTTATACCCCTAACTTAAGGACTGTTAAAACTCCCTTACCTTCCATCTATCACGGGAAGGATTGCAAGAGAACTCACCAGTGCAATCTCCCGGAAGACGGGTACAGAAGACAGCCTCAGGCTCCTAGGAACGCGGGGTGAGCAGGACAGAAGAGAGATTGCTTCAGGCCAGATAGGACCTGAAGCACCTGACTGTTGGGGGCATGGCTTAAGCTTCGGATAGCTAGAAGACCGGAAGAAAACTCCTAGAAAGGCAACTACGGGACAAAGTTACCCAGGGACAGGTACGTAAACCAGATCAGGCCGGGATCGAAGCACGAGATAGCATGACGGTACAAAAGGATTACACAGAACAGATAGTCAGGGCCAGGCAGAGGTCAATACCAAACGGACAGAGAAGGTACAGAAACAGAATCCAACAAGCAGTATCCAGAGATCAGACCGAGTCAAAAACCAAAGTATCAGGCAAACCAGAACACAGCACAAAACACACTGAGGGGTTAACACACTCAGCCCAGGGCGAAAGTATCACTGGCAAGTAGTGTTGAGCATTCCGATACCGCAAGTATCGGGTATCGGCCGATATTCGCGTTATCGGAATTCCGATACTTAATTCCGATACTTTTTCAATATCGTATACCGGAATCGGAAGTTCCCATAATTCTTTGAGAGGCAATGTGATTTTAGTCAGCCAATGAGGAATCCTACGAAGTGTGGGCACATCCTGTAATACTGCGGTCATCTTAACTAATGGCATGGCTGTGATTGGCTGCTGAAATGATGTCAGAATGCACTATAAAAGGCGCCGCAGCCATTTTAGCGTCACTGTGCTGTGAACTCAGTTAGGGACAGAACGCTACTCTGCTCACTCTGAGGGACAGTTAGATATTGCGATTTTGTGTACTACTGTGCTTGAGGCAGGCTAGTTTACCAACCGCTGTGTAAAGCTTCATTTTGCCAGTGTTGTTTTAACAGCTCTGTGCAAGGTGTGTGTGTGACAGTGCAGGTGACGCTGCAGTTTGCTCTGCATCCACCGCTGTTTGTAGGCATCTGCACGTGTCACTGACTCTTTTTTTTTTTTATTTTATTTTGTGGAATTGGTGCAGCTCCATTATATTAGAAAAAAATCAAATCTATTAGTGTGACGTGCTTCCATCCGTATACAATACATTGGTTGCAAACACTATAGAAGTACAGAAAGGAGCCTTTCACAGCTACTGAACAGTTGTCTGCAGGGTTTACTGTAGTCTGTGAGCTTTTAATTTTGTGAGTGCAGATTACGCTCCAGTTAGTTCTTCAACCACTGCCGGTTGTAGTCTGCTGAGCGTGTGTCACTGCCTCATCCTTCACATTTTTCTCTAATTGGTGCTGCTCCATTTTAGTGGAAAAAAATATAATCTATTAGTGTGACGCGCTTCCATCCGTATACAATACATTGGTTGCAAACACTATAGAAGTAGACAAAGGGGCCTTTAACAGCTACTGAACAGTTGTGTTTCAGTGTTCACTGTAGTCTGTGAGCTTTTCATTTTTTGAGTGCAGATTACGCTCCAGTTTGTTCTTCAACCACTGCCGGTTGTAGTCTGCTGAGCGTGTGTCACTGCCTCATCCTTCACATTTTTCTCTAATTGGTGCTGCTCCATTTTAGTGGAAAAAAATCTAATCTATTAGTGTGACGCGCTTCCATCCGTATACAATACATTGGTTGCAAACACTATAGAAGTAGACAAAGGGGCCTTTAACAGCTACTGAACAGTTGTGTTTCAGTGTTCACTGTAGTCTGTGAGCTTTTCATTTTGTGAGTGCAGATTACGCTCCAGTTTGTTCTTCAACCACTGCCGGTTGTAGTCTGCTGAGCGTGTGTCACTGCCTCATCCTTCACATTTTTCTCTAATTGGTGCTGCTCCATTTTAGTGGAAAAAAATCTAATCTATTAGTGTGACGCGCTTCCATCCGTATACAATACATTGGTTGCAAACACTATAGAAGTAGACAAAGGGGCCTTTAACAGCTACTGAACAGTTGTGTTTCAGTGTTCACTGTAGTCTGTGAGCTTTTCATTTTGTGAGTGCAGATTACGCTCCAGTTTGTTCTTCAACCACTGCCGGTTGTAGTCTGCTGAGCGTGTGTCACTGCCTCATCCTTCACATTTTTCTCTAATTGGTGCTGCTCCATTTTAGTGGAAAAAAATCTAATCTATTAGTGTGACGCGCTTCCATCCGTATACAATACATTGGTTGCAAACACTATAGAAGTAGACAAAGGGGCCTTTAACAGCTACTGAACAGTTGTGTTTCAGTGTTCACTGTAGTCTGTGAGCTTTTCATTTTTTGAGTGCAGATTACGCTCCAGTTTGTTCTTCAACCACTGCCGGTTGTAGTCTGCTGAGCATGTGTCACTGCCTCATCCTTCACATTTTTCTCTAATTGGTGCTGCTCCATTTTAGTGGAAAAAAATCTAATCTATTAGTGTGACGCGCTTCCATCCGTATACAATACATTGGTTGCAAACACTATAGAAGTAGACAAAGGGGCCTTTAACAGCTACTGAACAGTTGTGTTTCAGTGTTCACTGTAGTCTGTGAGCTTTTCATTTTGTGAGTGCAGATTACGCTCCAGTTTGTTCTTCAACCACTGCCGGTTGTAGTCTGCTGAGCGTGTGTCACTGCCTCATCCTTCACATTTTTCTCTAATTGGTGCTGCTCCATTTTAGTGGAAAAAAATCTAATCTATTAGTGTGACGCGCTTCCATCCGTATACAATACATTGGTTGCAAACACTATAGAAGTACACAAAGGGGCCTTTCACAGATACTGAACAGTTGTCTGCAGGGTTCACTGTAGTCTGTGAGGAATAACCACACTTAGGCCTTATAACTTTTCTGACTTTCTTTATCAATCTACCAAGATGAAGAAGTCAGTGAGTAAGGCACGTGGTCGTGGTCGTGGCCGTGGATTTGCAGCAGGGAGAGGACGTGGGGATTCTGTGGCTGCTGCCGCACCCAGTGACACAGCATCCACCAGTTTTCCCCGTGAGCGTTCCTTTATGTGCACTTTTGTAGGAGCTCAGCGTACCCCCCTGCTGCGTGAAGAACAAATTGAAGCCGTTGTTGGTTGGATGGCAGCCAATGCATCGACTTCAATAGCTTCCACCTCCTCTCAGGACCACAGCACTGTTGAACAACCATCAGTCTCTTCACCGCCTGCCAAATTGCCTAGGCAGTCAGAGAGCTCTGTACAGGAGCCAGCTGAGTCTCTGCTTCTGTTCTCAGAATCTGTTGGCTTGCAAACAGGGGCCCAGCCAAGCAGCATTCTGGAATGTGAAGAAGAGGCAGTATGCAGTGATGCGCAACAGCTGTGTCTCTCTGAATCTGAAGAGGCGGGTGAGCCAGTGCCGATGGTCAGCACACCGCAGAACGCATCTGATGATGATGAGACTCAGTTGCCAGTTTCTGTTGAGCATGGTGCTGGCCAGACCACCCAACAACAGCAGGTGTTGGAAGAGGGTAGTGGTGGAGATGATGAGGTCCAAGACCCAACATGGCGTGAGGAACAGGAAGGTGGTGGGAGCAGCTCTGAGGAAGAGATTGCCCCAACGGTCCAAACAGTAGGGAGAGGTAGGCTGCAGACTCGCTTGCCAGTAGCCTCCAGTTTGGCACCCGTTCGGAGCAGTTCTCTTCCAACAGCCAAACCGGGCGCTCCCAGGACTTGCTCTGCGTGGTCCTTTTTTGATACAGTTGCAGATGATATATGCTATGTCAAATGCAAGCTGTGTAATCAAAAAATTAAAAGAGGTAAAAGTGTCAGTAACCTTAATACAACAAATATGTGGAAACATGTGCGGTCAAAGCACTTTGTTGAGTTACAAAGACACACTGGAGATGTAGGCCAACCTACAGCAGCACCTACATCTTCAGCTCGTGTTGGAGCCTCTTCCTCCAGTTCACACACAGCTGGTTCGGCTTCCTCACAGGATCGCCATGGAAGAACCTCTGTCACTGTTGTCCAGAGACACAGTGTTATTCCACCCACAGCTGCAAGTTCCCTGTCATCCTCACACACCCAGGCCACAAAACAGCCATCGGTAGCACAGGCATGGGATAAAAGACGGCCATACTCGGCAAACCATCCACGAGCACAGGCTCTGAATGCTGGCATTGCAAAACTCCTGTCCTTTGAAATGCTGTCATTCAGGCTGGTGGAGACTGACAGTTTCCGTGAATTAATGGCATTGGCAGTCCCACAATACAATGTGCCCAGCCGATTTTATTTCAGCAGGCAAGCCGTCCCTGGTCTGCAAAAGCATGTTGAGGCAAAAATTAAACATGCGCTACTAAACGCCGTCAGTAGCAAGGTCCACCTGACCACCGATGCGTGGACCAGTACCCATGGCCAGGGACGATACCTTTCACTCACTGCCCATTGGGTGAATGTTGTGGAGCCGGGTACAGATCTTGCGAGTGGCGCTGTACGTGTTCTGCCAACTCCAAGGATTGCCGGAATCAAGTCTGTCCACATTGACTCCTCCTCCTACTCCAGTTCCTCAGAATCATCGCTGCAGGAGCCGTCACGGTCTACCTCCACATGGACCCGTGGACGCTTACCTGATGCGACCGATATGAGCACAGCCGTGGCCAAACGGCAACAGGCCGTTCTGAAATTAATTCCCATGGGGAATCGAAGCCACACAGCGCAGGAGGTCTGGAATGCCATCAAGCAGGAGAGCGACGTGTGGTTTTTGCCAGCGAATCTCCAGCCAGGCTTGGTAGTGTGTGACAATGGCCGAAATCTGGTGGCAGCTCTGGGCCTTGGCAAACTCACTCACATACCATGTCTGGCACATGTGCTCAACTTGGTCGTGCAGAGTTTTTTGAGGGACTATCCGGATCTTGATGCACTGCTGCACAAGGTCCGCCTAGAGTGCGCTCACTTGCGACGTTCCAGCATGGCCAGATCGCGCATTGCAGCTCTGCAACGCAGATTGCGCCTTCCTGAACATCGCATCATATGTGACGTATCCACCAGGTGGAATTCAACGTTACATATGTTGGAGCGGTTGTGTGAGCAGCAGCCAGCAGTAATGGAGTATCAGCTGCATCAGGCGCAATCAACACGCAATTTGCGCCGTCCACACTTCACCATTAATGAGTGGGCCACTATGAAGGACATGTGCCACGTTTTGCGTGCGTTTGATGAGTCAACGCGGATGGCGAGTGCAGATGATGCACTAGTCAGCCTGACTGTCCCCCTTATCTGCCTGCTTCAAAAAAACACTGCAAGCAATAAGGGATGAGGTTTTGGAAGAGGTGGAGGATGAGGAGTCACAAATTCCAT
>JARQOD010000006.1:355218886-355236143 GCA_033576555.1 Oophaga sylvatica
TGGGGTAGCTCCCTGGTTTGCATCTATTCACATTAGTCTGGATGTGCCAGTCAGGTTTTTTTGTCTTTTGTAATGTTAGCTTACTGACCGAGCACTCCGCCCCCACCAGGTGGTGGTTTTAATTACAGCAGGTTCCTACTAACCCATAAATGCAGGCATTGCTGACAGAGGTGTCCACATTAACCCAGGAATTCAGATATCAGCCTAGAGAGGTATTCACACAGGTTAGGGACCTATCAGACGTGAGACCACCTTGACGATGGTTGGTGGGCAAATAATATTTGTATAAGTTTTATACTAAGCGTCTCAAATTTTTCCAAATACTCCAAAGCCGTATGCTATTCAAAATTTCACATATTCTATGTTGACATGCTTTAGTATGATAGAGTGCAACCTTTTTTCGTGTACAAAGTGAAAAAAACAGAAAACAAACTGTCCATATAGCACTGCCGGTCCGCCCGCTCAAGTCAGTGTCTTAGTAAACACACTTTGAAGGCCTCCACATCTCCAGTCACAGACCATGTACCAAAAAACATCCTCCATTCTATAGTCTGTTAACCACACCCAGATGTGAGGTATGCGGGTATCTAGACCAGCCCATCTCTCACAGCTACCTGTAACCCGGTCACAGGTGCAAAAAAAAAACCTCTCAGTGCTTACATGCACTGGAGAAAATACTCCGGGTTACATCACTGAAACCAGCCATCTCTGTGACACATACCCCATTGTCTACGTGACCATTTGCCAGCCTACAATATGTTGATGGATTTACATTTCAAAGACCTGCTAATCCCATATTTGGTTTTGGGGGTTCATCATACTCACAGATTCCCTTAATGAGTCATCTTGGCAATCTAGCAGGTTAAAAGAGAGATAGTAGCAGTGTGTCTGAAGCAGTAAAATGTGCTTTTGTTAAACCTTTTCCAACCTATTTCCAAGTAAGAATGAATGGAGCAAGTAAGGGGCATGCTCGACCTCTGCTTCACTCAAAAGTGGGTTCAAGTGTTTTGACCATCATCGATGAAACAAGTATCCCTTTTATCCAAGGCATTAGCGTACCTACTGGAGGGCATGAAGGGCCCACTGGGAGTCACTGCCACTTCTTTGATGAGGCAGAACACAGCACAGGGGGAAAGCAGGAGAATGCCTGCTCCCCTGCCTGGTAGAAATTCTGCACGCTGGCTAGCACAGTGCCAGATGCAGAGTCTCCCTCCTGCAGTGTAAATGCAGGCTCTACTGACCTGAGGAGCTTCTGCCAGGTTGCAGTTTTATGCACGCTCAGATTGGCTCAGGAAGACTGGGTCCTAAGGCCCACCTTGCATTTCACTCAGACACTTCCTGTCCTGCCTCACTTCTCACTGCCTGCAAACTTCATCGGTAAGTGGGGATGGAATTTATTAGATATTTAACCCCTTTACCCCCGAGGGTGGTTTGCATGTTAATGAGCAGGCCAATTTTTACAATTCTGACCACTGTCCATTTATGAGGTAATATCTCTGGAATGCTTCCATGGATCTCAGTGATTCTGACATTGTTTTTTCATGACATATTGTACTTCATGATAGTGGTAAAATGTATTTGATATGACTTGCGTTTCTTTGTGAAAAAAACAGAAATTTGGCAAAATTTTGAAAATTTTGCAATTTTGCAACTTTGAAATTCCATGTCTCACACAAAATACTTAATAAGTAACAATTTCCATATGTCTACTTTACATCAACACAATTTTGGAACCAAATTTTTTTTTTTAAGGCCCAGGGCACATGGACGGGATAGTACGTCCAATTGGCAGAAAAGGGGTTAAATGAAGACATGTCATGGTCACTGAGGGGTGAATGTGAAAGGATGGTGGTATTATGGGGAGACAGGACAGGCACAGAGGTAAATGTGAAAAGGATGGGGGTATTGTGAGGGCTGATGTGGGGGAGGGGGACAGGGCATTGGGGGGTGAATGTGAGAGGATCGGGGTATTGTGGACAAGGAGACAGGGCACTGGAGGGTGAATATGAGAAGATGGGGTATTGTGGGAGGGGATACAGGGAACTTGGGGTGGAATGTGAGAGGATGGGGGTATTGTATGGAGGGGAGAACAGGGCACTAGGGGGTGAATGGGACAGTTTAATGTTATTGTGAGGGTTGAGGTTGGTGAAGGGCGACAGAGCACTGGGGCTGATTATTATACTGTTTTGTTAGGAGATTATATGCACTCCATTACATGTAATAGTTGCTGTCTGGGAGGCTGTAGATTGGGAGGTAGGGGCTTTTGATACTTACTAGCTGGTCTTTTACGAGTATTAGTATAACAAGCCCCCATATAGTAACCATGAGCTGCATCACATTTAAAGGGAATCTGTCGCCCCCCGGGACGTATATGACCTATTAATATGGGCATACAGGTAATAGAAATGTTACACTAGTCCTACCTTTATGCCTCATATTAATGATCTTGTTGTTGAGAAATCCGGCACATCGCTGATCGGGTTTGACAGATTACTGGGAGGGGCTAGTGAGAACTCAATGGTCATGGTGACATTTGGAACAAATGCCAAAGTTTAGAGGTAGGTGGAAGGTCCTTAAAGACGATTTCAGGGAATTAGGCTACAAGCTTAAAGCAAGGACCTCCAACGTGGTATTTTCTGAAATACTGCTGTACCACGTGCCACACCAGAGAGGCAACAGGAGATTAGGGAGGTTAATAAGTGGCTCAAGAATTGGTGTAGGAAGAGGGGTTTGGGTTCCTGGAGAACTGGGCCGACTTCTCAGTTGGCTACAGGTTCTATGCTAGGGACGGGCTGCACCTCAATGGGAGGGTGCAGCTGTGCTGGAGGAGAGAATGGCTAGAAGGTTGGAGGAGTCTTTAAACTAGGTACTAGGGGGGAGGATATTCATTTTATAGGAGGGGAAGGCAGTGCAGATAGAGACCTGGGCATAAATAATGAAATTGGGGTGGGGGTGGCATGGGGGGTGGGTTAGAACAGTTAAAAATTTAAGAAAGAAATAGAGGTACAGAGAGATACATAAAGTGCATGTATACTAATGCCAGAAGCCTCACCAACAAAATGGCGGAATTAGAATTAATTTTGTTGGAACATAATTATGACATGGTGGGGATATCTGAGACTTGGCTGGATGAGAGCACGACTTGGCAGTTAATTTACCGGGCTATAGTCTGTTTAGAAATGACCGTAAAAATAAGCGAGGTGGGGGTGTGTGTTTATATGTAAAATCATCCTTAAAACCCATCCTGCGTGATATCTGTGAATCTAATGAAGATGTAGAGTTTTTGTGGGTGGAGATTAGGGGAGAGGAAAAAATAATAAATTACTGATAGGGGTTTGTTATAAGTCTCCTAAAATAATGGAAGCAACAGAGAATATACTCGTAAAGCAAATAGATGAAGCAGCGACTCAAGGAGAAGTCATTATTATGGGGGATTTCAACTACCCTGAAATAAATTGGGGAACAGAAACCTGCAGTTCAGCAAAGGTAATAGGTTTTTGACAACTATGAGAGACAATTACCTTTCACAACTAAAACTAAATAATTTACACTGGCGCAACCTAGAAAAATAAGTGGGGCAGGTACACAGATATGTGCACCTGTGCATAAACCAAACAATAAAAGTGCACACTAGCACATACGCACACCTGTGGGGCTGCTGGGGTTAAAATCAGCTACTGTGCACCGCTGACTGAAGGAAAAAAAGTGGATAGATAATAAAACAATAACCCCTTCGCTTCCAATAAGAGTGCAATAAAAAAATGACTTAAAATGGCCCACAGGCATCTATATACTTGTTACTATTAATTATTTGTGGGCCATTTTAAGTAATTTTTTATTGCACTCTTATTGGAAGCGCAGGGGTTATTGTTTTATTATCTATCCACCTTTCACAAATAGTTCAGGACCCAACAAGAGGGGGGGCACTGCTAGACCTAATATTAACCAACAGGCCAGACCGCATATCAAATATAAGAGTTGGGGGTCACTTGTGTAATAGTGATTACAAAATTATAAGCTTTCATGTATCCTTTAATAAGATGTGTAGTCGAGGGGTTACAAGGACACTAAACTTCAGGAAGGCAAATTTCCAACGGATGAGAGATGATCTTAATGCAATAAACTGGGACGATATCCTGAGACATAAAAATACACAAAGAAAATGGGAGACGTTTATTAGCATCCTGAATAGGACCTGTGCACAGTATATACCCTAAGGGAATAAACATGCTAGAATTAGGAGGAAACCACTATGGCTAAATAAGCTGTAAGGGGCACAATAAGGGACAAAAAGAAAGTGTTTAGGGAATGAAAGCAAGTAGGTAGTGATGAGGCATTAAATAAATACAGAAGACTGAATAAATTCTGTAAAAAGCAAATCAAGATAGCAAAGATTGAGGCAGAGAGACTCATTGCCAGAGAAAGTAAAAATAATCCCAAAATATTCTTTAACTACATAAATAGCAAGAAACTAAAAAATGATAGTGTTGGTCCCCTTAAAAATAGTCTGGGTGAAATGGTGGATGAGGATGAGGAAAAAGCCAATATGCTAAATGACTTTTTTTCAACTGTATTAACACAAGAAAATCCCATGACAGATAACATGATCAGTGATAAAAAAAATTTCTCCATTAATGTCACCTGCTTAACCCAGCAGGAAGTACGGCGGCGTCTAAAGATCACTAAAATTGACAAATCCCCGGGCCCGGATGGGATACACCCCCGAGTACTGCAGGAATTACCATATTTTTCGGACTATAAGACGCACGGACCATAAGACGCACCCCAAATTTCAGAAGGAAAATTGGGAAAAAAAATAATGTGTCAAATTGGGGTCCGTCTTACAGTCCGAATTTAGCTTACCACTGTGTGTGGTGGTTGGGCACTGTGGGGTGGTTGGGCACTATGGGGGGCTGTGTTATGTGGGGTGGCTGTGTTATGTGGGGTGGCTGTGTTCTGTGGGGTGGCCAGGGTGGCCATATACTCACAAATCCGGTGGCGGCGGCGCTCCCAATGCAGCTTGGCTGCGATGCGGTGGTGGTGTCCGGGCAGCAGCAGGCCTCTGGGCTGCGTGGGGGGCTCCGCTGGCATCTCGTCCCAGCCGAAAAGCCCCTCCGCAGCTGCGACGCGGTGCCTCCGGTGGCGGTCCCGATCCAAAGTGTGGTGCGGTGGTGGTGTTTGGGCAGCAAGCGGGCCTCTTGGCTGCGTGGGGGGCTCCGCCGGCATCTCGTCCCAGCCGGAAAGCCCCTCCGCAGCTGCGACGCGGTGCCGGCATGAGGAATGGCCGCCTGGGGCCTCCGGCAAGATGGCCGCCGCATACTCTCGTTCAAATCTCGGCAACGAGATCTCTTCCCTCAGGACAAGATCTCGTTGCCGAGATTTGAAAGAGAGTATGCGGCGGCCATCTTGCCAGAGGCCCCAGGCGGCCATTCCTCATGCCGGCACCGCGTCGCAGCTGCGGGGGGGCTTTCCGGCTGGGATGAGATGCCGGCGGAGCCCCCCACGCAGCCCAGAGGCCCGCTTGCTGCCCGAACACCACCACTGCACCACACTTTGGATCGGGACCGCCACCGGAGGCACCGCGTCGCAGCTGCGGGGGGGCTTTCCGGCTGGGACGAGATGCCGGCGGAGCCCCCTACGCAGCCCAGAGGTCCGCTGCTGCCCGGACACCACCACCGCATCGCAGCCAAGCTGCATTGGGAGTGCCGCCGCCACTGAACTTTCCGGTATGTTGCGACCATAAGACGCACCCCCATTTCCCCCAAAATTTTGGGGGAAAAAGTGCGTCTTATGGGTCCAAAAAATACGGTAAGTACAGTCATAGATAGACCATTATTTTTAATCTTTAAAGATTCCATAATAACGGGGTCTGTACCACAGGACTGGAGTATAGCAAATGTGGTGCCAATATTCAAAAAGGGGGCAAAAACTGAACCTGGAAATTATAGGCAAGTGAGCTTAACATCTACTGTGGGTAAAATCCTGGAGGGTTTTTTAAGGGATACTATATTGGAGTATCTGAGGCTGAATAACCTCATGACACAGCATCAGCATGGGTTTACGAGGGACCATTCTTGTCAGACTAATCTGATAAGCTTTTATGAAGGGGTAAGTTCCGGACTGGACCAAGGGAATGCAGTGGACGTGGTGTACATGGACTTCTCAAAAGCTTTTGATACAGTGCCACACAAAAGGTTGATACATAAAATGAGAACAATGGGGATAGGGGAAAATATGTGTAAGTGGTTTAAGAACTGGCTCATGGATAGAAAACAAAGGGTGGTTATTAATGGAGCACACTCGGACTGGGTCACGGTTAGCAGTGGGGTACCACAGGGTCAGTATTGGGGCCGCTTCTCTTTAACATATTTATTAATGACCTTGTAGGGGGCATACAGAGTAGTATTTCAATATTTGCAGATGACACTAAACTCTGCAGGGTAATAAATACAGAGGAGGATAATTTTATATTACAGGAGGATTTATGTAAACTAGAAGCTTGGGCTGATAAATGGCAAATGAGCTTTAATGGGGATAAATGTAAGGTCATGCACTTAGGTAGAACAAACAAGATGTATAATTATGTGCTTAATTGTAAAACACTGGGCAAAACTGTCACTGAAAAAGACCTGGGTGTATGGGTGGACGACAAACTCACATTTAGTGGCCAATGTCAGGCAGCTGCTGCCAAGGCAAATAAAATAATGGGATGCATTAAAAGAGGCATAGATGCTCATGAGGAGAACATAATTTTACCTCTATACAAGTCACTGGTGCGACCACACTTAGAATACTGTGTACAGTTCTGGTCTCCGGTGTATAAGAAAGACATAGCTGAACTGGAGCGGGTGCAGAGAAGAGCGAACAGGGTTATTAGAGAACTAGGGGGTCTGCAATACCAGGACAGGTTATTGCACTTGGGGTTATTTAGTTTGGAGAAACAAAGGCTTAGGGGTGATCTTATTACAATGTATAAATATATGAGGGGACAGTACAAAGACCTTTATAATGATCTTTTTACTCTTAGATCTGTGACGGGGACAAGGGGGCATCCTCTACGTCTGGAGGAAAGAAAGTTTAGTCATAATCACAGACGCAGATTCTTTACTGTAAGAGCAGTGAGACTATGGAACTCTCTGCCGTCTAATGTTGTAATGAGTGATTCCCTACTAAAATTTAAGAAGGGCCTGGATGCCTTTCTTGAAAAGTATAATATTACAGGCTATATTCACTAGTTTCCTAGATATTACGTTGATCCAGGGAGCTAGTCTGATTGCCGTATGTGGAGTCGGGAAGGAATTTTTTTCCCAATGTGTAGCTTACTGTTTGCCACTTGGGTTTTTTTTTTGCCTTCCTCTGGATCAACATATTAGGGCAGGTTAGGATAGGATATGGGTTGAACTAGATGGACTTAAAGTCTTCCTTCAACCTTAATAACTATGTTACTTTACAATGATCTTGTTGTTGAGAAATGTAATATTCTCTTTTATGCTAATGATTTCTTCCAGGCTCTGGGGTATGCGGTGTTGTAAGAAATACCTGCCTCCTGTCTTCATTGTAATACTATTCCTCTCCCTTGCACATGAGTTGCGGAGATGGAATCCCACGCCAGTGCCCTGCACTCCCTCATGAATACGTACCTCATCCTCCCATCTCTGGGCACTGCATTCAGGGATCTTCTGACAAGGCATCAGCAACTTCTGCTCCAGTGACCTCTGGTGTGCGCGGCGATAAAGTGCTCTCCCCACTTCCTCCCTGAATAGTCCTCGCCATGTACACATGGTTCCTAGTGATAACTATTCAGGGAGGAAGTGGGGAGAGCACTTTATTGGCGTACACACAGGAGGTCACAGTGACTTGCCTGCACAGAAGATCCCTGAATGCAGTGCCCATAGAAGAGAGGAAGAGGTTCAGATTGTGGTGACTGGCAGAGCGCAGACGCGGGATTCCGGCGCCATAACTGACGCTGATGGGAGGGGGTAGTATTATAATGAGAAGAGGAGGGCAAGCATTTTTTCCACGCAGACATTTATATCAAGCATGGATAAGACCTTTAATATGCATCTGGATGCGCCAGAACAGCAAACTGCACAACATGTGCTTTTATAGAGTATGCCATGCTTGCTGATGAATAATCAAGGCCCTTTGATTAGTAATATTTAGGAGTGTACCTAATATTTCCCACACTGCTTCTGCATTTTGTCCTAGTTTTTGTTACACAAGTTATTGTACATATTGCAATTTTTAATATGTTTTTATTTATCTAAGGTTTAAGGTCTGGGTTTGAATAAAAGAATTCAAAGAGGGTGCACTTAGTTTTTCTTATTACTTTATGTTATACAGTATGTGTTACTATTGCTTTGGAGATTTATAGGAATTTACAGGAAAGCAATGTGGAAGGAAAAAATGAAAACTTTACTTTTCCCCACAAAAATATTGCTCCAAATTTTGCATTTTCAAAAAGGTAACAGGAGAAAATTGACCATAGAATTTGTTGTGCAATTTCTACTGAGTACACTAATGCCACATATATGGAAACCTACTGATTGGGTGCACAGCAGGGCTTGGAAGGGAATGAGCACCATTTGACATTTCGAGAACAAAATGTCACATTTACAAAGCCCCTGATAAGCATAAACAGTGGAAACCCCCACAAATGATTCCATTCTGAAAACTACACCCACAGGTGCTTCACAGAATTTTATAATGTTGAGCCGTGAAAATTAAATAAAACTTTTTTCAAGCAAAAATGTTGCTTCAACTGCAAATTTTTTATTTTTCTCAAGTGTAACAGGAGAAAATGAACCATACAATTTGTTGTGCAATTTCTCCTAAGTACGCCGATACCCCATATGTGTTGAAAAACTACTGTTTGGGCACACGGCAGGGATTGTAACAGAAGGAGCACCATTTGACTTTTGGAGAGCTAAATATGCTGGAATAGATAGTCATGTCGCGTTTACAAAGCCTCTGATGTATCTACAAGGTGGAAGCTTCCTACAAGTTACCCCATTTTGAAAACTACACCCTGAAGGAATTTATCTAGTGATGTGGTGAGCACCTTGAACCCACAGGTGCTTCACTGAATTTTATAACGTTGAGTCATAAAAATGAAAACATACATTTTTAATGCAAAAATTTTGTTTAGCCTCCGATTTTTCCTTTACACAAGGGTAACAGGAGAAAATAGACCCCATTCTGTTGTGCAATTTCTCCTTAGTATGCCATTACCCATGTGTAATGGAAATCTACTGTTTGGGCACAAGCCTGGGCTTGGAAGGGAAGGATTGCCAATTGAATTTTGGACCGCAATTTTGTCTGGAATAGGTTGCGGACACCATATCACATTTGAAGAGCCCCTGACATGAAAAACAGAAGAAACTCCCACAAGTGACTCCATTTTGGAAACTACACCTTTTCAGTAATCCATCTAAGGGTATAGTAAGCATTTGTAGCCCTCAGGCGATTCACAGAATTGTATTAAATTGGGCTGAGTCCATGGAGAATTCACATTTTTTACACTATAATGTTGTTTTAGGCCCAAAATTGTAATTTTCAAAAGGGATAATAGGAGAAAAAGAACTGTATAATTTGTAACGCAGTCTCTCCTGAGTACAATAATACCCCATATTTGGTCGAAAATTACTTTTAAGGTACAGTTTAAAGCGCAGAAGGAAAGAAGCACCATATTGAAGTTCAGATTTTGCTGGAATGATGTGAGGGTGCCATGTCACATTAGCAGAGTCCCCTGTGGTGCCAAAACAGCAGAACCCCTCAACAAGTGACCCCATTTTACAAACTACACATCTCAGTGAATTTATTGCAATTGTAATTACCTGAACAATCATGTTCACAGGTCATTTTTACCATTAAATAATTCTGTATACTGTAAAAGCAATACACAAAACTAATAACAGAATTGTGCTTATTCACTGCAGGCTTTCATTGCACTATGAGGAGGGCACTATGTTTATTTTGCCTCAGGCAGCAGGAAAGCTAAAATCGGCCTCATATATTTGTACTATATGTGTGTAGCCCAGCTGCGTTCTGGAGCCACATGTTACCCTGGAGGATGCATGAAAGGTAAACCACAATCACCCAATATTCATTCACACTTGACATTTCCCTGGTGCCACCAGAGGGAGCCCTTTAAGAGTATGCAGGTATATAAGGGTGTGGAGATAGACAGCAGTAGCTCAGAGCTCAGAGATCAGATTACACTAGTCTGTGTCAGAGTGTGTTGCAAAGCAGACAAGCTAGTTACCTCAGACGAGCTGAGAGGGAAAGACTAGCTAAAGAGAGACTTATGTGAAAGCCTGAAGACAAAGAAAGCTGACATCTACTGCTGGTTGTGCTTATGTTAAAGGTGTGAGTAGGACGACAGGCAAGTGGAAAAAGGGAAAGAGAGAGTGACAGAGGTCGACAGCATTGATAGCTTACCTCCACTCTGCACTATCGGACACCGGGTCCGAGCTTGCTAGCTTCTTCAGGACTAGTAAGAGAAACCGGAGACCCTGCTGGATTCCAGATCACAGGGGCCCAACAGTGCTGATACGTAACCGGGGTCAGGAAGAACAGGAGTCTAGCAGGACGCTGCACATAGAGACTTAGTTCTGTCCAAAAGAAGGCTCCACCACAAGGTCAGCCGGGCGTAGCTGAAAAGACGGAGTTAGGCTTTGTTTTATGCAAGTCAGAAACTCACACACATAAAGAAGGAAGGAGGCCCTACACCTACTCAGTGGTTTACTGGACATGCATCCTCCACCCTGACAGCTTCCCGGGACATGCCTGAATCCACCACCAGTAAAGGTACAGAAAGAGACTCTTTGTGTGTGTCTGCCCTATTGATCCTGCACCCCTACACCTCCATATTCCCTGAGGGATCAGTCTCGCCTGTGGGAGACTTAACACCTTGCTGCCCCAAACCCTCAGAGGATCTACCCTGCAGCGCTGGTCACCCTGACCAGGAACCGCAGGTGGCGTCACGAACATTTCTATCATCCCCTGTAAATAATCCCCTTTTTAGTGAGCGCCCAGGGCAACGGACCGAGTCGTGCTACCCGTGACATCCCCCAGTGAAGTGAACGGGCTCGGTGCCGAGTACCCCACAGCCCTGGCTACGTGCGACTCATATGTATGTAGCAAACAATGTGAATTTCTGTACCCTTCACGTTTCTCATTTGCGGTCATGTGAGTTATTTAATAAATGAATGAACTGAAGCACAAATTCATGCTTCACTATCAGCACCCACACTTTGCCTTTCTGATGCCTGCATAATATAAAATGTTCTGATCTGTAATAAAGATAAAAACACAGATTGAAATCTAGATGTGAGTTTGACCAGTGTAACAGATTGTTTCAGAAGTGGAAGATATTATGTATTTTTACTTCAGCAAGATGCCTCTTTCTGCGTCATAGCACAAATATCACAGTCAGCTGACTACAATAGCGATGATAACATTTCAAATCAATTTGATGGTGAAACCTACTTCATCATTCATTGTATTAATATCACTACTTCAATTCATGACCAATAAACTCCCATTAGGAGCCAGGTGAAGCCATCTTTTAGTTCATACATATGCTATTACTGACGCTTTTGATCGTTCACAAGTACCTGCAGGTACTGAGCCAAAAAGCTCCATTGCAGTAGGTAAGGTATCTACGGTTACGACCACTCATATTGTAAAGGTTCGTCGGCTGCAGTAAAGAGCAGGAGGCAGAGAAGGGGTTAACAAGAATTTACTTAAACAATTTCTGAGCAGGTATGCTCAGGTATAACACAGGGAGATGGTTAGGCAAATAACACACCAGGAACGTACTGAACGCACTTTACACAATAAACAAAATAAGAAGGGGAGAAATGAAGGTAATGACTTATCGATTGGAGTTCTTGTTGGGGAACGGTTGGAACAGCTCCCAACGATGTCTCAATCTGGGGAACAAAGTCTCTGGCTCTGCTGCATAGGTACGAGAATATGAGGAAAAATGGTGTGCACTCGGTCTAAAGGGGTCGAGGTGCCGGTATAGTGGACAGAACGTCCTAAATACTGGGAATATAAAATATACCACACACTCTATGGAATTCCATGCAAAATAGTAAATTTTATTTATTACAAAACAGGGAGCAATGTATAAAGCGATTAACGGAATGGCTGACGTTTCGACTCTCCCGAGTCTTAATCATAACATCGCTTTAATCATATCAAAGTAGGTTCCTATAGAAAAGTGAAAAGAGATTCTTGTGAATATACAGTAATTGTCAGAAAATCCAAGTGAGGATAATAATGTAAGTTCCAGAGTAAATGTGCACCTGGTGTGAGGTGACTCCAAGTGGCCCTCCCACGCCCTGCTGAGGGTGGCGTCACCCTAATGATTAAAGCGATGTTATGATTAAGACTCGGGAGAGTCAAAACGTCAGCCATTCCATTAATCGCTTTATACATTGCTCCCTGTTTTGTCATAAATAAAATTTATTATTTTGCATGGAATTCCATAGAGTGTGCGGTATATTTTGTATTCCCAGCATAGGTACGAGATGCACTGTCTCCTGACCGTGCCGAAGTATCCAGATCTGTTAGACTTGGGTCCTTTGATCTTGCGTCCATTGACGCGTGGGTACAGTTCCTTTTGCTGGTTCCTTGAGAGTGATGCGGTACATCGGGAGCACAAAGCCGTACAGGCCGCAGGGGTGACAAGGCCTCGCACAGAATCATACAGTTCAG
Organism: Oophaga sylvatica; assembly: GCA_033576555.1. NCBI lineage: Eukaryota > Metazoa > Chordata > Amphibia > Anura > Dendrobatidae > Oophaga > Oophaga sylvatica. The sequence continues at coordinate 355,231,613 of JARQOD010000006.1, forward strand.
GAAAAGACGGGATGCCTGCTGCATTGCAAATTTTGGACAGGGTTTGTGGAGGGGCACCCGGTAATGGATGTAAGAGTCGGTCAGACTGTAAAGGGCTGGGGTCTGTGGCGGTAAAGGTTGGATTTGAGGAGAGGGAGTCAACCTTCGTCCTGCTCTGTAGTCACTTTTCCGCCAAGTCCCGCTCTTTCCCGCGCTCAGCTCCTTTTATGTTCCCCACGCCCCCTTCTGTCAGGTGCTCAGGCCCTACCCACACAGACAAGTCGTCCCCCTGTAACAGTGATGACGGCCTCGATAGTTCTGGCTCCAGGGCGTATCTCGAACCGACAACACCATTCCTGTTCATCTCCTTACACTATAGTGACAGTTATTTAGTTGTTAGTGGTCATAAACATGGACATCTAAGCTACTTCAATGCCCTGCACATGGGGTAAGCAACATAGAAAGTCACATTTCTAATTGGAGTTATTTGCTAACATATTTACTATTATTAAACCTACTACATATTAGAATAGAATCTTGTATATATGAATACCCATTTAATTGAGCAGCAGTGAAATATTCATGGTGACTGTGTGTCAGGATTCCTGTCCTTCTACAGTTTGAAACAGTAATGGCTGCTGTAGTTCATCTTGATAATTGTGCTGCAATTCCCCTCCTTACCATTGGAGACTGCTGTTGTGTTCTGCAATTGCCCTTTACTAAGATGGCAGATTCTGAACCCGTGGAATCCATCTTGTTTCCTGTTTGGGCCATCTTAAAACCATGTGGATCTCTCACTCATTGCTTGAGTTTTGTGTCTAGCTGTTAATGTAATTCCAGACTAAGCTTCTGAATTGTCTTACCAAGGCTGGCCTCACTTATCTCAGGATTGCTTCCTACAACTCCTTTGCTTTCTCCAAGGACTTCTGTCACCACTTGCTGTTCCTTGCTTGTGCACCTCCGACCACTGAATTCCAGCAGTGCTACACCAGTATTGTAGCACTGTGTGTCTGTGGCCTAATTCCTGGTGGTCAAGTGGTCTCATTGCTGGGGTTGAACTGCTTGATCCTGCATGGTCCAAAATTTATACCTAACTTAAGATCAGTCATTGGCTTGTGCAATGTTAAGTTATTGTAATCCTCTAACTTTAGATAACCTTCTGTGACAAGTTATTAAGATTGTTTGCTATTTGTAGAGGGAAATAGAGAAGATGAGAATTGATTTGCAGGATCTGGTCTATCGCCATGTCCATAATCTGTGGCCGCTAGATGGCAGCCCTCTAAATTGCCTTTTACCTGACCACATCTGCAGCTCCTCTTTTGATTAGTCGGCTTGACAAGACTCCATCATTGCAGTATGTCTCACTTGTAATGTCACTTCATGCCGACTAATCAAAAGAATAGCTGCGGATGCCTTCTTGTAATAGGTGGTCGTAGGGCTCCCTTCTGGTGGCCACAGACTACTGACATGGTCGATGACTCAGGTCCTTCAAATCAATTCGGAGTAAACCTTTGTTATATATGAAGTAATGGTATCGTAAGAAAGGGGATCCAGCTCAATGGATAAAATCTTCAACCTTATTGTTGCAGTATTAAAATATCATTACATCCATGTATTGTCCATAAGCAGGGACATCAATGCGTTTCTGGTGGATGCTGCACCTTTACTCGTGATGTGAACCTTTATTACATCTGTAGTAATTCCTTATGCGGAGACGTCTGATCTTGAGGCAGTTTCTCATGCTCAATTATGGCTCAATTAATCAGTTTAGTTTAAGATAATTTGGAGGATAGTCAGAGCCACTTCTGTATCAATAACGGTGTCATTAGGGTCACATCTTTTTTTTCTGCTAGTAGGGAGAAAAAGGGAGTTACAAGCACCCATGATCAAAATTCAGTTCAACCCCTGCCACAGACTACTGAGAACTCTCTGGCAATTCATGTATCATTCAGCCCTGCACAACATTTAGAAAAGTAAACTGACTATACACATTCTTGCAAATATAAAGATATATTTTATCTTAGATTCTTTCTAGGCTTCTACCTCATGAAGGATAATCTTTTTTTCCTAGCAGCACTTTTCTTTAATCTATATATTTAAAAGCATAAATAATATGGTTCTCAATGAAGGATCTACAATTTCTATACATTTTAAAAGTAATATATTAAATATCTTTCTCAATCTAAACAAAATTTCAGGCCTATTTTCTAAATGAAGTGAGACAGCGGCTGTTTATTCCCTACCTGTCTTTGTTCCTTAGCAATTCATATTAAGGATTTTCAATTCCTTAGAGATATTGCTGCTGGAAAACACCTCATTTCAATCTGTGTGTCTTCATCATCAGTTCTATTTCTCACAATGGAATCCATCATGGATAGGTGTGTCATCCTCTGAAACTCTTCTACTGATTTAATCTTCTTATTAATGGTACCGGCACCCACCAGCTGTCAAACTGTATATATATCGGTAAAGGCTTCTACATAAGAACCCAATTGTGCGCATTACGAAATGGATTTAGATGTCATAAATGAGATGTCAGAGATATTAATATGCAGTTAAATCCATCTCCTTCAATCACTGCCTCTCAGATGCAGAGCGTGTTATTTTACCGTTACGCGTGATACAAATAGCTTTTACCGAGTACTTTTTCCGCAGTCAATTTCAAAGGAAGTAAAATCAGGGAAATAACTATTTGGCCACAATGTGGTACGCAGCCTTTTTTTAACATCTTCATTATATGAATTCTGCTTTCATCAGGCATACACTGGTAATTTAATCTTTATAGTACTGAAAAGCACCAGATCTCAGTGTCTGCATAACAGAAAACATCAGCAGGCCTACTGGAAAGCCAAATATATTGTCTCGGCATTGTTAGGGAATGACGAATACGAGGCAAGACTTCAGTATTCTAGAATAAAAGGATTTACTATTTAGCGAAGGCTGGAGAACCAATTTGTGGTGTTACTACTGTAAGCTAGGAAAAGGCTCTTTTTTTGCTCAAATCCATATTCCTATCCCTAAGGTACAGTATTATAGTAGTATTATAGTAGTTAGCGGTGATGGGCTTCAGGTATAAAGCAAAGTCTGGCTATTGAATCAGCTGGAAATGTGACACCTACTTTTCCGAACTAGATATATTCTTGGTGCAGTTCTATCTTTCTTTTTCTTATGTGTCTAACAAAATTTGAAGAGACAAAGACAATGAGCAGAAAAAAAGCATCTCACAGTGCAATCTAGGTTCAATAACCTGAATAATGTGTTTATGAACCCCTGATGGTGAATTTGATGTCAGTAAGTAGTAATTATGCTTGGAGATGACGGCAGTAAAATATAGGACAGTGTTACATCATGTCAGGTTATTATACTTTTCTTTTGAAAAGAAATTCCCTTTTGTATTTATTCACTTTGTCCTTACAGAAACATTGTTGAAAGGTTCATGGTCGAATAGTACATAGGTCTAATATACAGACTTTATTTTGGCTGGAGTCACACATGCAGCTTTTACTGTACTTTATTTAGAGTCAAATCCAGAAGTGGATCGAAAGTATTTAGGAAAGACTGATGCTTCTTTTGGTTTTCTTTCTGCATCTACACTGTGTGTGACTCAAAAAATTTCCCCAATAAACTGGCCATAGTCACACATTATAAGTGCCCATCGGGCTGTTGAGTTCAGGTCAGGAGATCCGCGGCCGGTTCATACATCACGGATTTGCAGTCGGATTGTGAATATCAGATTTTTTTTATTTTTTTAAATGCTGCTGCATATTTTGGTTGTAAGTCGATAGCAGAATATATGAAACATTACAAACAGTATTGGCTTTTTATTTTTCACAATTTTACTATATTTTGGTGCATCTTTTAAAGCACCACGTCAGCGCTTTCCTTGCCCCCGGTTACATACTAACCCTCCTGCATCTTCCAACATTTTTTGGCACCGGTCTGGTGACGCCATCTTGTGAGCACAGCTTCTGACTGTCCGGAAGTCAGAAGCTACATCACAAACTCTCAATGCATGTCTATGATAGCCAGAATGAGGTCAGAACGAGGCTCTCATAGACTTACTGTACATGTATTAGTGAGTTCCAGCTTGCTCCATGAAATACTGGAGCAGCCAACAGGTTACAAACTGCAGGAGACAGACCAAAGCGGCAACGAAAACAGATGAAAATGCCGGAGGATGAGTATCAGACAAGGGGCAGGGGACTTGGATTTTAAGCATCACTCCACTGATGAAATAAATTTTAAAAAAGCTGGAGTAGTGTTGTGTTTTTATTTGTGTATTTTCTAAATCCGATAGAGAAAGCTATGGAGAAATATATAAAATTACACCTAAATTGGACTGGGTTTTGTAAAAACGCCATAAACACAGTGTTTTATATTTGTCTACAGATTTTAAACTAACACCTAATGACAGTGTTTTAAAAAAAATATAAGGCAGGAAAAAAAGCCAAGAAAAACATCATTTAAAATGTGTATTTTTTTCTTTAAATACTGTGTTTGAAACCCCTAAATTACAAAATCCAAACCAAAACATTTTCACTTCCACCCTTAA
>JARQOD010000006.1:355236243-355308268 GCA_033576555.1 Oophaga sylvatica
AAAGAGATGGCGGCCATAAGCATCCAGCCCGTACCCCCGGAGATTCGCCAGTAAGTCCCCAACTCCTGACAGACCCGACCGACGACACTCACAGTGACAGTGACAAATCGTTCCGGATCCGAATACGAAAATAGGGGTACCCGGAAAAAAAAGCCCGATACAGCTAATATGGCCGATACCCAATTTTCAAATCGTATCGCTCAACAAAAAGGCTGAAGCAAAACTTTTTTTAAAAAGAAAAAACGCTTGACAAGCCTTGCAACCACTTTGAAAAACCCCCTTTTTTTTAGTCATGTCTGGAGAGGTTTAACTATGGACATAAATTACGAAGTTTTCCGGTAGTAGTTACAAACCCCAGGAAATTTGTAATGCCTTAAGATCCCTGGCAGATCCCACTAAGAACTGCCCGCACTTTCCCGGGCCCAACGAAAACCGAGCAGACACCAAACCTAAAAACTGAAGTTCCGACGGCAACACACCTTCTCCCATTTGCGAACTTTTTTATACCCAAAAGACGCAACACCCCTAACATGCTCCTGATGAACACAAGATCGGCGAAAATTTTAATTTTCATCCAAAAAATACCACAAACGCCCCATTGGTGGCGAAAGATGTCTTTACAAAGTGTAAAACACCGCCGGGGAATCCAACCAAATCTGAAAGGTTCTCAAAGCCCCTCCGGAGTTTAAACCCGTCTTCCCCATCCCCCTTTTTTATCCAACAGATTTTACGCCCCCCTAATCCAATTTTAAAACCTTTTGGGACCCACGATCTAGAAGAGTCGGGAATAAGTGGGGAGCGGAAGGGGCCCGGGACCGTAACCGATTAAGCTCACGGAAATCCAGGCAAGGCGAGGCCCCCTCTTTTTTTTTACAAAGAAAACCCCCCCGGCCCCGGGAAAATAAAGGGGCTAATATCCCCCTTACCAACTCCTGAAAAATAATTTTATGGCCTTTCTCCAGACAAGAAAGGTTTTAAAACCCTAAAAATTTTGGGAATTTGCCCCAGGGAAAAAATTAACGGGAACATCAACTCGCGATAGGGGGAGTTTTTTACACCCTTTTCCGAGAATACATCCTCAAAGCCACCAAAAAGGAGGAAAGGGGCCCAGGAGGACCGAAACCCCAAGCCCCATCAGCATTTTTATTACGAAATCGCCCATTGGCTTTCTCTCTGATTCCCAATTAATAACCGGTTTTGCTTGTTACCCAAAGGGGAGGCCACACTATAGGGTGGGAAGACCCCCCAACACAAACAAACAACAGTTCCTTATGTACCCCCCACTTGAAGATCTAGTTATGTACGCTTCACAAAATTCCCTGACCGAGAGGTCTGGCGCGTCGAGAAAAGGGGGAGGGTTTTTTAGCCAACCCCCAATCGAACCCTTTTAAACCCGGGCAAAGCGACTCCACCAGATTAGCCCCGGCCCCCTATCCAAAAAACAGATCCCCCTCTCATTCTCGCACCCACCCCACCTCCGCCGTACGAGAAACTGAACAATTAGGGACGAAATACTTACTCCCAGATTGCCGTCCACCAACAATGGGGGATCAATAGTTTTCCGGCGACTTCCACCGCAAAGGACGGATGGACACCCCCTAATAAGATGCCCTTTTTTCCCCAGAAAAAAACAACTTCTTTTTGTGGCGCCCCACCGATCCCCCCCCCCCGGAATGATGTCCCCTAATTGCATGGGCCCTCGGACTGACCGGGGGAACCCCGAAAGGGCCCTTGAGGAAGTGGAGTCATCACAGGGGGAAGTTACCCCCACCTCCCAAGACGTCGTCAATAGGGAAAAAGGGGCCATAGCGGCTTCCATGCTGGGGGGCATACGCGCCAACCAACTTTTAATTTGTCGATAAACCTTGACAAAACTCTCCTAAGAGCCGGGTCATTCCACTGGGTGTCCGTGGCCCCCACGAACTCCAAGAAAAAAACCCCCACAATCTCCCCCCTGTACTTACCTAACTTGTTTCCAAGGGGAACCCATCTGGTCATCATAAACAAGACCCAGAGCTGCGAAAAATCTATCCACTGACTGGAGAGCCGGGGAGCCCGAGGGAAAGAGAACGCCCGGTTTGGGGGCCCCTTTAAGGGCGAGATGACAATTCCCCCCCCTTTTATCCCCCCCCCAATGACCGAGGGGGCAGCCAAAGAAAAAATTCAAGCCCCCGGAAAGCAAAAAAAATTTTTCCCCCCCCAGTGAACCTTCCGGAGGCACTTAGGTTAGGTCTGGCTTGCCCGGGGGGGCAAAACCTGGACTTAACGTCCCCAGCTCCATGACAAAAACCGCAACTGCTGAGCTAACTGGCTACGGATCCATGGTGGCGGGGGGAATCTTTTTTTGGGCGGGAAATGTCACCTGTCTCTGTATACAGGAGACCGGGGCAAAACTGACCCTAAGCTGGGTTTCCCACTAATCCTCTACCGGAGTACTGTTATGGGGCAGGTCCAGGCCGCCACGAACCCTGTCTCCTTGAACCCCCAACCACTGAAAACTAGTCCGAAAGGACCCGTTTTCCACCACAGGGAACGGGGAAAGGGAACGCCTTTACACACGTATAAGACAAAGAACAACAAGGGGTAAAAAAAGACCCCCTTGCTACAAAACTACCACTACAAGGGAACACCAACGGGTAAAAGGGATAAATAATAAAGCGAGGAGAGGAAAAACCACAACGTACCTTTCTTTAGACTTCTCAATACATCCCTCTGCGGTCTGCATAATGCTTCACCGACACTTCCCCCCAACGGGAGGAAAATTTAAGGAATCCAATTACAACAACATTAATTGCGCTGAGCGAGGTGGGGGTCCACACAGAGAGAGGGAATTTTAAACCCTCACAGCCGAAAAACACCCAGCACCAGAAAAACACTGTAGAAGTCAGGTGTGCAATCGCGACGACTTTCCAGCACACACCCTGACACTCAGGATTGGGCTTTAAATAACACGGGGGGTTGACTCCACCAACCACTAACAAATCACCCCCTGGTTTTTTTTAAAATTCTAAAAAGTTTGAGAATGTTTTCCAAGAAAATTTGGTTTAAAGAATACACTTGTTTTTTTTATGTGACTTTTTATAAACCCTTTTCCACAATTTGCCATGATAGCCTGCATTTGTCTTAAAAATTCACAATTACCCCCGGACCATTAATTCATTTTACAAGTTTTTCAATTTTTTTTTTAAAACCCACAATTTTTTCTCATTTGACAATACTTTTTTTTTTTACAAAAATCTGCGTGGCGGGGGGTAAAAATTTTGGCCCCACCCTACAACTTGTTATGTCATATTGGGAAATTTTTTTTTTTTCCAGCCCTAATCCTTTATTGACTCGTTTTTTGGATGGAGATATATTGATATTTACCAACTTTTTGAGTGGGATGTCCTCCTATCCAATTTATTGATTATATCAATTCTAATTATTTTAACATTTTACCATAAATTTCACCACAACAAAATTTTTTTTTTGGATCTTTTTTTATGGGGTACATGATTTGCATTAAACTAAACGCAAAAACCCTTTTTTTGCTGGTAATTCTTTTTTCATCAGCAAGCAGTCCCCCCAAACATACATCAAATCGATCCTTTGGGGAAATCTAAATTTTGAAAACTGCAGCGACCACACTTTGGAAAGGGGAATTTAATTGCGGGGGGTCAAGTTTTAAAAACAGAAAAATCCCAATTGGTCAAAAAAAGAGCACGAAAAAAATTGTAAGAAAAAAACAAGAGGATCCATTAGGGGGGGACAACAAAAAAATGATCTTCAGTGAAACCAATTTTTGTGCTCAAAAGCCTAAATTTGGGGGGTTTAAAAAAAATCTTTTTTAATCGCTGCCTATTTATATAGCCCCCCCCCTTTTCCCCAAATCTTTTCGCGGGGATCAATGTTTTTTCAAGAAACGCCATCTTTTTGGAAAAATTTTCCCCCAACATTTAAATAATAATTTTTCTTCCCATAAAAATTGTGGTTGAACCCCAAAGGTTTTAAAATGTGGCCACTGATGTGCACTGGGCAAAAGTGTGTGAAACAAAACCTTTGAAAATAATGACAGCACGCGATTTTTACCATTAAAAATATATCAATTAAAATTATGCATTGGTATATAAAATTATGGCACACTTGAAATTTTTCTTATTAGGCTGCACCCTAAAAAATTAAAAAAAAACGCGAACATTTGCAGGAAAAAGAATTTTCTTCAAAAACGCAATATTTTTTGCGCTGCTCAACATTTCTTTTTGCATGCTCGCAAAGTTTCTTTTTCCAAGTCACAGGATTGAAAGTGAAACCCCTTCTCCCCGGGGTGGAGATGCACGTCAGCGACCCTCACACTGAATTTGGGGATCTTCAATCTACACCCCAACATCCATTGGTCCAACAAAAAAAAAAATTTATTTTTTATTTTTAATTTATATTTTTTTTTTTATTTTATTTTGCAATATGTTTTGTTTCTTTATTGTTTGTGTAAATTTTTAAAGGAAAGTAAAAAAACACATGAAAATTTTTTTTGATCGTGTTTGGGCCCCCCTTTTTAAATATGTGCCTTTGTCGAAAATTCACTGTGATAAACCCCCCGTGACGAAAGGGGTTCCTTTTTCCCCTGATTTTCCGGGGAGTACCAAAACCCATGTTTTTAAAATCAAAAAGAGAAAATTTTATTGAAGCTGGATCCCTTTTTCCTTCATTTTCCCGAACTCACGTTTGATCAAGCGAGGAACCGTGTTCTAAAAACCGGGGGAGCTGGTTAGCGTTCTTATATGGGGTAACTTGACCCCCAAATACCGTTTAAAAAACCTGTCACCCGGGGAAATTCAATAATTAGCACCTCTCTCAAATAACATGAACAATTTTTGCCAAAGACGAGTTACTAAAAATCACATTTTGCAAAACCAAATAAAGAAAAAACTGGGGAAAATTTTTAAACCAGTGGTTTTAAGTTTTAAAACCTTTTTAATTTTAAAAAAATAATTCCCTTTAATAATTTCCACATTTTTGCTGTCTTTAGATTTGGCAAGATTTATTTTTTGCTTGAACAACTTAGCCGGGGGCCAATTTTACTTCTTTTCGGGGTTAAAAAAGTGTTTTTATTGGCATACCAAGGTTGCTTTTTTCACCTTTTCAAAACCCCCTTCACTTTTCACACCACCTTTTAAAAGAATATATACGTGCGGTATCGGGGTGAACCCCAATGTTGTAAAGGGGCCCCTGGGAAGAGTTTCCATGGCAGCAGATTTTAATGTCACAGTAGCGAATGGGCCCCTGAACGGGGCCCCTGAGCACTTCCCTCTATCCACAAGAATTGCCCCAAAAGCTAATTGCACTTTTGGACGGGGGGGGACCCACCAGAGGAGTTTTAGGTGCAATGTTAAAGCCCCCAAAAGCTCACATTACAAGCAGCCAAAACCAAAGTAACTTGTAAATTAGCACTTTTTCTAAGGAAAAAAAGAGTACAGCCCCTCTCTCATAGTGGTGGAAGTTCCAGTTTTTCCCCCTTGGGGGCTGGAGCAGTTTTTTTTCACTACAAAAAAATATTACACAGCCAGGTAAACTACACTGAGGGGGGACCTTTTTTGGGGGTTCTCCCCAGGGGGCACACATGGTGTGGGGAATACTCACGGTTTTTTCCCTGCTGTTTTCCCATTGCGGGGCAGGGGGGAGGGGGGACAAAGTTTGTGACTTTGGGGACACGGGGGAACTGGGTCCAACTGGAATGCAAAGAAAACAAGGGCAGAGAAAAAACTATTCAGCTTTTCCTCCTGACTAGTGTTGAGCGATACTGCCGTTCAAAAATATCGATCGGAATGGATCGCCGATACACAAAAAACGGCGATATCCATTCCATAAACCCGGGAAATCCCATGTAAGTCTATGGGAAAAAAAATCGCAAAAAAAAAACCTTTTTTTTCCTGTAAACACTAAATAACACACATAGAATACATATATATAAATATATAAGTCATTGGCAATATATATACATAAATTTATTTTTTAACACTTCTACAAGAAAATATCCTCTGATTCAATTCCCCGGGAAAGCCGGTTCTGTAAAAACGAAGCACCCCCATGAAATGACATTTGGGGTTTCATAGGGTTAACCATGTCTTTTCATGCGTTTGCACTGATTTGCAAAACAATTACATCAATCTATTGTGAAAAAATTTCACACCTGTGGGGTTAAAAAAAGGGTAAATTTTTTTTGTAAAAAAACCTTTTTTTTGCTACAATTACCCTTTAATTAACCCCCCTACGGGTGAAATTTTGCACACAAGACTGATGAATTTTTTGGCAAATTAGATCAAAGGACATGAAAAGACATGGTTAACCCCTATGTCACCAAGTGTTTTTTTAGCGGTTTGCATTTTCACAAAAGCCTCAATTGTTTTTGCGGTATTATACATGTAAAGTGAAAAGAGCTATAAATATAAAAAAAATAAGTGCACAAATTCAATGAAAAGTAAATAATAAGGGTAAAATTTTTTAAAAAAAAAACTTTGGCTCCCCCCCAAAATTTTCGCAACCCAAAGACAAACCCCGCGAATGGGGCAGATAAAAAGCCCAGAGAGGAACCATTTTTTTTGGGCCCCCCCCCGGCTACTAACACTCCCCCCCAAAACCCAAAAAAAGACAAATCTATAATTAGATTCGCCCTTTCGGCACTTTGCCCGTTTTCCCTTTTTCCCTGTAGCGGTGGCAAGGGGGTTAAATGGGGTTAAAGCCACATGCAATTAAAAGGTACCTTTAAAAACCAGGTTAAAATTGAACGTCAATTAGACAACTATAATTTTATTAATCCTATGCAGAAAAAAAATAAAACACACCAAAATTAAAAATCTTTTAAATTTTAAAAAAGACACATTTTTTACCATTTTTTTTTTTACTGAAAAACCCATTCCGTAAAAAAATAAAATAAAAAAAAAAAAATTATTCCCCTATCCCATGCACATCAGTCCCGGGGGTGTAACCTTTTCAAAAGGGGGTTAAAATTTTTACTGGGGGGACCGCAGCAAGCTGCGCCCACAGTAAACCCCCAAAAAATTAGTTCCCTCCGGCTAGGGGAAGGAAGTGGAAATTTTAATTGATTGTTTTTACTTTTTTATTCAGGTCACCAGGACACAATCATACTAAGGGGGCTTTTAAAAAAAATAGGGTTCCCTTCGAAAAAAAAAGGGGGGGCCCCCCATTTTTTTAAAACCCCCCTGATGAAGCAGACGCGAGCAGTGGCTACCGTGAAGAGCAGACCAACAGCGCTAGGGGCCCGACAGGGGGGGGGGCCCCGACGGTCGGGGAGCTTTTTTACACAGTACTACCCGGGGGGCGGCGGGGGGGGGGACGGCTTTTAAAAACTCACCCTCCTGGGGGGGTTCTGCACCCCGCCTTTTTTTCCCACGGGGCCCCCCCCCCTGTTTTCAGCGGTCAGGGGGACCGCTCATTACAGCATGAAAACGCACAAATTTTTACTTAAAAGCTTCCCGCGTGACCCTGAACACGGGGGGGGAGAGGGGGAAAAACAGGGGGCACAACCCGCCGCAGAAAAGGGGGGTTAAGGGAATTTCCTTCCCTCCAAAAACCCCTTGCTCCGCCCTTTCGCAAATTTCAGGCAAAGGGGCGATGACGTCGTTATGCGCACCCGCCCTCTGCCTCATCATTCACCGGAGGACCCCGAAGACAGCGGCACTCAGCAGTGAGAGAGGGGAGTAAAATCTCAGGTGCCGGGGGCCCAGAGGGGTGGGGACATGGGGGACCGGTGCCCCCCCCTTCTAACCCCGGGACCTGGCCCCCACGATAAAGGGAGTATGTCTTTTTTTTTTTTTTGGGGTTTCAGCAGCTGGGCAGCATAAGGCCATACTTGGAGCATCTAGGGGGACAACATGGGGCATAATAATTTTTTTGTTTAATGTGCCCCCACAGTGCTGGCATTTTTAAAAATTTACAAGGGGGTCTGTTTTTTTTTTTTTGGGGGGGGGGGGCCCCTTCAACTTTGCTAGGGGCCCCCCTATTTCTATGTACGCCCCTGCGCTGGGGCATGGTATTTAAGGCTGTAAGGAGCCAAATCCAGGCCTTTTCCAGCAGCGTGGAGGGGGGTCCTTGGGCCCACCAGAGAAAAAATTTTCTTGGGCCCACCACATACTTCCCAAAACCCTTTGAAGAAGGAAAAGGGCAAAGGCTGTGGCACCTGTGCCCGTGCAGCAAATTTTTTGGGCCCTGCCAATTCACCACAGACTGCCGGAGTGGGGGGGCTTTTTCCAGGTGTGGGAGAAGACCCCAGGAGACCATCCGTCCCCCCTCATCAGGCATGCCCAAAATTGTAGGGGGGCATACAGCATACCTCCCAAATTTTGAAGACAGGAAAGGGGTTTTAAAAGGGTCGGGGGGCCCGCGCCCGCGCAAATTTTTAAGCCACGCCCCGACCACAAACCCATTTCACACAATCCCCATATCCCGCCCCAACCCTACCCATGCCATCAGCTGACCCTCCAATGACGTTGGGGGGGGCCCCGCGGGACCGGCCCCCCCAACGCCGTTCAGGCCCCTACTTTGGGGGCAAGCAGGGGAAATCGATTCCCCTGCCGCCGCAAATGTAACTGTAAAGGCGTGCTGTGCAGCCAACGTTACTGTAGCAACTCCGGGGGCCCCCTCAATGCGGGGGCCCGGGCCACCGCCCCCTCTCCCCCAAAAATTTTCAAATCAGGCCCACCACGCAGGACTGGGCCCCCCCGGGGGTTTTTCCCCGGGGCCCCCGGGGCTCGTCCGACACTGCTTGCCAGCCTGATAATACCAGGCCACAGCTCTGTTTTTCTTTTGCGGTTAACAAAAAAGGGACCCCTCGAAAAAAATTGGCGTGGGGTCCCCCCATTTTTGTAAACCCGCCAGAGAAGCAGACCGCTGGGGCCCGGTTTTTTGGCTTTAAGGGGCCAAGATCCATGGACCCCCAGCCGATAATACCAGCCCAGTTTGCTTATCTTGGCTGTTTTAAAAAAAATAGGGGACCCCCCCCAAAAAAAAAGCGTGGGGTCCCCCCTATTTTGTTAACCAGCCAGATGAAGCAGACCGCTGAGGCCTGGATTTTCAGGCTGTTAAGGAGCCAAGATCCATGGACCTTGCCACCTGATAATACCAGGCCACAGCAGTCTGCATATCTTGGCTGATTAACAAAAATAGGGATCCCCTCGAAAAAAATTGGCGTGGGTCCCCCCTATTTTGTTAACCACCAGATGAAGCAGACCCTGAGCCTGGTTTTTCAGGCTGGTAAGGATCCAATATCCATGGACCTTGCAAGCCTGATAATACCAGGCCACAGCATCTGCTTAGCTTGGCTGGTTAACAAAAATAGGGGATCCCCTCGAAAAAAAAACGGCGTAGGGGTCCCCCTATTTTTTGTTAACCACCAAGTAAAATGCAGACTGCTGCGGCCTGGTATTAAAGACTGTCAAGGCCCATGGATTTTGGCCCTCAACAGCCTGAAATACCAGGCTACAGCAGCCCCACATATGGCGCATCAAAAGATGTGCCAATTGTGGCACTTTAACCCGGCTCTTCCCCACTGCCCTGTAGCGGTGGCAAGTGGGGTAAAAAGGGGGTTAATGTCACCGTTGATTGCACGGTGACAATAAGCCCGATTAATAATGGAGAGGTGTCAATAAGACACCGATCCATTATTAATCCCAAAGTTATTAAATGTATAAAAAAAAAGACAATGCAAGAAAAAAGTATTTTAATGAAATAAAAGAGACAACACAGTTTTCATTAATTTTATTATACTCTCATTCCTGCGACGCCATCGATCTCCTGTAAAAAAAGAAAAAAAACAAAACCAACAGTATACCCTGTCCGACGCAGTCCATAGTAACGACTGTCCCCCGACGATCCAGCCCTGCTACATCGCAATGACAGGCAGAGCCTGACATCCCGGCGCAGCACAGCTGCTTACCAGCTTCCCCGGCGGTGACGTCATCGGACTGACTGCTTTAACGGCCGGGATTACCCAGCAGTCACTGCAGTTATCGCGAGAAACTGCATGTGACCGCCGGGGAAAGATGATGGCGGCCATGAAGCAGTCCAGCCCGTGACCGCCGGAGATCTTCTGCCAGGTAAGTGCCGCTGACTCCTGACAGACCCGACCGACGGACACTGACAGTGACAGTGACAATCCCGATTCCGGTATCCGATAAGACGAAAATATCGGAACTAAGTATCGAAAGGCCGATAGAGCTAATATCGGCCGATACCCATACTTGCGGTATCGTATCGCTCAACACTACTCCTGACAGTATATAGCTTCACTCCTATGTGGAGATGACTATATAGAGAATGATGTCCTTCAGCGTAGACTGGAATAGGTTCAGGGAGCTATGAAGCTTTCTTGCTTTTCCTTGACTTGACTAAACAGGACAAGACTCACTGAAAGTGTGTGCACTGAGCTGGGAAGCTCCCCCAGCCGTTTCTATGGCAGCTTGTTATGAGGAAATTGAAAACCTAACTTTTATATGCATACATTGACCAGTAGATGGCAGCAAAGTACAATGCACATTTATGAGTCCTCAGTGTAATGCACATACAGTGTATTATACTTCTCTTAACTCATAGTGCCCCAAGGTAGTTCTGGCACATTGGAACAAATCTACTGCCGCACGATAACTGTTTCACTCAGCAGCAGTAGACCAGGTACTGGGATACCACATGAGAAAAGTCACAAATTGTAACACAAATATGTCATGTTCTACAATTTTCTACTTTTCAGCACCATAAAAATGGCTCAAAAGGTGTAATCAATACTTCACAATGTGCTTTTATCACTGCAAGGACCTTTAGTTCTATTGATATCACGTGTCATCTAATTCAAATGCTAAAGTCTATCCATTTCTAGAAATTACTTTTAAAAACCATTCCTGTGGAACATTTCTTAAGGGTAAAGCCACACTAAACAATAAACGCTAACGGGATCGCTAAAAAACGTCACTATTTAGCGATCCCGTTAGCGATGTTGTTGTGTGCGGCAGCTTCCCCGCGACGAGCTTCCTGCTGTGATCTCGCTCGTCGCTGAATCGTTCCGGACCCTATTTTCCTCGTCGGCGCTCCCCGCTGGGTAAGTATATATCGCTAGTGTGGCACCTTTTCTTAGCGATTTAGCGGTACTTTTGTACCGCTAAAGTCGTTAAGAAGATCGCTAACGGCGATAGCGTCGTTAACTAATCGCTAAATTGGCCGCACTTAGCGATATAGAAACAATCCCGCTAGCGATCTCATTAGTATGCGACGCTAACGAGATCGCTAGCGGATAGCTTAGTGTGCAGTACCTTAAGTTTGAATCATTACACGCCATGAAATCATTGTGTGTCATGTAAAAGTGAACGCTAGAACATTGTGGAAAAGTAAAAAAAGATTTTGTAAGGTATGGATCATCATTGTGGATGGCAGAGGCATAGGTTTTTGAAATTGTGTTTTTTGTGTAGTCTAGTTGTTGGGTTGTCTAAAAAAAAAAAATTTAATTAGAGATGAGTTGATTTATTCACCGTACTCTGGTCCACTGTCAGAAGTATCATTGTGGCTAGACAGGAGTCCCGCGAATAATTTACATTCTGGCGTCCCCGGCGCAGCAATTGATTTGTCAGGTCGGGCCCGACATCATCTGTGTGACATGAATTACAGATTACATCACGCTAGCCCTGGCTGATCAAAAGATACAACAAGGACACTGGAAGGTAAGAGAACCATTGTCTATCAGGCAGGAGCTACGGACCTGAATCTTTCAACTGAGTCTCTTGAATCGATCCACTCAACTCTACTCACAGTCTATTTATAGGATAGGTCAGACCTGGAAAAAGTGTGGCTTATGGCCACATCCAGCCATATGGCTTTTCAAGTCTGGCCTGCAGATCAAGACAGCCGAGGGGCTGAAAACAATGAACCACAGGCCACACAGTGCCCTCCCCCCCGCCGCTCGCCCACTGTCACCGATGTCTGAATACTCAGGATGCAGACAGCGGTGAATGCATTGATGGAGGAGAGGCCGCCGGCCCCATCTTCCACCAATCAGCATGTGAGACAGCTGACACGATGAAGTTATTTCACCGCTTCAGCTGTGCACTGTGGAGAGTTTATATTGGAACGGGAATGAGGTATGTGTGTTTTTTTTTCCACATGTGTATGGGATGTTTGGCTGGACATTGGGTGGCTGTGTGCATCTCATGCCAGGCATTGGTAGGCTATGGCAGTCTCCAGTTGTACATGGGGAGGCTATGGGGCTCTTTTGCTGGACATGGGGAGGCTGTGGTTTTCTCATTCCGGACATGTGGAGGCTATAGGGCTCTATTGCCGGCTATGAAACTGTGTGGGGCTCATGTTATAAACGGGGAATCTTTGTGGGGCTCATGTTGTATATGGGGAAGCAATGTGGGACTCATGCTGTTTATGGGAGGTTATGTGGGGCTCATGGTGCATATGGGGAGGCTATGTGGGGCATATGCTGTATATAGGTAGGCTATGAGGGGCTCATGCTGTATATAGGGAGGTTATGTGGGGCACATGATCTACATAGGAGCCTATGTGGGGGCTCTTATGGTATATAGGGGATGTGTGTGGGTCCATACAATTTATAGAAGGGGCTGTGTGAGGGTGCTGGCCCGGATTTAGGGGGACCCTGGGCCACCCACCAAGCGGGGGCCTCCCACCAATATAGGGATAAATATCTCAAAACAACAAATTTAGCTTTTTTAGCCATCTGAAAGAACTGTCTTCAGACGAGCTTAAGGCCACAGCAGAGCAACTCGTCAGGTCTTATTCAGATGACTAGGACATTACATTTATCGATGAACTGTGTCAGTTTGTAACATTTGCCAATTTATTCACAGACTAGGAGCCAAAAGATATCAGCACTGAACTTTTCATGTACAAGCTTATCATGGAAAAGAGTGTGCAGGACACTTTCCCAAATATTGAGATAGCTCTAAGGATATATCTAATTTTGATGGTAACAAAAAGCAGTGGTGAGCGTTCCTTCTCAAAACTCAAATTAGTTGAAAACGGATTAAGAACATCCATGAAGCAGGAACCACTTGTAAATTTGGCTATCATGAGCATCGAGTCAGATATACTGCGTGAATTGGACTTTAGTGACATCATTAATGATTTTGCAGCACGAAAATCAAGGAAAGTGCCTGGATTGTAAAAAATGAATGATTTTACCTGAATTACTTGACTTTGTAAATAAAATTGCGTTCGTTTCATTTTGTGTTTTTGCATTACATATTGCAACACCTTGAAAAATGGGCCTCCCTCCATAATGGGCCTGGGCCACCCACCTCTTAAATCCGGCCCTGTATAGGGGATGTCAGCACACTTAATTTTGCTCAATATTAAGTGATGCAATTAATATTTATATAAAAATAATTATAATTAATATATTAATCTTACTATTGAGCATAATTAATTTCAGCATATTTGTTTGGCCTCCACAACAGTAATCGTCTGTCACGTGGTCCCTCGGGAAAATTAGTTGACCAACTCTGGGACAGGTGATACATTTCCAATTGTTACCTGGGCAGGATGGTCACTAAGTGGTCAGCACTGTAGTCTTGCAGTGCCCTTGTCCTGCGTTCAAATCCCACCAAGGAAAACATCTGCAAGGAGTTTGTCAGCTCTCCCAGTCTTTGTGTGCTTTCCTCTGGGTACTCCGGTTTCCTCCCACACTCCAAAGACATACTGATAGGGAATTTAGATTGTGATCCCCAATGAGGACAGTGATGACAATATCTGTAAAGTGCTGGAGAATTAATGCCACTACTGTATTATAAGAAAGTAAAATAAATAACTTTTGAGGTCCTGCCGCTGGTGACCCCAAGAACTTAAGTACAAAGATCTCTATGAAACTTTATGAAATTAGCTAATGAAGGAGCATGAGCAACCTGTGTTGCACTCACTCATGGGACTCAAAGACCATGATTACTATGAGTCTGAGTCTTATCAACCTTCTGTTGACTGGTAAGACGCTATTTTCTTCATATCACAATTTGGAAATCTTGCAATTTTAACACTGGCCACTAGGGCTATTTTAGGGTCATACTTTCTCTTGCTTCAGAAAACCCATATGTACATTAGCAGCAAGAGACTGACCCAAACCCTTTTTGCATTGAGGCTTCTAATGAGCCTGTGCAAAAATCATTTTGAAGGGACGTGGAGCATGGTCAGCTTTGATATCACCTATTGTGAGTAGTGGAGCCTCTACTATCAGTAGTGTACATATGTAAAGACCAGTATGTCGGTTATTGCTCTAGAATGGAATACAGCGCTACTATGAACAACTCAGAGTACAGTATGATATTAAATCAACTTTTCTTTATAACTTGTGCAAACGATAACAGGATTCTATGTCTCAACAAAATATGGGCCACAACAGCCACAAACAACACATTACAGATTAAGCAGCTTGAGAGATCCCAAGTGCCAGCTTCTCGGACAGGAGAAAGACTACCCCAAGACTATGCCACTCCCTCCCTTATCCGGTACTGGACCTATATGAGGTTCAACCGCAACTGTGACACGTGGTCTTCCCAGGTATACAATCTTACACCCGCCTCCCGCCTTAATTACAATAGATTACGGGTACCCTGTTTTCCCCTTAAAATATATATATTTACACGATGAATCACTTAAACCAACACAACATGTATACAGTGCACTGTCTTATTTGTGAGCGCTCAGAGCTGACACTCTGACAGAATATACTCAACAGTAAACAACTGAACTTGTTACAAAGTT
This sequence comes from Oophaga sylvatica, assembly GCA_033576555.1. Taxonomy (NCBI): domain Eukaryota; kingdom Metazoa; phylum Chordata; class Amphibia; order Anura; family Dendrobatidae; genus Oophaga; species Oophaga sylvatica. Next base: position 355,250,998 of record JARQOD010000006.1, read on the forward strand.
CAATCAGCTTTCTAGGTCACCAAGTCCTCTGATACCAATGCAGGTGAAGATTCCAATCAGTCCCAGTAATATTTCACGGCCAGACTCTTTATATATAGGAATTCACACTGTCTCTATCAGTCCATATGCAATCTTAGTAACAGGAGTGTTCTTGAAAATGCTGATTCCTAGCTAACTCTCACTAACTAACTAACCAGTCGGTGACCGTTCACACTTCTCAGTTTACTCACAGGAGCCGCTTCCTCTTGATCACACTTGTCCAATTCGTATCACTTCAGGCTCTGGATCTTTCTGAATCTCTCAGACCGGGCTCCTTCTCTCCATGTTCCCAGGAAAATCTCTGTCTTTCAACTTCATGCTTCCAGAGTTTTCTCCCTGTTACTCAAAGGTGACCTCTAGTGGCTGAACTAAATTATTGCAGCATCATTGTTTATAACAGAACACATCAACATACTACACAGAGAACTTATCTGTCATTGTAATACTGGCTGCGAAGATAGTGCAACAGCTGAAAACATTTCCTAAAAAGACAAGAAGTATAAAGTGTAAAATAGCTCCAGTGGCCTGTGTGATAATTGTAAGATTTCTTCTTTTTTTTTAAATACAGATGATGATATGAAAATAAAAGTACATTGCCAAATAATTAAAAAATACATTTAACACAAAACTGTAATTTAAAAATAAGACATTTTCTGATTACACGTTCCATTTAAAAACATGTTAAACATAGAATGCAGTTTTATGGCTTCACAGCAAATAGTGCAGACATTGATTAGGGCAACTTACACTTATCAAGACCTTTGACATGGATCAATGCATGCCTTTCCATTTTAAACCATTCATACGCCAGGTCAGTTGTGTCACATTTCTCCATTATATGTTAACATAAGGAAATACTGTACAGTATCTTTCAAATTAATACATATTTTCTTGACGTGCAAAACAAGTATTTGTCCAGAATGATGCAATTCATCTATATTACATTTTACCTTCATTATTGCTATTACAAACCTTTCTCTTAGCATGTATTTCTTGTGTATTTTTTCTCCATTTTTATTACCTGTGCTCTTGTTTCTTCTGTCCTGCAGCTATGTGAGCCAGCTGCAGGAGGAAATTGACTAACATCACAATCCTGTCTCATCTGATATTGGCATTGCTCGCCTAGGGGACAGATTTGATGAGCATTAGTTGTTGTGAGACATTGAGATGACGACTTTTTTCTTGGAGAGGTAGGTGTTACTTTCCTTGGAGTAATAACAATTCAAAGTCGTAACGATCTGCGAAGAATAGATACATTTATGTCATTAGTGTTCTATGTTTTTAAGCATGTCTTCTAAGAAGTTAATTTTGCAATTTAAGTCATAGCCAACTGCATTCACATGAATAGACTCTAAAATTACAACCTCCGAAATAAAGAATTTACTAACAGACCAACATTTCTTTACTATAAACAAAGGTTTTTTTTACTATGAAAGGTTTTTTTTTTTAAATAAATTTAAAAATTCAGTTGTCATCACCTGCATTCAGATTCCCAAAACAATAGCATTGTTGTGAGTTCTAACGATAAAAGAACTTAGTACCAGTCCGACCAAGAGGTTGTGCTGTTGATTAGACAGTAATTTCAGATTTTACACATAGTACATGTGGTGTGGAAAATAACTGTGATTGCTCAACGGTTTTGCAGCCCCAAGTACCATTTTTTACTTTCACTCAGCAAACGTAAAATAGTCTCTTGGCCATTTGATAATTTTTAAATATCTACTGTACCAACTCCGAATAAGACACATTAATTTTGTTGTTAGCAGCCCCAAAGTAGAAGCATACCACAGTAAATGGGGCTAAAAGGGAACCTGTCATGTAGAATTAACCTACTAACCTGCATATATAAGGTTAATCTGCGGGTTAATAGTGTTACGTTTGGTGCCCGGACACTGTACTGAAATTGCTGCACCCTGGATAAAATGAACTTCTTTCCCTGTTGGTGACATCGGCTTTCATTCAAAGCTATAGCCATCAATCACAGGACTGTGAGTGGCGGCTATAAGCATGCTCCTGCACTTTGACAGCCAGCTCTGCACTGATGCACTGCTGAGCTAGCTGTTAGTGAAAGTGCAGTAGGGTGCGAACAGTCGACGCTCATAGTGCTGTGAGTCATGATTGTAGCTGTAACAGCTCACCTGTATGACTGAAAGCCATGGACTTCCGGAAAGAAAAAATGTCATTTTCTCTGGAGTGCCGCACTTTCAGTATGGTGACTGGGCATCTTCTTAAAATTATTAACCTACAAATTAACCCTATATCTGTAGGTTAATAGTGTTATCCAACATGATAGGTTCCCTCTAAGGAGGACCTGTCACCAGGTCAGAAGTGGGCAGTTTTTGCTCTTATTTTATTCCTGTTGTTCCCATGAGTATTGTTTTGTTTGTTTTTTTCTTAAAATCTATAGGATTTTTACAGGATGAAAAGGGTGAATTGGTCAAAAACGATATTGATATGGCCGAACTTTTAAATTCCTATTTAGCATCTGTATTCTCTAAGAACTCAAATATAGCATCAACTGAGATTCATGGTGCCATAGAAGGAATACAAGAATCCCCTCTATCCATAAACAGAGAGATGGTGAAGGAACAGTTAGCTAATTTAAGTGAATTTACATCTCCTGGCCCGAATGAATTACATCCTAGGGTACTGAAAGAGTTAGCAGAGGAAATTGCAGAACCACTAACCAGAATCTTTGAAAAATCCTGGAAAACAGGAGAAGTCCCAGAAGATTGGAGAAGGGCAAATGTTGTCCCTATCTTCAAAAAAGGAAAGAAGATGGAGCCAAGAAATTACAGGCCAGTAAGCCTTACTTCTATGCCAGGAAAGATATTTGAACAAATTATTGAACAACATGTAAGTAAGTACTTGGATAAGAATACAGTAATTAACCAAAGCCAGCAAACAAGTCATGCCAGACTAATCTAATTTCCTTCTATGATTTAATCATTGACTGGGTGGATAAGGGAAATGTGATAGATATAGAATATCTAAACTTCAGCAAAGTATTTGATAAAATATCTCATACTATCTTATTGAAAAAATGACCAAGTATGGGATTGACAAGGCTACGATTAGGTGGATTCATAACTGACTCAGTGATCGTACTCAAAGAGTGGTAATAAATGGTGGCACATCCAATTGGAAAAGTGTTTCAAGTGGGGTACACAAGGCTCTGTCCTGGCTCTAGTGTTGTTCAACCTTTTTATAAATGATCTAGATAAGGGAACTGAAGGTAAACTAATCAAATTTGCAGACGATGCAAAGCTAGGAGAGATGGCTGACGCTAGAGAAGACAGAAAGGATTCAGAAGGATCAGGATAAACTTAAACAATGGACAGTTTTTAACAGTGAGAAATGCAAGATTATACATCCCAGCAAGAAAAACTAAAATTACGTCTATAGAATGGTAGGAATAGAACTAAATGACAACACGTGTGATAAAGACTTGGGTTTACTAATAGGTCACAGACTGCACATGAGTCAATGATGTGATGCAGCAGTAAAAAAGGCAAACACAGTTCTAGGATGTATTCAGAGAAGCATAGAGTCTAGATCAAGTGAAGTGATTATCCCCCTCTGCTCCTCCTTGGTCAGACCTCATCTGGAATACTGTGTCCAGTTCTTGGCACTACATTTTAAAAAAGACATTGAAAAACTGTCCTATGTATATCCTACTGACGGGGTCGTCTCGTCAAACACTCGTCCTCCAGTCACTCCAGATTAGATTAAGAGCATGGGTCGACCAATCAAAGTATGAGTCAGACACAAGGCTGGTTCAAACTTAGAGCACGCTCAAGAATGGTACTAGTGGCACCGATCTCAGCAATGTCCTGTCTTTATTAGCATACACGGGATTATATAGACATAACAAACAGGATGACCCACGTGGGGTAAGCTATATTCATCTAATATCCGGCCATCCCTGATTGGCCCATGTCTCCAGACAGATGTTGATGTCGTCTTCAATGGTTAAATGTCATTGTGGTCGTCATCAATGGCTTGATCCAACTTCGTCTCTCAGAAGTAGGTGTTGATCTGGGTCAATGTCTCAGGAGCAGATGTTGGCGGATACTGGTGCTATCTTTAAACTAAGTTTCGATATGAATCATGCGAGGTGAGGAAAATACTTGTTGCTTTCAGAGCACAGAATAAAGGCAAAGCACACAAGCATATATATATATATATGAAAATATAAGAATATAGAAATGGACATATGACATTAGACATTGGGCATATTATAATTGTCCTTTGCAATTGCAATCATGGGCAAACTGTTTATGTTTAGCATCTACCATCTCTGATTAATTATGTCTTATTCTATCAGGCTGTATTGGCAGGGAAATATAGCTGCGTGGGCTCAGTTCTACATCTATGTAACACTCAATAAGTGTGATATTTCATATTAAAGTTCAGCCTTGCAACACTCCTTGATGTGGTCTGGCCCAACCATTGTGACATTTCCTGAAGCTGATGAAAACACGTCTCAGAGGAAACAGTTGTAGGATGAGTCGATGCTGGCTCTATCTTAGCTGAAGCATTGTTATATTTGATATATCTGGTTTCACTCGACAAGGAAAATTTATGTTTCAAAATGGATGCAGAACACAAAATGGTGGCAAAGCACATGTAAGCATGTATAAAGTAGGAAAGTATATTTTACCTTGACAATCCCCCCTAAACACTAAATTTTCCCTTGACGAGGTGACCTTTGAGACTGTCCATGTGTGGGGAGAGGGGAGGTGGATTTCTTCACCCAGTTACCTCAGAGACTGCCCCCTTATGGGATGCCCCCAGGCAGCTGAGTCCCTATGTTGGTTAACACATGGAGTTCTCCCATCTGTCCCTAAACTAACTCTTTTGATTGTATCGCGTCATAGAGGGTTTTGCCAAGAGGATCAGGCGGGGTATATTGTTCCATATCCCCTACATTCATATACATCTCTTCTTGATAAAGGAAAATACCTGAGGGGTCGGTTGCATTGGTTACAGCTTTCCTATATATGGGTACCACACAACACAGAGCTGAATACTGTAATACTAATCGGTGTGCCAAATCTATAAACTTTGAAATATTACTCATCATGCACCATCCACTAAAGCTAAGTGATGTCTAATGAACCTGTTATCATCATCATCTCCACGGCTAAGTCTGTTCCAAGCATCCGTTACTGCAAGAATGCAAGCAAATGTCATTAGTAGCATCATTCCTCTTCTGGAGGCTTCTCCAAGGATCTTCTTACAATGCGATGCGTGGATCCAAGTTTCCTTGCCTTGTAGCTTGACTGCGGTATTTGTCGTCAGTAGAACTTGGAAAGGTCTGTCAAATCTCGGATCCAGACTCTCCTCACGTGTCTTTTAATGACTACCCAGTCTCCGGGCTGCAGGCTGTGACTCCCAGGATCCTGGTTTGGATCTGGAAGAGAACGGGAAGACATTATCATGTACTTTCTTGAGTCTTTTATGCAAATCCCTTACATATGAGCTTAATACATGGTCACTCATTTCCAGTGCTTGGGAAAGAAACATCCTAAACTAGGCACTTTGCCAAATAGTATTTCATACGGAGAAAGTCCAGTTTTCCTATTTGGAGTGTACCTTACTGAATTAGGGCTAATGGTAGACATTCAGGCCAAGATTTCCCTGTTTCAGCCATGGACTTTTGGATTTTTAACTTCAATGTCCCATTTAGTCTTTCTACTTTTCCACTGCTTTGTGGATGATATGGGGTGTGGAAAACTTGTTGAATTCCCAGAGCTGTCAAAACTTCATTCATTATTTCACCTGTGAAATGTGTACCTCTGTCACTTTCGATCACCTCTGGTACTCCATACCTGCACACCACCTCCGCAAGCAGCTTCTTTGCGGTCGCCGCAGCCGTAGCCTTGGAAATCGGGAAAGCCTCCGGCCAACCTGAGAATAAATCAAAACACACCAACACGTACTCCCATGATCCTGATTTTGGCAGCTGAATATAATCAATCTGCAGTCTCTGGAAAGGATAGAGGGGCCGAGGGGCGTGTTTGGGTGGTGTCTTGACTACCCTTCCCTGATTATGTGTAGCACATACCATGCATCCCTGGATCAAACCTTCTATACAGGTGGAAAAGCCTGGTGCCACCCAATGCTTCTGCATCACGCTCATTACAACAGTTTTGGACTGGTGGGTTGGCCCATGTAACATCTGGGCAACCGCAGGGTACAACGCCCTCGGAAGGCATCGACGCATCCCTCTTCCCCATACCCCATTTGCTTCATTCAGACATGCACCTTCTTTTTCCCACTTTTCTACTTCCTCCTGGCGCACCTGAGCCTGCATCTGGGATAAGGCATCCTCCGACACAAAGGGATTTTTGGGAGCGCTTACCTGGTGCATCGTTACCCTTGGAGTGGTCTACTGGCTGCTGTTTTTGCTGCTGCATCGGCCATTTCGTTTCCTTTACTCACCTGATCAGTGTATCTGGTATGTGCTTTAACTTTTATGACAGCTACTTCTTTTGGTAATTGTAATGCATCAATTAACTGCTGGACTGCGTCAGCATTTTTAATGGGATGTCCTGCTGCCGTCAGGAATCCTCTAGACTTCCAAATTGGACCAAAATCATGAGCTATACCGAATGCGTATCTAGAATCTGTGTAGATGTTAACAATTCTACCTTCAACTATCTTACAGGCCTCGGTCAGAGCCTTAAATTCAGCCTCCTGGGCCGACTGATATGGGAGCATTGGTTCTGCTTTGATTACTGCATTCAGGGAGACGATGGCATACCTGGTGTGGAAGGTACCTGAGTCATCTTGGTGGCGAGATCCATCTACAAAAGATTCAAAATCAACATTAAGTCTTTCAGTTTCAAACACTGTGGGTAGCCGCTGTTCTGTGCCATAAGCTGAACACAATCATAAGGAATCTCCTCTCTTGGATCTTCTTTGTACAATACCGTACCTGACCTCCCCCCTAGATCCGAGAGAGGCAACAATGTGGCAGGATTAAGTGTGGTACATCTCTGCAAAGAAACATTTGAAGGCATTAAAAGTGCACATTGCAATCGAAGATGACGTGCAGCTGAAAGGTGTGCCAGTTGCACTTGGTTCAGTATGGTGTATACATCATGAGGTGTAAGTACTGTCAGTGGATGATCAAGCACGATGTCTGACGATTTGTGGAACAATAGCCCTACAGCATGTACTGCCCGTACACAGGACGGGGCACCTTTAGCCACTGCATCTAGTCTTCCACTGAAATAGGCTACTGGCCTTTGATTGTCACCATATAACTGAGTCAATACTCCTGCCGTGTGTCCCTGCTGTTCATGGAGATACAGGGTGAATGGTAGTTGAAGGGGAAGCTGAAATTGGAATTTTTACTGTCAAGGCTACTGATAAGGAACCTAGCCGCAGAGATGCCGAAGGTGGGGGCTAAGTTTTAACTAAAACACCCCTTGCTACCAGTTTCTACAATCTCTCCTGAAATGTCCTGGTCTCCTGCACCCGCGGCACAACTTCTGTCCACCTCCTGGCACACGTCTCCCCTCCCTGTTGTTTGCAGGACGAGTACCTACAGCATGTATCCTTGCTCCTCTCTTTGCCTGCACTAAATCATGTTGTGCCCCTTGAAATCATTTCTATCACAGTTGAATAAAGATAACCACAGGGGTTGTAGTATTAACCCAGAAGTTAACCCCGAAGGTGGGCATGCTGGCACTACTGGAGATCAGGATGCAGCCAAAAGGATATGTATATCAGAAACTTCATGACTGCTAACTAGTCTTATCCTTTTTACAGTGGGAGGCGTGAATCCAGGTGTTCTTGCCCTCAAGCTTCAGGGCAGTAGGAGTGGTCAGGACCACAGTGTAGGGACCCTCGAATCTGGGCTGAAGACAGTCTCTTCTCACAAACTTTTTCACGTACACAAGGCCACCAGGCGAGAAGTTGTGCACCGTGTCACCTGTAGATTCTGGGAGAGAAGCAGACACTGTGGAGTGGGTGTTAGTCAATTCTTTAGACAAAGCAATCACAAATTTTACTACTTTATCATTAATTTCTGACAGCTCCTGATGCCTAATTTCTCCTATCTTGGGAGGGGCACCCACTGGGAACAGAGGTAGTGCAGTAGCTTCCGGATCAGGAACAGAGGCAGGGGCTGAAGGACCAAGCCCTGGGACAGGGGCCTCAGCGACGGGGACTAGAATCTTTTCCGGCTGTCCGGGTGGTTGGTAGTAGGTGCCAGAAGGCGTCAGGAGGGGAATAGGCCTGACTGGGTGGTTCCGGGTGTCCCAAGATGGCTGCCAGAGGAAGTGGGGTGTTGGCTGTTTCCAGGTGTCCCAAGATGGCTGCCAGGTGCAGCAAGATGGCCGCTGGAGGAAGGGGAGGGACCATTTACGGGTGTGCCAAGATGGCTGCTAGAGGAAGTGGGTGTCCCAAGATGGCTGCTGGGTGTAGTGGGAGGGGCATTTCCCAGTGGGGGCCAGGGGCGGGGAGCCCCACAAACACAACAGGACTCCGCCCAGGGCGGGTTCTGTTCTCCACACACACGACACACCCACCCTTCCGGTGATTTGGTGTCGACTCCATTATAGGGCGGTGGCTGGGGCGCACTGGGTACAGTGACGGGCATTATGGGGCTGACAGCCATTTTTATTACATCAACAAGGTCAAATTCTGAACATTTTATGTATCCAAACAAGGGCTTGGCACCTTCTGATCCACCTGCACCGTCTACCTCTCTCCAGCCTTCAACTTTCAAATCATTTGCTACTCTAAGATGTGCTTGTGCTTGGTGCAGGAGTCCCTGATCACTTAACATTCCTTTCTTCTGACTTACATAATCTTTCTACACTGAAGGCTGAAGTCTCCCTGTACTGGGTAGGCCCATCATTTTGTATAAACTCCTCACATTTTTAACAGCCTTCTTGCCATCCCGTGACTGAAACAATCTCACCAACTCCCAAAGCACCACCCTCTAACTTGTGGGGTTTTTCTGATTTAAACATGCGCATCATGATATTAACAGAGTGCAATGATCTGTCGCGACTCAGACCACCGGCGTCACTTGCAGGTCACCACCCGTCAATGCAGAGTCCCCCTCGATACACTGACAAGACAAAGAGTCCTCCTCTATTTGTCCCTTCCCTAACTGTGGATGGTGACTTTACAGCACAGTTCACCGTGACACTCTACACAGCACAGAGTCCCCCTCGATATGCTGACACCTGGGCTTCTCCTAATGAGACTTCCCAGGTTAGACAAAGAGTCCTCCTCTATTTGTCACTTTCTCAGACGAAGAGCCCTCCTCAATTCGTCTCCTAAGGAAATTTGGTTATGCGCACCCCTACCACAATTCTCTAGAAGATACTAGAAATTTGGACACTTTCAAACTGTCACGGGAGGCAACTATCTAGAACAGAGTACAGTGACCGGAGGAGGAGGAAGTGGTGCACACGAGTACGCGCAGGCACGCGACGTCACTCGCTCTGACAGTGCTGGTTCGGGACGTGGCGTAGGATCGCTCACGGTCTCACCACTCGACCGGTCACCCACTCAGACCCAAATAGACAATCACAATAGGACCTCACAGTGACTGAGACACAGGCAAGTGGGACACATATACAGGATATATGATCTCAACTTACCGTGTTCTGGAGGCTGCAGTCCTCGAAGTCAGTCACCGCGGGCACCACCGGAAGTCCTTGGACGGGTCTGGCGGGCAGCGAGCCGTTAGCCACGCCCCACGTTGGGCGCCAATTGACGGGGTCGTCTCGTCAAACACTCGTCCTCCAGTCACTCCAGATTAGATTAAGAGCATGGGTCGACCAATAAAAGTATGAGTCAGACACAAGGCTGGTTCAAACTTAGAGCACGCTCAAGAATGGTACTAGTGGCACCGATCTCAGCAATGTCCTGTCTTTATTAGCATACACGGGATTATATAGACATAACAAACAGGATGACCCACGTGGGGTAAGCTATATTCATCTAATATCCGGCCATCCCTGATTGGCCCATGTCTCCAGACAGATGTTGATGTCGTCTTCAATGGTTAAATGTCATTGTGGTCGTCATCAATGGCTTGATCCAACTTCGTCTCTCAGAAGTAGGTGTTGATCTGGGTCAATGTCTCAGGAGCAGATGTTGGCGGATACTGGTGCTATCTTTAAACTAAGTTTCGATATGAATCATGCGAGGTGAGGAAAATACTTGTTGCTTTCAGAGCACAGAATAAAGGCAAAGCACACAAGCATATATATATATATATGAAAATATAAGAATATAGAAATGGACATATGACATTAGACATTGGGCATATTATAATTGTCCTTTGCAATTGCAATCATGGGCAAACTGTTTATGTTTAGCATCTACCATCTCTGATTAATTATGTCTTATTCTAGCAGGCTGTATCGGCAGGGAAATATAGCTGCGTGGGCTCAGTTCTACATCTATGTAACACTCAATAAGTGTGATATTTCATATTAAAGTTCAGCCTTGCAACACTCCTTGATGTGGTCTGGCCCAACCATTGTGACATTTCCTGAAGCTGATGAAAACACGTCTCAGAGGAAACAGTTGTAGGATGAGTCGATGCTGGCTCTATCTTAGCTGAAGCATTGTTATATTTGATATATCTGGTTTCACTCGACAAGGAAAATTTATGTTTCAAAATGGATGCAGAACACAAAATGGTGGCAAAGCACATGTAAGCATGTATAAAGTAGGAAAGTATATTTTACCTTGACACTACGAGGAACAGTTAAAAGATCTGGGAATGTTTATCTTACACAAAAAAGGCTAAGAGGAGGCTTAATAGTAGCTGTCTACAAATATCGGAAGGGATGACACAGTGTAGAGGGATCATCATTATTCTCATTTGCACATTGAAACATGAGAAGCAATGGCATGGAACTGAAAGGGAGAATATACAGATTAGATATTAGAAAAACAATTTTGACAGTGAATGTTATCAATGAGTAGAACAGACTACCACAATAGGTGGTGAGTTCTCCTTTTTCAAACAGAAAATACAGCATTGAACAAATTGTCAAAAATAGGTGTATGTGAATATAGGGCGCAATAGTCACATCATGCTTAAAGAAAGCTCTCTATACAGACACTCCTCTACTTTAGAAAACCCATTTACTATTATCCTATTCGATCTCTCAGAGTTAATAGAGGAGAATACTTCATTTGGGGCCTTCATCATTTTGACAAAGTAGTGGGCAGCTGTAAAGAGGGTTTCTCTCTCTGGAGAACCCAACAATTTACAGACAGGACAATGATTTCAATAGAAACAAGAGGAAGAGGAAACATTTACAAACTATAATTGAACATTATATAAATATAACTTAGTACCAGAATTACCAACATTTGAAACAAAAAGCTATAAAAATAAATATCTCAAAATGTTTTGTTTTTTTATCATTTTAATGATTGCAATATTACATTTGATATAATTTGACATTTAACACATCAACATGATCTTTTCATTGCCTTGAATACAAATGAACTACAGAAAACAAAAATGTACACGCAATATCATTGTTTAAATATAAGGAAAAATAAGTAATTATGTAGAGTGGTGTAGCTGAAGGCAAAACGAGTATGTATGAAGCAGATTCAGGATTTTCTAATAAGTAACTTTTCTTTTCCTCCTGTGGTATAATTTTTTTCAAAATGGTGCACATAGGTTAATGAATTTTTTACAAAATCAAAGATGATCTTTCTATTTTGTCTTTAAATTTTTTGCGCCTTTTTAGAGCAAAATGTTGCACAATCTTTTAACCCCCTTCACGCCATGGCCATTTCCCATTTTTTTCCTTCCCTTCTAAGAGCCATAGCTTTTTTATGTCTGTTAATCTAGCCAAATGAGAACTTTTTTGGGGGGCGAAGTTGTACACCATTGATTTTACAATACAGTGTACTGGAAAACGGGAAAACGATTATTTTTAGGCTAAAAGGGGCAAATAATCCATGGCCATTTACCAGTCTGAGAATACCATCCTCCAGCAGTTTTCTTTATCATGGCTGGTTGTCAATAATAGGGGGGACCCCATGCCATTTTTTAAATTATTTATTTAAATAATTTAAAAAAGCATGGGACCCATTTAGTCTTGATAACCAGTCATGATAAAACTGACAACTGATGGTTACAGCCCGCAGCTGTAAGTTTTGACTGCTCTGGTTATTAAAAGTACAAGAGACCTCAAGCCATTTTTTATTTATTTATTTATAGCACAGGCGCTGGCTGATGAATACTTCCATCAGTAGTGCCTGCTTTCGCTGTTATCAGCTTAGGTTGATGAGAGTAGTACTATCTCATCAGCTGACACCTGTGATGGGCAGTAACCTTTTTACCACCGGTCACAGCTGCTGGCTCATGCTGTCATCTTACCTTCGATGAGAGTCCATGTTGCCGTGCTGTCATGCAGATGACAGTGTGGCAAATAGCGGATGTTCGGACCTAACATTCATCTGAATGAGGTTTGGATTCAGGTACCCAACTAAACTTTTTTAAATGTTAGGCCAAACTCACTGGACCCGAACGTCCACAGGTTTGTCCATCACTAGTAATTATACGTCATATGTTGTGAGCAGGCTGAAGTGTCATACATTAGTCTACAACTGTGCAACTACCAGGGCCGGCTCCCGGTTTTTATGGGCCCTGGGCGAAAGAGTCTCAGTGGGCCCCTTTAACACAGACCACGATTCATGATGCACAGATACGGCAGAGAAATATGGGTATATAGTACAATGCCAAATACTTCACTTCTTACATTACATGAGTGATATCTATTGTAAATTGTACAATAGCTCAAAAACCGCCAAATCCTCACAGCGCACAGTACAGACCGGACAGTACAGTCCTCCATACAATATTATGGGCACCACATAGTCCTCCATACAGTATTCTGGGCCAAATATAATGCTCCATAAAGATTATTGGACCCCAAATAATGTTCCATGCAGGATACAAAATACATACAAAATATGGAGCTCTACTCTGCACTGTGCTGCGTTCTGCGCTGTTACGGCTCAGGAAAGGGCACTGTGGAAAGACTCCCCATCATCATCATCATTGCCTCCCTATCAACATCCCTCCCCATCATCATCGCCTCCCCATCTTAATCGCCTCCCCATCATCATCATCATTGCCTCCCCATCATCATCGCCTCCCCATCATCATCATTGCCTCCCCATCACCATCACCTCCCCATCATCATCGCCTCCCCATCATAATCATCATTGCCTCCGGCCGGGCCCTGGCTCCTCACCACCATCACTGCCTCCCCCCACCACCATCACACATACAGCACCTGACCACACACAGACAGCACCGCAACATACACACACACATTCACATCTCACCTGTCCGGCGTCCGCGCTCTCTCTGACACAGCCAGCCGCTGAATGACGACGTCATTCAGCAGCGCTGCTGTGAGAGGAGCGCCTGCGCCCTGCAGGCGCCCCCTGGAGCCCAGAGCTGCGGCAGCGGAGGCACAGGGAGAGGTGAGTATTGCGCCGGCTTCTGCCAGGGCCCTGAGCAAGCGGGGTGGCCCAGTGGTAGCGCTGGTACCGCTCTACTCCGCTAATGGGCAGCTCAGCAGCGATCAGGACAGCGACACTGCAGATAACGTTGCTTAGTTACCCACAGTGTACGTTAGATACCAGCCCGCTGGTGCAGGGAGCTGGTAACCAAGGTACACATCGGGTTTCCAGGCGCTGCGCGGAACCTGGAAACCCGATGTGTACCTTGGTTACCAGCTCCCCTGCAGCAGCGCGCTGGTATCCAACGTACACATCGGGTTTCCAGGTGCCGCCCGGCGCCTGGAAACCCGATGTGTACCTTGGTTACCAGCTGATCGCTGGTCTCCTTCCGGCCACACGCAGCGATGCGTGCTGGCCAGCAGGAGACCAACGATCAAAAAAATGTCCAGGACATTCAGCGACGATCAGCGATACCCAGCAGGGGGGCTGATCGTCGCTGAATGTCACACACAGCGATATCGCTGGGGAGATCGCTGTGGCATCACAAAACTAGTGACTCAGCAGCGATCTCGCTAGCGAGATCACTGTGTGTGACGGGGGCTTAAGACATAGCCAGACAAACGATAAACATGGTTTAAACTAGCGCTGTGCACACAGATTAAGAAACATTTACTCTGCTTCCTCCTCCAGACCCAATACATATGTGATCAATGGGTTCACTGGGCCACATTCACAGGTAGCCTTATACACAATGCCTTCCATTCGACAATTGATAAAGTGTCTTACAGTATACCTCTTCCCTGTGTTGGTACTCTGGAAGGTCTTTCCTGCTCCAATTGAATCACAGGCCTTGCAATTGCCACATTTAAAGCAACCTATTACACGTCTATTCAACCAGGTATTTGATGCGACATCTTGAAAATGGCTGTGGACCAACCTATCTTTAAGGGACCTATTGCGCCGAAATGTCACCTGTGGAATCGGGCCTACTACTTCCCTTAGATCTCTATCCATCTCTATCCCGGCGCAATAGGTCCCTTAATGATAGGTTGGTCCACAGCCATTTTCAAGATGTCCCTTCAAATACCTGGTTGAATAGACATGTAATAGGTTGCTTTAAATGTGGCAATTGCAAGGCCTGTGATTCAACTGAAGCAGGAAAGACCTTCCAGAGTACCAACACAGGGAAGAGGTATACTGTAAGACACTTTATCAATTGTCGAATGGAAGGCATTGTGTATAAGGCTACCTTTGAATGGGGCTTGGAATATGTGGGGAAAACGAGAAGAGAGTTCAGACGTAGAGTGTGTGAACATCTGAGAGACATAGCGAACCACAGAGACACAGCGGTAGCGAATCACATCAATAACGAACACCGTGGAGATCACAAAAAGATTACATTTATGGAAATTGATAAGATTTCACCCCCTAAGGAGAGTGGGGAATTGGATCAATTGATCCTACAAAAAGAGTGTAAATGGATCTTCTGGCTGAAGACTCTTCACCCTTATAGTCTCAATGACCAGTTATCGTTTTCTTCCTTCCTATAGCTTGAGTAAGGGTAGGGATTTTAGAATAGGTATTACACCATGAATAGTGGTAGTTAGGGTTTAATAGTAAGTGTAGCCCCATTTACTAACAATGCCATTTCTTTTTCTTCCTTCCTTCTATGAATCTGTGGTCTTTACATATGAATTGGTGCCTATTTTATATTTTAGTGCATGGTATTTTATGTGGTACCGTTTCTGGTTCCCCCTCTTCTGTGGCATAGACATCTGTGGGACTATTTCTATTGAAATTACCATCATATTAAATATGGCCTAATTAGGAACCTGTACATGGTTAACCTCTCCACATTGAGGTTTGCTGCAGTGCCCCATTTTTTTAGGATATACAGTATATGGCATCGTGCGCACGATAAATGTGATATAACTAATGTGTGATCTATGTTTGCCTTCACTGATCTGAAGCTTTCTTCACTCCTTAGGGAGTATCGTGAGGCAGACTCATGTGAATGAATGAGACGATACTGAATAGGTTACATAGTCACAACGATAAGATTAGAATGCGCAGGCGCGATGGGCGCCTCTGCACTCCACGAGCGGTCCACAGCCGGAAGTGTTGTCACTCCGACCTCACGTCAGCTGACCCATGGACTGGATACTCGTTGCCGTGGAAGGAGCGCTTCCGGTAACAACGGAGGCGCACAGACATGGTGCGAGACATAAAAAGCAGCAGGTAAGGGCCCACATGTCGGCGATCCCTCAGCAACATGACGTGTCACTATACCCTTTCGCTCCCCTGATGAGCTTTTGAAGAGTCGGGAGAAATAAGATCCACACTGATTCACAATATGGGTGAGATCTTTCCAGAATATGATTAATGCACAATAATGCAGAAAAACGAGGGTTTAAATGCCCGTGTATTGGATGTATAGACGGGGCATATATTAAAAGAGAGAGTACATGGGGTACTCTCCCCTCTTTATAATTAGCTTTTGCTGTGCATCATTTTTTGGTGAGCTGCTGTTGAGGTTTATTGATCATTAATAGGGATATAAGGAATGAGAAGCTAATGAGACTTATCCCTGATCAATTTTTCCTGTTGTGGAAGCATAATTAGGCGTCCATAATTCTGCTGTATGTTAACGGATGCTTATGTTCCTATAAATGCTAAGCATTTCTGTTGCCTCAAATTGAAAAATTCGACAGGAGGCTCTATAGTCCTGAAAAGGTCAGATATATTGCTTGAGTCCATGACATCTGCGGTTGTCTTTAATAGCAACACATAGGGAAATTATGTGAAGAGTTCCCTAATGTGTATTAGACAACATTTGCGGAGTCAAAAGGAATTATTTCATGTGGTGTTCTTTGTTTGGCTGTTGCACGTGCATTTTTAAATGATTTTTAGAGTGATTCAATAAAGTGGATTAGTTTTATTTTGCAATACATCCCAACACGCTATTATTGCATTATTTTCGGGTTGGCTATTGAACTTTGCTACTTTAGCATTTGCTATATGCCCTAAATGTGCCTGGTCAGGAAAGGGGGAAAATAGCCTCGTCATGAACTGGTTAAACTATGATTTCTTGGACATGCAGGAGCATTTTAGAGTAAAACATAACTAGCTGCAATTGTGCTGCAAAACTCTGATTCATGCTGACTGTGGTTTGGGCAGCATGAATCAATTGACAGGTACCTGTTGTGAATGTGTTACAAATGAATTCTGAGCACAAGCTCCCTCTGGTGGTTACAAACAGTACTGAACCATTCAATGAAGATTGGCAATCAGGAGTTACAGACTGGTCTTATATAAGGGAGGTTCCCTCCCATCATGGTTGCCGGTGATCAATTGTTCTTGTCTAAACTGTGGTTCCTGGTTCACTTGGAAGCTTGCTGAGTCTTGCCTGCATCTTCTGCTTTCGGATAAGATATTTTCTGCTTTTATTTTTGTGCTTGCTTTTTGCATTGTTCCCTGCACTTCTGTGGAGGTCAGCCAGGTCCCCTCCGGGGGCTTGTGCTCCTCTCAGTTTATCTGAGCCACTGTTATTTGTTCATTTGCCTTTTCCAGTTTTTTCAGTGGCTGCGGCTTAGTTTTGTGACACCAGAGAACTAATTTAGGTGGTAGAGGTCGTGTGATCTCAGGTGTTTTTGCAATTAGTAGAGTTGGTATTTTTTTAGGGTTTTTTGGATTGCAGTAAGTGTCCTTCCTATCTTTTTCTGTCCAGGTAGATTGGGCCCCAACGTTTGCTCATACTATTTTCTGTCTGTGTCTGTATTTCCTCTTGTCTAACCGCCATTACATGTTTAGGGGGCTTCCTATGTTCTTTGGGGATCTGCTCCGGGGCAGATAGCTTTCCTCTTTCTATCTTTAGGTGTGGTTAACCTCTCAGGCTGTGACGAGGCGTCTAGGACCAACGTAGGAAGCTCCACGGCTGCCTTTAGTTGTGGTGGTTAGTCAGGGTACTGCAATCCATTAGATTCCAACCTCTCTGGTGTATTGCCGTTTTTGCCTGCTCTCCTCAGCTACCAAATCATAACAGTATCACCGGCCAAACTGAAAATTGTATGGTACTCAACAGAAGGGAAAAATAATAAAAGGAAAAAGAAAAAAGGAAGGTGTCAGAAAATTTTTTTTTTTCTTCTCTGTTTGTTGCATTTTTTCCCTCTTTTTCTCTGGGTGCTGAGGAGGATTTTTTTCTCTCAATGGAGTTTGCACAGTTGTCTGGCCGTGTGGATCAGCTTGCCACTGAAGTTCGGAGTATTGCTACCTATCTTGCTAGGTTGCCGGTTGTGGAACCTAGGATCCCCATGCCAGATTTATTTTTGGGGGATCGAGCTAAATTTCTGAATTTCAAAAATAACTGTAAGTTGTTTTTTGCCTTTAAACCTAAGTCCTCAGGGAACGCAGCACAGCAGGTTCAAATTGTCATCTCTCTCCTGCGTGGCGATCCTCAGGATTGGACTTTTTCCCTGACACCCGGGGACCCTATTTTGAGTAATGTTGATGCATTTTTTCTGGCTCTGGGGTTATTGTACGATGAACCTAATGTCACTGATCAAGCTGAAAAAACCTTGTTGGCATTAAATCAGGGGCTTGAGGACGCTGAGTTGTACTGTCAGAAATTCCGAAAGTGGGCAGTCCTGACCAAATGGAATGGTGATGCTTTGGCAGCCCTTTTTCGGAAGGGTCTGTCAGAGAATGTAAAAGATGTTATGGTGTGTTTCCCTGCTCCCTCTGGTCTCAATGATTCTACGTCATTAGCGATTCAAATTGACAGACGTTTGCGTGAGCGCAGAGGAATATGGAATAGTGTTGCCTTGTGAACCAGCTTCTGAGTCCATGCAGTGTGATAGAGTGGCTTCTGGGGCACAGCATCATGGGTTTCGAAAACGCAATGGGTTATGTTTCTACTGTGGTGACGCCTCTCATGCTATTTCAGTCTGCCCTAAGCGGGGAAGACGTTTTGCATGCTCAGTTGTCTTGGGTAGTGTTCAGACTAAATTTCTGTTGACTGTTACCCTGATTTGCTCCCTGTCCACATTTTCTGCTCAGGCTTTTGTTGATTCGGGAGCAGCTATTAACCTGATGGATTTTGATTTTGCTAAACGTTGTGGGTTTCCCTTGATACCCCTACGGAAGTCTATTCCCCTACTGGGGATTGATTCTACCCCTTTGGCTGAGAATAAACCCCAGTTCTCTACTCAGGTGATAATGAGGGTTGAACCTGATCATCAGGAGAGTTGCAAATTTTTGGTGCTGTATAATCTGCATGACATTATTGTACTGGGTTTCCCTTGGTTACGGTCTCATAATCCTGTTTTGGATTGGAAATCTGTGTCTGTGACCAGTTGGGGCTGCCAATGTGTTAATGCCAACACTCCTGTTTTTTCTGCCTCTCCCCAGGCTCAGGATGTTCCTGACTTTTTGACTGATTTTTCTGATGTGTTTAGCGAAAGTAAATCTGCATCCTTGCCCCCCCATAGGAGCTATGACTGTGTTATTGAATTAGTGCCTGGTAGTAAATTCCCTAAAGGTCGCCTTTTTAACTTGTCTGTACCTGAACATGACGCTATGCGGTCTTATATCAAGGAGTCATTGGAGAAGGGTCATATCAGACCATCCTCTTCACCCTTGGGTGCCGGTTTTTTCTTTGTGGCCAAAAAGGATGATTCATTAAGGCCGTGTATTGATTATCGTCTCTTGAACAATATCACTGTGAAATATCAATATCTGTTACCCTTGATTTCTGACCTGTTTTCCAGGGTGAAAAGTGCTACTTGGTTTACCAAGCTTGACCTCAGGGGGGGCATATAACCTTATTCGCATTAAGCACCGGGATGAATGGAAGACGGCGTTTAATACCCCAGAGGGGCATTTTGAGTACCTGGTGATGCCCTTTGGGCTCACTAATGCTCCTTCCATCTTCCAGTCCTTCATGAATGACATTTTCAGGGATTTTGTGGATAAATTTCTGATTGTTTATTTGGATGATATCTTGATTTTTTCCAATGACTGGGACTCTCATGTGAAACATGTTCGGACTGTGTTCCAGAATTTGAGAGAGAATGCTCTGTATGTGAAGGGATCAAAGTGTCTTTTTGGCGTACAGAGGATCTCATTTCTGGGATTCATTTAGTCTCCGTATGTTATTGAAATGGACCCGGTCAAGGTTCAGGCCATCTGTGATTGGGTCCAACCTACTTCATTAAAGGCTCTTCAGAGATTCTTGGGTTTTGCCAATTTTTATCGTAAATTTATTGGTAATTTCTCTGTTATTGTTAAACCACTGAGTGATTTGACCAAAAAGGGTTCTGATGTGGTGAATTGGCCTCCTGAGGCAGTCTCTGCGTTTCAGGAATTTAAGCAGAGATTCACTTCTGCTCCTGTTCTACGGCAGCCTGATGTTTCTCTGCTATTTCAGGTGGTTTGTTGATGCCATTGCCTGTGCCCAAGAGACCATGGACCCATATCTCTATGGATTTAATTTCCGACCTCCCTGTTTCTCAGAGAATGACCGTTATCTGGGTGATTTGTGATAGGTTTTCCAAAATGATACAACTTGTTCCATTACCTAAGTTGCCTTCCTCCTCCAAATTGGTGCCTTTGTTACTTCAGCACGTGGTTCGGTTACACGGCATTCCTGAGAACATTGTGTCTGACAGAGGAGTCCAGTTTGTTTCCGGATTTTGGAGGACTTTTTGTTCTAAACTTGGTGTTCAATTGTCTTTCTCCTCCGCTTTTCAACCTCAGACCAATGGACAAACTGAGAGAACAAACCAGACATTGGAGACTTATCTGAGATGCTTTGTGTCTGCTGATCAAGATGACTGGGTCTCTTTTTTGCCTTTGGCTGAGTTTGCTCTTAATAATAGGGCTAGCTCTGCCACTTTGATGTCTCCATTTTTCTGCAATTTTGGGTTTCACCCTTGATTTTCTTCGGGACAGACGGAGGCTTCTGTCTGTCCAGGTGTTGACTCTGTTGTGGAGCGTATGCAGCAGATTTGGGACCAGGTAGTGGAGAGGTTGTCCCTCTCTCAGGAGAGGGCCCAGCGGTTTGCCAACCGGCATAGGACTGATGGTCCTCGGTTTGAAGTGGGGGACTTGGTCTGGTTGTCCTCAAGAAATATCCCTATGAGAGTTGCATCTCCTAAGTTTAAGCCTAGGTTCATTGGACCTTATAAAATCTTGGAGATCCTTAATCCTGTTTCCTTTCGTTTACTTCTTCCAGGACATTTAAGATCCATAACGTGTTCCACAAGTCCTTATTGAAGAGGTTTGTCGAGCCAGTGGTTCCTATGGCTGCGCCTCCTGACCCTGTTTTGGTTGAGGGCAATCTGGAGTATGTGGTTGAGAAAATATTGGATTCTCGTTTTTCTAGACGGAAACTCCAGTATTTGGTTAAGTGGAGAGGTTATGGTCAGGAGGACAACTCTTGGGTGTTTGCTTCGGACATCCATGCTAGGAGACTGATCCGTGCGTATCACAGAGCTCATCCTGACTGACCTGGTTGCCCAAATGAGGGTTCGGTGACCACTCCTCAAGGGGGGTACTGTTGTGAATGTGTTAGAAATGAATTCTGAGCAGAAGCTCCCTCTGGTGGTTACAAACAGTACTGAACCATTCAATGAAGATTGGCAATCAGGAGTTACAGACTGGTCTTATATAAGGGAGGTTCCCTCCCATCATGGTTGCCGGTGATCAATTGCTCTTGTCTAAACTGTGGTTCCTGGTTCACTTGGAAGCTTGCTGAGTCTTGCCTGCATCTTCTGCTTTCGGATAAGATATTTTCTGCTTTTATTTTTGTGCTTGCTTTTTGCATTGTTCCCTGCACTTCTGTGGAGGTCAGCCAGGTCCCCTTTGGGGGCTTGTGCTCCTCTCAGTTTATCTGAGCCACTGTTATTTGTTCATTTGCCTTTTCCAGTTTTTTCAGTGGCTGCGGCTTAGTTTTATGACACAAAAAAACTAATTTAGGTGGTAGAGGTCGTGTGATCTCAGGTGTTTTTGCAATTAGTAGAGTTGGTATTTTTTTAGGGTTTTTTAGATTGCAGTAAGTGTCCTTCCTATCCTTTTCTGTCCAGGTAGATTGGGCCCCAACGTTTGCTCATACTATTTTCTGTCTGTGTCTGTATTTCCTCTTGTCTAACCGCCATTACATGTTTAGGGGCTTCCTATGTTCTTTGGGGATCTGCTCCGGGGCAGATAGCTTTCCTCTTTCTATCTTTAGGTGTAGTTAACCTCTCAGGCTGTGACGAGGCGTCTAGGACTAACGTAGGAACGCTCCACGGCTGCCTTTAGTTGTGGTGGTTAGTCAGGGTACTGCAATCCAGTAGATTCCAACCTCTCTGGTGTATTGCCGTTTTTGCCTGCTCTCCTCAGCTACCAAATCATAACAGGTACTCTTTAAATTATATGAAAGGTGCAAATTAAATAATGAATGAGGCACAAGTATAAAAATCACTATTACATTTTTTTTACAACAAAAAAGGAGAAAGACAGAGATTAATCTAGGCCCAAATGCCTAAAACCTGTAAGAGACATATCACCACTCATGCATTGTGACACACAACATAACCAAAGTGTCACCTGCTACTTGCCACATACACAAGAAATGGATATTCTTCGAGAACATGTCTTTGCTGCTGCCATCAAGCAGTATTTGAAATTATAGCTAAATAGCAGCAAGGTGACAAATGTATCACATGCATTTACTTTTTACAAAAATACTTTCACTAATGATAAACAAGATCTTGTTTTACCTCCCCCATCCACCAAAGCCTTAGGCTCCAGTTACCTACCATAATTTCCTTTTTCCTTTTGAATATCTGATTTCTTTTTCTTTCGGACCAAAATAATAAAATTAAACATTTATCTTGTTTGTTGTATGTAACTGTATTGATTAGAAACTCATATGCTGTTTCCTTTCTCAAATTTCCAATTAGTTTTATGACTCTATCAGAACTGGTGGTTTAAATCCTATTGTTTTATTTCCTCCATCTCTAATGTCTTATCTCTCACTTGCTGGTGTGCAGAATTTCTAAGTACGCATTACGGAATAATGTTTTGTGGGTTTTCTTTATGCCAGATTAACGTCAATTCAGTTATTTACAAAGCAGTAACTCTGTTTGTAACATGGGTCTTGAAAGGTCCTGAGGGATAGTTTACAAGGCAAGTTACTAAATCTTGTTAAAGATGATGTCAACTCAACAGGCACAGGAAGAACAATCTTTTAACTTGTTTTTTTAATTAGTAAACCTGTCAGATTTATCCTGCAGAATAGTAAAAAACATCATTAGAAATCTCATTTACTTAGCTGTTGTGTATATATTTCTTTTTCAAGTTCACATCATCTGCATTGAATATGTTCTTGTCTCCTGTGAATGGGATAAAATATTAATAAGAACATGGAAGAAAATGGCCTTAAATATAGAGAGATTTCATATTTAATTTAACCATTATCTTTATCGCTGAAGCCATTCTCTAGTCTATATTTGGTTGCTATGTACACCTAAAAAAAGTCTTGCTGAAAAATGTCTACTAGGGCACGTGCAATGACTGTGTATTCTCTCATCCGAAAGAATCAGGTCGATTACGCAAATCATACTTTGATCAAACTCTTATCAGATCTTCTCCATTATGTCAGTCCGATATTTTCCAAGTGCAGTTCTATGGTTTCCATGAATTCATTGACTTGCATGGCTGAGTATGATCCAAATATCAGATGAAACTCTGTCAAGCATCAAATTTTCCTCGGATGGTGAGGTCAGAGGAAAAAAATCTGACATCCACAGACCCATAGACTAACAATGTTTTGTAGGATCACGCTCAAAATATGACCCAAAATATTGTCGTCTGCATCTGCCCCAAGGCATATGTGGTTAAACTGAGAGAAGACTTTAATATGTCTAATATCTAATGTCTAATGTAAAGAAGATATAATAAATAATAATAATGTTTATTTTTATATAGCGCTAACATATTCCGCAGCGCTTTACAGTTTGCACACATTATCATCGCTGTCCCCGATGGGGCTCACAATCTAAATTCCCTATCAGTATGTCTTTGGAATGTGGGAGGAAACCGGAGAACCCGGAGGAAACCCACACAAACACGGGGGGAACATAAAAACTCCTTGCAGATGTTGAACCTTACGAGTGAAGAGAGGCTTCTGAAAGATGGAGATTTTTGACTATTCTTGTGTTACTCACATTAGGAGCTTAGAGTATAGCCTGTCAATGCAAAATGTGCGGTTCTAATTTTCTTGGACTGTATAAAGGATCCCTTCAAAATCTCTACCTTAGGCAAATAGATTTCTTGTGTTTCAGGTCAGAATGAATGAGTCGATTCTAAACTATCATAATTTGTTTTGAATTTCTCAAAATTAACAAATTCTAGAATCTGTATTTTTTTTTAATTTTGCCACCAGACTCAATTCTGCTGGAATCAAATTGACCCAGAAAGGTTTAAAAGCACAATAAAACCATACTAATCTAGTTTCACCTGTCTCTGTTGCTGTAGCTGCCCACCATTCCTACGACCTCTATCCACTCTAACACCATTCTCATCTTCACTGTTTGCTAGCATTTCTGATTCTGGCTAGGCCTCTGTGCATATTTTGATGTCATGATGTTTGCTGCCCCATATTACTGTGTGAGGCAACATATGTCATGATGTCAGCACATGTGTCGTCACCTAGACAGCACTGAAAGTGCTTTAAAAGAGTGAAGTGATGCTAGAGGAGTACAGCACATTGAAGTGACAGGCGGTCGAGTGACTCCTTCAAGGTCCATCCATTTAATATGTTTAATAATTAGCACTTTTAATGATAATCAAGGCTCATTCAATTTTCATCAAATAAATTAATTGAAAAACTATCAAATAAGCCGAGGCACCTAATTTTACCTAAAAGAAACTGGGAAACCTAATTGACTTCAGTATAAGTCGGGTATGCATTGTCCCCTCATCCCCAGCCTGGTATGCATGGGCTCCTCATCCCTATCCTTGTATGCAAGGCTCCTCATCCTTATCCTTGTTTGCAAGGATCCTCATCCCTATCCTTGTCTGCATGGCTCCTCATCCCTATCCTTGTATGCAAGGCTCCTCATCCCTATCCTTGTATGCATGGCTCCATCCCTCTCCTTGTGTGCATGGCCCATTCCTATCTTTGTATGCATGACTCCATCTCTATCCTTGTATGAATGGTCTCATCCCTATCCTTGTATGCATGGCTCCGTCCCTATCCTTGTATGTATGGCTCCATTCCTTTACTTGTATGCATGGCTCCATCCCTATCCTTGTATGCATGGCCCCATCCCTATCCTTTTATGCATAGCCCCATCCCTATCCTTGCATGCATGGCTCCATCCCTATCCTTATATGCATGGCTCCCCGTACCTGTCCTTGTATGCATGGCTCCACCCCTATCCTTGTATGCATGGCTCTTTCCCTATCCTTGTATGCATGGCCCAATCCCTATCCTTATATCCATGGGCCCATCCCTATCCTTGTATGCATAGCCCCATACCTATTCTGGTATGCCTGTCTTCATCCCTATCCTGGTATGCATGACCCCATCCCTATCCTTATATGCATGGCCCCATCCCTATCCTTATATGCATGGCTCCATCACTATCATTGTATGCATGGCTCCATCCCTATCCTTGTATGCATGGCTTCATCCCTATCCTTGTATGCATGGCTCCATCCGTATCCTTGTATGCATGGCTACATCCATATCCATGTATGCATGACCCCATTTTTATCCTGGTATGATTGGCCCCCGTTATTATTATTATTTATTATTATAGCGCCATTTAATCCATGGCGCTTTACATGTGAGGTGGGGTATACATAATAAATACAAGTACAGTAATATTAGACAATACAAGTTACGACTGGTACAGTAGGAGAGAGTACCCTGCCCGTGAGGGCTCACAATCTACAAGGGATGGGTGAGGATACAGTAGGCGAGGGTAGAGCTGGTCGTGCAGCGGTTTGGTGGATCTGTGGTTACTGCAGGTTGAAAAAAAGCATAAAAAAATAAACCATTCCACTTACCTTCCTGCACTCCCTTGCAGCATCTTGTTTCAGTGCCAGCAGCTGCTTCGCTTTATGCTTGTAAGCAGCGCATGGCAGGGACGTCATGTGCTGCTCACAAGCAGACCACAGCTGCCAGAATACTCACTGCTCCCGACGCCAGAACTATATACGTGGAGGGCAGTGAGTATTAAGTAGTGCACACAGTGTCAGCTGCCAGGCGGTCACATGTGCCGCTACTTGAGAGAAATGAATATTCACCTCTCTTAAGTATCAGCACATGTGACTGCCCGGCAGCTGCAGGAGCCAGCTGCTGTGGCTGACACTGTGCATGCTATTACAGAGAAATTAATATTCCTTGCCAATGCAGTGAATGTTCATTTCTCTTGAGCAGCGGGCACAGGAGTTAGCTGCAGCTGCCAGCTCCTACCTCAGTGCTCCGCCGCTACCCCTCCCCCTCCATGTTCTGGACACCTCACTCGAGTATAAGCAGAGGGGGTCTTTTTTTAGCACAAAAAAATCTGCTGAAAAAACTCGGCCTATACTCGAGTATGTACGTTTTGGGACTGTTACCCCCATCATCCAACACCTGCTGTCATTCATACTTTAATATACCGCTCATCGTTCTCCTCTGCTCGCAGGCAGGCAGGGGAGAATGACAGCCAGCTTCAGCATCAGCCGCCGGGGAACAGCGCTTACAGTAGCCGCTTCTTACACACGGAGGACAGTGTGCACTGTTCTTCCTGTGCACATGTGCCGCACGTTTTTCGGTCTGTGTGTCCATGTGAAAATGGACATATCTGCGTGTTTTGCACATGGACACACAGTCCGTGAAAACTGACGTGTGAAAGGGGCTTCACCAAGTTTTATTATCAAGGCTCTTCCACTGACAGGCTAAATTTAGAGTTCACAGTTAGCTTGTATGCTAAGGGGAGGGTGGAGGGCTTTAAAAGGTGTCAGGGCTTAAAAGGGGTGCAAAGGCTTAAGGGTATGCCACACTAAACAATATCGCTAACGGGATCGCTAAAAAACGTCACTATTTAGCGATCCCGTTAGCGATATTGTTCAGTGCGGCAGCTTCCAGCGACGAGCTTCCTGCTGTGATCTCGCTCGTCGCTGGAATCGCTCCGGACCCTATTTCATCGCTGGCGCTCCCGCTGGGTAAGTATCTTATCGCTGTGTGGCACCTTTTCTTAGCGATTTAGCGGTACTTTTGTACCGGCTAAAGTCGTTAAGAAGATCGCTAACGGCGATAGCGTCGTTAACTATATCGCTAAATGTGGCCGCACTTAGCGATATAGAAACAATCCCGCTAGCGATCTCATTAGTATGCAACGCTAACGAGATCGCTAGCGGGATTGTTTAGTGTGGCAGTACTTTAGAGGCCTTTTTTCAGGCTCTGAGCTGCCATGACAAGTTATCGGAGAGGGTTTATTAGTTGATAGAAGATCCTTCCCTTTAAGCCCTTAATGACCAGAGGTATTTTTGGTTTTGCATTTTCATTTTTTGCTCCCCTTCTTCCCAGAGCCATATTTTTTTTATTTTTTGGTCAAAATAAGGGCTTGTTTTTTGCGGGACAAGTTGTAATTTTGAACGACACCATTGGTTTTACCATGTCGTGTACTTGAAAAAGTGAAAAAAATTCGAAGTGCGGTGAAATTGCAAAAAAGTGCAATCCCACACTTGTTTTTTGGATTTTTTTTTTACCATGCTCACTACATGCTCAAACTGACCTTCCATTATAATTCTCCCCGTCATTACGAGTTCATAGACACCAAACATGTCTAGGTTCTTTTTTATCAAAGTGGCGAAAAAAAATTCCAAATATCGTTAAAAATAAATTGTGCCATTTTCCGAGACCTGTACCATCTCTATTTTTCATGATCTCGGGTTGAGTGAGGGCTTATTTTTTGCATGCCGAGCTGAAGTTTTTAATTATACCATTTTGGTGCAGATATGATCATTTGATTGCCCATTATTGCATTTAATGCAGTGTTATGGCGACCAAAAAAACGTAATTGTGTGTTTTTTTCTTGCTATGCTGTTTAATGATTAGGTTAATCCTTTTATTTATTGAAAGATCGGGCAATTCTGAACCGGTGATACCAAATATGTGTATGTTTGATTTTTTTTGTATTATTTTGAATGGGGCAAAATGGAGGTGATTTGAAATTTTATTTTTATTTTTTTTAATATTTTTAAAAACTTTTTTTCACTTTTGGCATGCTTCAATAGTCTTCATGGGAGACTAGAAGCTGCCATAACCCGATCGGCTCTATTACATACAGGCGATGATCAGATCACCTGTATGTAGCAGAATACCTCACTTGCTATGAGCGCCGACCACCAGGTGGCACTCCTAGAAATCCAGCAGTGACAACCATGGAGGTCTCCAGGAGACCTCTGGTTGTCATGCCAACCCATTGGTGAACCGCGATCACGTGATGGTGGTCACCGCTGGGCGGATTTCCGGCTCGATTGCCAGAAGCATATGTTAAATGCTGCTGTCAGAGTTTGCAAGTGGCATTTAACGGTTTTATAGCAGCGGGTGGATCACAATTCCACCCGCGGCTATTCTGGGCACATATCAGCTGTTCAAAACAGCTGACATGTGCTGGGAAAGATGTGTGCTCATCATCAGAGCCCACATCAAAGGGAGGGAGTCCGACATTGGCATACTATTATGCACGATGTCGGAAAGGGGTTAACCAATCGCCATTAATCGAATCATCTAAGGTGGTAAACTGCCACAGTCGGAGCTAGCTCCAACAGTGGCAGATGAAGCCCATTGACAGCTGTGTAACTAGTTCTGCGTTCATCTTGTTCGGAGCTTGATAGCCTCCTAAACCCACCCATATAGTTTCTCCCACTTTGGTTGCGAGAGCTACATGGAATAGATAGATAGATAGATAGATAGATAGATAGATAGATAGATAGATAGATAGATAGATAGACACTATTTCCCTTTTTTTTTAATTGAATAACATTCAACAAAATACCAGAGAATTTTTCACCGGTCTCTATTATCTAATGCACTGAACCTTACAAGGTTGGACGCATTAATCGTTTAGGTTTCTCCTTTAGTTTATGATACTTGACAAATTGGTAGTTTAGAAAATAATTATTGCAGGATAGTGATAATGAAAAGTGATAGTGATAAAGGAGTTAGGAAATGTAATAAAGTGTAAGCTATAGCTAATAAATATTTATAAGCTTCTGTGCACATAGAGATCTACTTTATTATTTTTATTGGCTAAACTACAATTTCCTGTATTTTAAATATCAGAGTATAATTATTGGAAAACTAATTATCTTTAAAAGTTCACATTTTGCATCATGTTTTGAAATTTTCTGTGATTTTCTTATAATACTAGCATTGATGATGTATTACTTTAATTGCATTCATGCCTTTTGATGTTAAACTACAGTAATGCAATTCCTACATAATTTTGTTAACATTAGTACATATACATTTTTAATGACTGTTATAAAACCAAACCATTATCTTTTTATGGAAGCTTAGCTTCAGCTGTGGAAAAGAAACTCCAATACTAAAAGGGATTAGTTGGTTCTTACTTTAGCATCATGCAGTATATGTAAA
Source organism: Oophaga sylvatica (assembly GCA_033576555.1). Lineage (NCBI taxonomy): Eukaryota > Metazoa > Chordata > Amphibia > Anura > Dendrobatidae > Oophaga > Oophaga sylvatica. Next base: position 355,280,153 of record JARQOD010000006.1, read on the forward strand.
TAATGGACTTTCCTGGAAAGAGTTTAAAGAAAAAATAAAGGGATTCTAATTTTAAAAGAATCCATACTAAAGGCAGTAACAGAATTTATAGTAAGGATATTGATGTAAAAGGGGACAAAAAATTGAATGCTTTAAACGTATTTTTTGCATATTTGGGATATCAAAAATAATTGCAGACAGGACGGTTTTTCCATTACTATTAGGTCGTGTTCTCAAGCAGCACAAATCCGGCATTTTTTCTAGTGATTATCATCTGCATGTTATTTGCATGTGTCCATACTAAAATATGCACCAACAATCTTCTCTGATTGTTGCATTTTTGTATGTAGTTTTGTGTTATGATTTGGTAGCCGAGGAGGACAGTAACAAAAATAGCCAAGGCAGCCAGACACCCAGAGAAGTTGGTAACTAACGGATTGCAGACCCCTAAACAAACTGCACAACTAGAAGCAGCCATGGGACGTACCTACGATGACCTAGACGCCTCGACACAGCCAGAGAGTTAGCTAAGCCTAAAGATAGAAAGGGGAAAGCTAACTGCCCTGGAATAGCGCCCCAAAGGAATAGGTAGCCCCCACACATATATTGGTGGTGAGACAAGATGAAATACACACGCAGGCAGAAAATAGAGTAAGCAAACGCTGGGGCCCAAAACAATCTAGATAGGACAGGACAGGAAAGAATACTGTCTGCAATCCAGCTAAACCCTAGGAAAAATTCCAACACTTCTGATTCCAAAAATACTGAGACAACACAATCTCTCCCCCGCTAGATCAGAACCCTGGTGTGAACAGGTAGCTACCCAGCAGCCACTGAAATAACAGGGACTGAACAAATAAACCGAGATAAAATGAAAAACAGAGACCAGCGCAGGCCCCAGCAGGCGGACCCGGCTGACCTCACTCCAGAAGGGCAGAAAAACAAAGGAAAACAAAACCACAGAAACAAGCAGAAAATAACTTATCTGAAAGTTGCAGGAGACAGCAGAAAGCAAGCTGACTTCCATACTGGACCAGGAAGAAACAACTAATCACCGGTGAGGATCATGGGAAGGTTACTCCCTTAAATCTCCCCAGTCATCACTCCCAGATTGCTAATCGTCCGCAGCTGAATCCTCAGCTGAAGGGCCTCTGTCAGTCAAGGCAGCTCCATCACTATCAGCAGCCACCAGAGGGAGCCCCAACTCAGAATCCAGAGCGTTCACAACGATTTTGTTTCCTAAATGCATTTTTTTCTGGCTCCTGATTGAAGTCCATTGAGAAAAACGCACCAAAAAATGCAGAGTTCAATAGCATCTTCAAACGCACAGCTGGCATGAGTTTTCATGAAATCACATCCCCTTTGTTTGGACTCTAAAATGCAGCACAAAAAATTATACCGTATATACTCATGTATAAGCCGAGATTTTCAGCACATTTTTTTGTGCGGAAAATGCCCCCCTCTGCTTATACGCGAGTCATTGTCCAGAAAACCAGCGGGGGAGGGGGAGCAGCGGAGCAGCAGCAGGAGCCGGCGGCTGTGGCACAGTGACAGCTGTAGCCGCTGGCTTCCAGAAGACATCAATACTCAACCTCCTCGTGCCATCGTTGCATCTCCGTCCCGGCGCCGGCAGCTCTCCCTATGCTGGGCAGTCACGTGGTACAACTCATTAAGGTAATGAATATGCACTGCTCTCCATTCCTATAGTCGTGGAGTGCATATTCATTACCTTAATGAGCGGTACCACGTGACTGCTCAGCACAGAAAGAGCTGCCGTGCCGTGACAATGGAGATGCAGGGACGGCGCGAGGAGGGTGCGTAGTACAGGGGGAAGCCGAGCCATGCAGGATCAAGTAGCCATGCAGGACCGGGGAGCCGTGCGGGAATGGGGAGCCATTCATGCAACAGGGGGAGCCACACATACCAGGACAAAATGGGGGAGCTACTTACCAGGACAGGATGGGGGGAGCCACGCATAGCAGGACAGGGATTAGGGGATGATACATACCCAGCTTATACTTGAGTCAATAAGCTTACCCAGTTTTCTGTGGCAAAATTTGGTGCCTTGGCTTATACTCGTGTCGGCTTATACTCAAGTATATACGGTAATTAGCTTGAGGCCTAGATTGAAAAATGTAAAGTGCTATACTAAGGCTAGGTTGACACAAAGGGAATCTGTCACAAGGTTTGTGTACCCCATCTGAAAGCAGCATGATGTCATGGCAGAAACTGATTCCAACAAGATATGACTTATTGGGCTACTTGCTGTAGTTTTGATAAAGTCAGTTTTCCCTGCTTAGATCTACCAGTTCTCTGACTGCTGAACTCTGAATAACTCCGCCCACACCACTGATTGGCAGCCTTCTGTCTACTCTGTGCATGGGTAGAAAGCTATCATTGACAGAGGCGGTGTTATACAATGCTTAAGAATGTGGAGGACTACATGGCAGCAGGATTACTAGTTCTCTAGTGATATGCTCCTGCAGATGAAACAGTGGTTTTCTCGAAGTATTGCGAAAATTGAGGTCTCTGTCTCTACATCTTGATACTATCAGATTTGGTGTTGAAAACATAATGACATACTCACTTTAAGTAGGAGCCTCACAAATTCTTACATTTTTATTGGATGAAAATGTGTAGCTTGCTTCCCAATTAACCCAGCTTGGTTTTCCAAAAGAAAATAAAAGGAGCCCTATTTTACTTAAAGGAATTGTCAGGAACTTTAACATTTATGACCTATACCAAGGATAGGTCATCAATGTCTGATCGGTGGGGGTGCCACACATGGCACCCCCTCCAATCAGCTGTTCCCAACGTAAACGCTCAGTTATGTTGACGGAATAGTGGCCGTGGCCGTGTACTACAGCTGATAGGCGGGGGTACCGGGTGTTGTACCCCACAATATTGATAATCTACCTTAGGCCGGGATCACACATGTGAGAAACACGGCCGAGTCTCGCATGTGAATTCCCAGCACTGTCGCCAGCACTCGGGAGTGGAGCGAGCGGCTGCATAGAAATACATGCATCCGCTCGCTCCACTCCCGAGTGCCGGTGCCAGTGCTGGGAATTGACATGCGAGACTCGGCCGTGTTTCTCGCATGTGTGATCCCGGCCTTAAGGAAAGTCCCGGACAACCCCTTTAATTAGATCTGTCTGCAACTGTTTGTGTCCATCATTGGATGGATCCTTTTTCTGTTCCTGTAACAGAACTCCAAATCAACAGCATCAAAGTAGGAATAAGACTGCTATGATGACAGGGAGGATCAGTCACTAAAATGCTAAAGAAGAGAGTCCATCACCAAAATCCTTTGCAAATTTAGGAAATGTTATTTTTGTCCTATTTATTATTTCCATATAGTGGGAATATAAAAAAACAGCAATTCAACAATTTTGGAGGATTTTGTTTTTATTTTAGTTTTATAGCTTACACCATTAATCCCAAGGTTTTATTTTAGGCTTACTACTTTTTCTCAATAAAAACCCTTTTTCTTAATAAAAAAAAAATTTTAATCTTGTGTGAGGGCATGCAAAATAATAATAGCTGGCAGATACGACTTTTTTAAGCTTTTACAACGCTTATTGTGTGGGTAAAAAAATCTTGATCATTGTATAACTCAATGTTGTTATGTAAGTGAGGTTGTCAATTATGTGTACTTTTATCTTTTTTTAATAGTACTGTGCCTTGCGAAAGTATTTGGCCCTCTGGAACTTTTCAACCTTTTTCCACATATCATGCTTCAAACATAAAGATACCAAATGTTAATTTTTGGTGAAGAATCAACAACAAGTGGGACACAATTGTGAAGTTCAACGAAATTTATTGGGTATTTTAAATTTTTCTGGAAATACAAAAACTGAAAAGTGGAGCGTGCAATATTATTCGGCCCCTTTACTTTCAGTGCAGCAAACTCACTCCAGAAGTTCATTGTGGATCTCTAAATGATCCAATGTTGTCCTAAATGACTACTGCTTATGAATATAATCCACCTGTGTGTAATCAAGTCTCCGTATAAAAATGCACCTGCTCTGTGATAGCCTCAGGGTTCTGTTTGAAGCACAGAGAGCATCATGAAGACCAAGGAACACAACAGGCAGGTCCCTGATACTGTTGTGGAGAAGTTTCAATTTTGGATACAAAATGATTTCCAAAACTTTAAACATCCCAAGGAGCACTGTGCAAGCGATCATATTGAAATGGAAGGAGTATCATACCACTGCAAATCTACCAAGACCCAGCCATCCCTCTAAACTTACATCTCAAACAAGGAGAAGTCTGATCAGAGATGCTGCCAAGAGGCCCATGATCACTCTGGGTAAACTGCAGAGATCTACAGCTGAGGTGGGCCAGTCTGTCCATAGGACAACAATCAGTCGTACACTGCACGAATCTGGCCTTTATAAAAGAGTGGCACAAAGAAAGCCATTTCTCAAAGATATCCATAAAAAGTGTCGCTTAAAGTTTGCAACAAGCCACCTGGGAGACACACCAAACATGTGGAAGAAGGTGCTCTGGTCAGATGAAACCAAAATCGTACTTTTTGGCAACAGCGCCAAACAATATGTTTGGCGTAAAGGCAACACAGCTCATCACCCTTAACACACCATCCCCAATGTCAAACATGGTGGTGGCAGCATCATGGTTTGGGCCTGCTTTTCTTCAGCAGGGACAGGGAAGATGGTTAAAATTGATGGGAAGATGGATGGAGCCAAATACAGGACCATTCTTGAAGCAAACCTGTTGGAGTCTGCAAAAGACCTGAGACTGGGACTGAGATTTGTCTTCCAACAAGACAATGATTCCAAACATAAAGCAAAATCTCCAATGGAAAGGTTCACAAATAAACTTATCCAGGAGTTAGAATGGCCAAGTCACAGTCCAGAACTGAATCCAATCGAGAATCTGTGGAAAGAGCTGAAAACTGCTGTTCACAAACGATCTCCATCCAACCAAACTGAGCTCGAGCTGTTTGCCAAGGAAGAATGGGCAAGAATTTCAGTCTCTCGATGTACAAAACTGATAGAGACATACCCAAAGCGACTTGCAGCTGTAATCGCAGCAAAAGGTGGTGCAACAAAGTATTAAGTTAAAGGGGCCGAATAATTTTGCACGCCCCACTTTTCAGTTTTTGTATTTCCACAAAAATTAAAAAAAAACAATAAATTTCGTTCAACTTCACAATTGTGTCCCACTTGTTGTTGATTCTTCACAAAAAATTAACATTTGGTATCTTTATGTTTGAAGCATGATATGTGGGAAAAGGTTGAAAAGTTCCAGGGGGCCGAATACTTTCGCAAGGCACTGTAACTTTTAATGGAAAGTATTTTTTTTAATATTCTGTTAAAAAAAATTTACCTTTTTTGACCACTAGTAGAACTGAACATGGTTGAACCATATCGCTTATATAATACACCGCAATACTTGTGACTATCTCGAAGAATAGGTGATGGGGTGACAGAGCAGCACCTTCCCTCAGTCTACCTGCTTAGATTGGGATAGGATCAAAGCACAATACAATTTTTTCTATTAATGACTAGCTGAAGAGCCCGGCGTTCCTCGGGCATAGTAACTAACTATGGTTAGTTATAACAAATGATTACATCTATATATATAAAACTGAGTGTAGAGCCCCGCCCACTCCGCATAGCCACACTCACTATAATATCCCACATCATCCTGTCAGGCAGAGCCACCGGACTACCACCACTAATATCCTACATCATCCCGTCAGCCAGAGCCACTGGACTACTACCACTAATATCCCACATCATCCCGTCAGAGCCACCAGACTACTACCCCTAATATCCTACATCATCCCATCAGCCAGAGCCACCGGACAACTACCCTAATATCCCACATCATCCTGTCATAGTCACCGGACTACTACCCCAAATATCCCGCATCCTCCCGTCAGCCAGATCCACTGGACTACTACCACTAATATCCCACATCATCCTGTCAGAGCCACCGGACTACTACCATTAATATCTCACATCATCCTGTCAGAGCCACCGGACTACTACCACTAATATCCCACATCACCCCGTTAGAGCCACCGGACTACTACCATTAATATCTCACATCATCCTGCCAGAGCCACAGGACTACTTCCCCTTAATATCTCTCATCATCCCATCAGCCAGAGCCACCAGACTACTACCCTAATATCCCAATCATCCCATCAGCCAGAGCCACCAAACTACTACCCCTATTATCCCACATCATCACATCAGAGCCACCGGACTACGACCACCAATATCCCACATCGTCCCGTCAGAGCCACCGGAGTACTACCACTAATATCCCACATCATCCCGTCAGAGCCACCGGACTACTACCCCTAATATCCCACATCATCCCGTCAGCCAGAGCCACTGGACTACTACCCCTAATATCCCACATCATCCCATCAGAGCCACCAGACTACTACCCTAATATCCCACATCATCCCATCAGCCAGAGCCACTGGACTACTACCCCAAATATCCCACATCATCCTGTCCGAGCCACTGGACTACTACCCCTAATATCCCACATCATCCCATCAGCCAGAGCCACCAGACTACTACCACTAATATCCCACATCATCCCATCATAGCTACCGGACTACTACCCCAAATATCCCACATCATCCTTTCAGCCAGATCCACTGGACTACTGCCATTAATATCCTACATCATCCCATCAGAGCCACCGGACTACTACCACTAATATCCCATATCATCCCATCAGAGCCACCGGACAACTACCATTAATATCTTACATCATCCCGTCAGAGCCACCGGACTACTACACGTAATATCCCAATCATCCCATCAGCTAGAGCAACCGGACTACTACCCCTAATATCCCAATCATCCCATCAGCCAGAGCCTTCAAACTACTACCACTAATATCCCACATCATCCCATCAGTGCCACCGTACTACTGCCACTGATATACCACATCATCCTGTCAGAGCCACCGGACTACTACCACTAATATCCCACATCAACCCATCATAGCCACCGGACTTCTACCGCAAATATCCCACATCATCCTGTCAGAGCCACCGGACTACTACCCCTAATATCCCACATCATCCTGTCAGAGCCACCAGACTACTACCCCTAATATCCCAATCATCCATCAGCAAGAGCCACCAAACTACTACCCCTATTATCCCACATCATCCCATCAGAGCCACCGGACTACGACCACCAATATCCCACATCATCCCGTCAGAGCCACCGGAGTACTACCACTACTATCCCACATCATCCCGTCAGAGCCACCGGACTACTACCCCTAATATCCCACATCATCCCGTCAGCCAGAGCCACTGGACTACTACCCCTAATATCCCACATCAACCCATCATAGCCACCGGACTTCTACCCCAAATATCCCACATCATCCTGTCAGAGCCACCAGACTACTACCCCTAATATCCCAATCATCCCATCAGCCAGAGCCACCAAACTACTACCCCTATTATCCCACATCATCCCATCAGAGCCACCGGACTACGACCACCAATATCCCACATCATCCCGTCAGAGCCACCGGAGTACTACCACTACTATCCCACATCATCCCGTCAGAGCCACCGGACTACTACCCCTAATATCCCACATCATCCCGTCAGCCAGAGCCACTGGACTACTACCCCTAATATCCCACATCATCCCATCAGAGCCACCAGACTACTACCCCTAATATCCCACATCATCCCATCAGCCAGAGCCACTGGACTACTACCCCAAATATCCCACATCATCCTGTCCGAGCCACTGGACTACTACCCCTAATATCCCACATCATCCCATCAGCCAGAGCCACCAGACTACTACCACTAATATCCCACATCATCCCATCATAGCTACCGGACTACTACCCCAAATATCCCACATCATTCTTTCAGCCAGATCCACTGGACTACTGCCATTAATATCCTACATCATCCCATCAGAGCCACCGGACTACTACCACTAATATCCCATATCATCCCATCAGAGCCACCGGACAACTACCATTAATATCTCACATCATCCCGTCAGAGCCACCGGACTACTACCCGTAATATCCCAATCATCCCATCAGCCAGAGCCTTCAGACTACTACCACTAATATCCCACATCATCCCATCAGAGCCACCGTACTACTGCCACTGATATACCACATCATCCTGTCAGAGCCACCGGACTACTACCACTAATATCCCACATCAAACCATCATAGCCACCGGACTTCTACCCCAAATATCCCACATCATCCTGTCAGAGCTACCGGACTACTACCCCTGATTCTGCACTCCCCCTGCAGTTTGTGTCAAAGGGTGATCTGTGTCGGTACGGTAATAAATTGTATTATTTCCAGCTTTACAGAAGGACGATAACACCATAGAAATGATAAGAATAATAGGTCACAGTTACCACAACTGTCTACAAGGAAAACTGCTGCTCATAGCAACCAATCACAGCTCAGCTTTCATTTTTTAAGCAGCCCTGGTGCAGTGAAAGATGCTTAGTGATTGGTTGGGGCTATGTGGAGTGTGCGTGGCTGATACACACACACATACACTCATTTTTTATATATATAGATTTCATTGGGTCAAAATAAAAAATGTTCATAAAGTACTTGAAAGAAGTGCAAATAGGTAAAGAGAAGAATCGTAACATTTCCAAACTTGGATGAATCTTCCATCTACACGAGAAATCAACGTGACAACTACCCTGCATTAAACTTTAGTGGAACTTAAGCTTTAGTTAAAGTCTCCACGTTTGACCTATCTAAACTTTTAATATTGACATACAGACATACTTATAGACTGCTGAGGAGAGTGATCCCTGTATGCGTCAGAGCTTATTTTATATGAAGGGGGAGTAACCAATGTGAAGTGCAATGGTTACCAGTGTGAGACATGTAGCTAACACAGAAGAGGAGAACTGGAATGTGTCTTCTTGTCATTATTTGCAGCTATCTGAGCTCTGCCATTTTGAAACAATCATATAATAATATTCATAAAGCACAAAATGCGTAACCATGCTGAGAATATAGCCAAAATAATTTGCGGTGGTCTCTCTTTATTTGAATACGAAAGACATTAGAGCTGTTTAATACTCCTAATCATATTGAAAAACACCTGGAAATTGGAGTACCCGCAAACCACCAAGCAAAAATAGAGAATAAAAAATAGCAAGTTTATTAGAAAAATACCATAAAACTACATATATATCTATATCTATCTATCTATAGATAGATAGATATATATGTATATATACACCATATTAAATAACAAGGTTTGTGTAAAAGGAGAAAAATTTGTGTTCTATGGTTAAGTTATTTTTGCATGTAGTTGACCAGTGGACATCAAGAATCAATGTCACTGGTAGGCCTTTGATAACACAGCCCAACACTGCACCCAGCTCTGCAGTTAGATTAGGAGAGCAAAGATCGTCCATTACACATCACACTGGTAACCATTATACATCACACTAGTAACTCCCCCTTCATGTAAAATAATCTCTGGAGGCAGAGTTATCTTCCAGGTAGCGTCTGCCCCATAGCCTGGAAGAGACCCATTATATAAAGTGATAAAAAATAATTTATTCACAACCAGACATCTGATATAAAGCACACAAGTTGGACTTTTTTAGCAGTCTATAATAATAATAATAATTTTATTTCTATAGCGCAGCACTTTACATTATAGAGGGGACTTGTACAGACAATAGACATTGCAGCATAACAATAAACACAGATCAAAGTAGATACCAAGAGGAATGAGGGCCCTGCTCGCAAGCTTACAATCTTTGAGGAAAAAGGGGAGACACGAAAGGTAGATAATAACAATTGCATTGATTGTTCCGACCAGCCATAGTGTTCGAATCGGGTGTTCATGTAATTCTGCATGAACCAGTTAACAGCCTGAGTATGTAACAGTACAGACACAGAGGACTATTAAATGCATAAAACAGGTGAGAACAAAATACGAGGTACCTGATTATGGTAGAAAATTTTTGAATGGGCCAACAGGGATAGTTAGGTTAATGCTCTGAGGCGGTAGGCCAGTCTGAACAAATGCGTTTTTAGGACACTGTTGTGAATGTGTTAGAAATGAATTCTGAGCAGAAGCTCCCTCTGGTGGTTACAAACAGTACTGAACCATTCAATGAGGATTGGCAATCAGGAGTTACAGACTGGTCTTATATAAGGGAGGTTCCCTCCCATCATGGTTGCCGGTGATCAATTGTTCTTGTCTCAACTGTGGTTCCTGGTTCACTTGGAAGCTTGCTGAGTCTTGCCTCTTCTCCTGCTCTCAGATAAGATATTTTCTGTTTTTATTTTTGTGCTTGCTTTTTGCATTGTTCCCTGCACTTCTGTGGAGGTCAGCCAGGTCCCCTCCGGGGGCTTGTGCTCCTCTCAGTTTATCTGAGCCACTGTTATTTGTTCATTTGCCTTTTCCAGTTTTTTCAGTGGCTGCAGCTTAGTTTTGTTACACCAGAGAACTAATTTAGGTGGTAGAGATCGTGTGATCTCAGGTGTTTTTGCAATTAGTAGAGTTGGTATTTTTTAGGGTTTTTTGGATTGCAGTAAGTGTCCTTCCTATCCTTTTTGTTTCTAGGCAGATTGGGCCCCAATGTTTGCTCTTACTATTTTCTGTCTGTGTCTGTATTTCCTCTTGTCTAACCGCCATTACATGTTTGGGGCTTCCTATGTTCTTTGGGGATCTGCTCCGGGGCAGATAGCTTTCCTCTTTCTATCTTTAGGTGTAGTTAACCTCTCAGGCTGTGACGAGGCGTCTAGGACCAACGTAGGAACGCTCCACGGCTGCCTTTAGTTGTGGTGGTTAGTCAGGGTACTGCAATCCAGTAGATTCCAACCTCTCTGGTGTATTGCCGTTTTTGCCTGCTCTCCTCAGCTACCAAATCATAACAGGACACGCTTAAAACTGTGGGGATTGGGGATTAATCATATTAACCTGGGTAGTGCATTCCAAACAATTGGCGCAGCACGTGAAAAGTCTTGGAGACGGGAGTGGAAGGTTTTGATTATTGAGGATGCTAACCTCAGGTCATTAGCAGAACGGAGGGCACGGGTAGGATGGTAGGCTGAGACAAGGGAGGAGATGTAGGGTGGAGCTGAGCCAAAGAGTGTTTTGTTGGTGAGGGTAATAAGTTTGTACTGGATTCTGTAGTGGATGGGTAACCCGTGTAATGACTGGCACAAGGTAATGTGATGTGTAACCTGCATGTCCATATTGATAGTTTAGAAATGTGGTGACAGATTCCCTTTAAAGTAGAATATATTTTGATAAAATTGGTTGATGTCACTTCTTATTTTTGATGACTTGAATAATGTTAGCATTAGGCAAGAACATGATTAAGCTTTCAAACGGACAGATTGTAGAACTACAGAATTGAGTGAAGCGAAAAAAATGAAAAGATGCACAATTGTATTTGCTTAGGCAAGTCTTCATAGCAGTTACATCCATTCACTTTAACCGACAATACTGACGCCTACAAACTGGAGCAGGTCAGGGTAGTTTTGTGCTCTTTTCCAATACTTTTGGCTTGAAACTGTATCATATTATATTCAAAGAAAGCTTATAACTAGAGAAGAACACACTGCGGTGTTCATTATCAGTAGCAATTACGAGCTTGCAAGAACGATTCAATTTTGACAACCCATAATTTTATACTCAAAGAATGTAAAAATCTCTGAATTATATACTTTTCATCTTTTTTTTTCTCTTTCATGTTCTTAATTGCAGGACATGTGATTATTCATTTTATATGTTCATCCGTCTACCATAGCAAAATGTGAAATATATAAATGTAATAATTAAATCAATGGCGCTAGCCTCCTAATACAATTGATTCAGTCAGGTTTTCTTGCTTATTTTTCATCTTGTTGAAGTCATCAGTGGATGATGTGATGTGGGCACTACTAGATGAAAGAGCAAATCTAATGCTCGCCCATTTGTACCAGCCAGAATATGTCTTTAAACTTGTAATAGGCTATGTCTCCAATGTTGGTGTTCTGGAAGGCTTGGTGCAAGGGACTGGTTGCTGGAATGGGTATAGAAAAGTGGGCCTCTACTTCTCCAGTACAGATCAAGTCTTCCATTGTCAGATGGGTGCACACATATAGTAATAGTCATTTACATTTTTCCATAAATCAATAGTATATGTGAAAATGAAGAAAGCTTATAATATACCTTAATAGAGAAATTTTCTTTTTTTATTTGAATTCATCATTCATCCTTAAAAATTTCAACTCACTGGTAAAATCTGACTTCAGTGAACACAGATTTTTCCATTATTGAGATAGGAGATGTTTCAAGAGAGCTTGCAGCAGAATGTCTGTGTTGTCTATACAGTGGGTACGGAAAGTATTCAGACCCCTTTAAATTTTTCATTCTTTGTTTCATTGCAACCATTTGGTAAATTCAAAAAAGTTCAGTTTTTTCTCATTAAAGCACACTCTGCACCCCATCTTCACTGAAAAAAAACAGAAATGAAAAACTTTGCAAATTTATTAAAAAAGGAAAAATGAATATCACATGGTCATAATTATTCAGACCCTTTGCTTAGACACTCATATTTAAGTCACATGCTGTCCATTTCCTTGTGATCCTCCTTGAGATCGTTCTACTCCTTCATTGGAGTCCAGCTGTGTTTATTTAAACTGATAGGACTTGATTTGTAAAGGCACACACGTCTATATAAGACCTCACAGCTCACAGTGCATGTCAGACCAAATGAGAATCATGAGGTGAAAGAAACTGGCCAAGGAGCTCAGAGACAGAATTGTGTCAAGGCACAGATCTGGCCAAGGTTACAAAAGAATTTCTGCAGTACTCAAGGTTCCTAAGAGCACAGTGGCCTCCATAATCTTTAAATGGAAGAAGTTTGGGACCACCAGAAGTCTTCCAAGACCTGGCCGTACTGCCAAACTGAGCAATCGTGGGAGAAGAGCCTTGGTGAGAGAGGTAAAGAAGAACCCCAAGATCACTGTGGCTGAGCTCCACAGATGCAGTAGGGAGATGGGAGAAAGTTCCACAAAGGCAACTATCACTGCAGCCCTGCCTTTATGGCAGAGTGGCTCGGCAAAAACCTCTCCTCAGTGCAAGACATATGAAAGCCCGCATAGAGTTTGCTAAAAAACACATGAAGTACTCCCAGACTATGAGAAATAAAATTCTCTGGTCTTATGAGATGAAGATAGAATTTTTTGGTGATAATTCTCAGAGGTATGTGTGGAGAAAACCAGGCACTGCTCATCACCTGCTCAATACAATCCCAACAATGAAACATGGTGGTGGCAGCATCATGCTATGGGGTCGTTATTCAGCGGCAGGGACAGGACGACTGGTTGCAATTGAAAGAAACATGAATGCGGCCAAGTACAGAGATATCCTGGATGAAAACCTTTTCCAGAGAGCTCTGGACCTCAGACTTGTCCGAAGGTTCACCTTCCAACAAGACAATGACCCTAAGCACACAGCTAAAATAACAAAGAATTGGCTTCAGAACAACTCTGTGACCATTCTTGAGTGGCTCAGCCAGAGCCCTGATCTAAACCCAATTGAGCATCTCTGGAGAGACCTGAAAACGGCTGTCCACCAACGTTCTCCTTCCAACCTGACGGAACTAGAGAGGATCTGCAAGGAAGAATGGCAGAGGATCCTCAAATCCAGGTGCGAAAAACTTGTTGCATCATTCCTAAGAAGACTCCTGGCTGTACTAGCTCAAAAGGGTGCTTCTACTCAATACTGAGCAAAGGGTCTGAATACTTATGACCATGTGATTTCAGTTTTTCTTTTTTAATAAATTTGCAAAAAATTCTACATTTGTTTTTTTCAGTCAAGATGGGGTGCAGAGTGTACATTAATGAGAAAAAAATGATTTTTTTTAAATTTACCAAATGGCTGCAGTGAAACAAAGTGAAAAATTTTAAGGTGTCTGAATACTTTCCATACCCACTGTAAGTGTGTCTGCCTTTTCCTCCAATATAGCTCTGTGTGACAAGTCGTAATTAATTATGAATAGAGCCATTTTAAAATATAGAATGTTGACCGTAAAATTTATTATTATAGCCTCATTTATTCCATGGCACATTACATGTGAAAGGGGTATACATAATAAAAAACAAGTACAATAATCTTAAACAATACAAGTCACGACTGGTACAGAAGGAAAGAGAACCCTGCCCGCGAGGGCCCATAATCTACAATGGCTGGGTGAGGATACAATAAGTGAGCAGGTCGTGTAGCAGTTTGGTAGATCGGTGGTTACTGCAGGTTGTAGACTTGTTGGAAGAGGTAAGTCTTCAGGTACTGTTGAAGGTTTCTACTGTAGGTGGGGTGGGAGTCTGATATATTGGGGTAGAGATCTCCAGAGTAGGGGGAGGCACAGGAGAAATTTTGCATGCGATTGTGGGAAGAGGAAATAAGAGGGGAGTAGAGAAGGAGATCTTGTGAGGATCAGAGATTGCGTGTATAAATATAAGTAAAAAATAAGTATAACTAGTTTGTTTGAGCTACTGTACATATCTCTAGGCACCTGATAAAGGCTTGTATTGTTGAAACATATTGTGTAATGTTTTATCTTTCTTTTAATATGGTCCACTTGCATGTGTGCATGTGATTTTTCAACCTGATAGCTGAACAATAAATATAGCAAAAACACCTATATGGTAGCTGGACAATCTGTCTATATCTGGAATATCTGTTGGGATCCCTCTCATACATGGAAACGCCTCCAGATCCTTCTTTTTTCCGCAATATACTTGTTATAGTGACTCTAGGTACCCTTTTTAAAGGGAGCACATCATCCCCATAATGTATTTTAAATGGCCAATACAGTGATGTTGATGACTTAACTCATATGACAACCATGCTAGCACTGTACCTGTTACTGAAAACAACTTTTAATTTATATGTAATGTAATGTATCTGTAAGGTTCTGTGTACATGTTCCTGAAACTCAGTTTGTTCGTCAGCCATTTTACTTTCTGTCTTGCTGCAGCTATCTTGCCCTCAGTCAAAATGGAGTTTCCAGCTTGCATGTTCCCGCCCTGATTCTCTCCTTTTGCTTCTTAAGCAGCCACAGCTGAGCAATCAGTGCTTCAGAATCTAGCCTGCAGTGAACCTGTGACCTGACTCCTAAAGCCTTGGACCTTGTACTCCAGCTATTCCTACTGAGGAACTCTGAAGCACTTGTGGACTCTGAACCCTGCTCTTTGAAAGACCCACGTTTGCATGGACTTACGGTAACAGAGAAGAAGATCCTGAACCTGTTGTGGAGAGTGATTGCTGAGCTTAGATTACTCTGGCCTGCTGTGTCTCCTGCTTCTGTGTCTGCAAACTGTGTGACTATTTTTGCCAACTTGTATGAAGTAATACAAGACTTTCTATATCAAACCTGTGTCTCATGTATTTTCATCGCACCCAAGCACAAGACGCTAAAATGAACTGTACTACATACATTACAGTATCACTGGCATGGCTAAGAGTTTTGCGCACCATTATGGCTCCTCATTTGCATATTATTCCCTCGCTTCTGATTGACAGTGCTCATTTCCCAGAATGAGCCACTTATCAAAGCCGTTTCCACTTCCTGCCGACTTCAACTCAAAAATATTTCCCGGATCCGTACAATCTTTAACCAAGAATCTGCAAAAACCCTAGTCCATGCTCTCATCATCTCTCACCTTGACTACTGCAACATCCTGCTCTGTGGCCTCCCTTCTAACACTCTCGCACCCTTCCAATCTATTCTAAACTCTGCTGCCTGACTAATCCATCTATCCCCACCGCTATTTCCCAGCTTCTCCCCTCTGTCAAACCCTGCACTGGCTCCCCATTACTCAAAGACTCCAGTTCAAAAACCTAACCATGACATACAAAGCCATCTACAACCTGTGTCCTCCATACATCTGTTACCTCGTCTCCCGGTACTTACCTGCATGCAACCTCTGATCCTCACAAGATCTCCTTCTATATTCCCCTCATATCTCCTCTTCCCACAATCGCATTCAAGATTTCTCCCGCGCATCACCCCTTCTCTGGAACTCTCTACCACAACATATAAGACTCTCGCCTACCATGGAAACCTTCAAAAAAACCTGAAGACCTACCTCTTTCGACAAGCCTACAACCTGCATAAACCACCGATAGACCAAACCACTGCATGACCAGCTCTACCCTCGCCTACTGTATCCTCACCCATCCCTATAAGATTGCGAGCCCTTGCGGGCAGGGTCCTCTCTCCTCCTGTACCCGTCGTGACTTGTATTGTTTAAGATTACTGTACTTGCTTTTATTATGTACACCCCTCCTCACATGTAAAGTGCCATGGAATAAATGGTGCTATAATAATAAATAATAATAATAATGTTGCCAGCATATGTACTGACAATACCTGTCCCTGACCACGCTCACAGAGCACATGGTCGCATTCTCCTCCCTGTCTTCTTTCTGCTGATGCTACTTGCTATAATAATACACATGGCAGTGTATCAAGCAACTCCAGAGAGGAGAATATTAGTGTAGTATTTGGTGTCAGCAGAAAGAAGACAAGGAGGAGAACGTGCCTGGCTACTCTGCGCAAGACCAGCCGGGCACAGACAGAACGCCCACACACTCCGGCAATTTTCAGACAGGCCTCACTTTGGGAAGCGAGCACTGTCAATCAGAAGTAGGGGAAAAGCCTCCAATATTTAATGAGGAGGCATAACTGTGCACCTTGGCCATGCCAAGAATGCAATGGAACTCCCTCATTTACATATGAATTAAAAGTTATTTTCTCAGTCATTGTACCAGTAACAGGTACACTGCTGACATGGTTTTTAGTGGGGCTAAATCCACGACAACACTGTATATGCAATTTCAAATGCATTTTTTAGGTGATGGATTCCCTTTCATGTCACTTAGCGCATGCACTTATTGGTTATTCCCAACACCACTAGCAGCATCCAAGTACCGGCCACAGGATATGGGGACCAGAGGAAATAGAACAGTAAGGGCTACTTCGTAATTCCCTAGTTATTCCTGCCATTTGTAAGATCTGTTGGGGTCTATGGACCCTCTCTATATGGTATTGGGAAAGTTCCCTGCCACTTTGAGGAGTGTACACACCAAATATGAACACAACCATACAGTTCAGAAGACAAACATCTGTTGCAACCACAGAGCCAGATTCTGCAAAAGTTGATGTTGCATATGCACATCTCTACTCAGAAGCATTTCTTATCCACAATGCTATAGTTAAACATGTTTGCGATTTGCTCTTTAATTTAACAGTAATTAAACAAAATTAGTGAAATGTAAATATTCTCGGAAAGCCTCTTAATTTGATTTTCAAAGAGGAATAAATTAACAAAGTGAAACCAATTGAACATCTAAGCAATTTAACACCAAGACATTTTTCACTTAAAAGCTTTAGTATTACAATGATCACATTATAGCAGAAAATAGTATATTGTGTTAAGTAGTTTCCTAATTAGAAAAATATAAATATTAATGAAATATCATTTCAGTTCAGAAAATTTAATTTTAACGATAAGCATCTCATGCACTAAAATCGTTTTCAGTTTCTTTCATATCTCACAGATAAATAATTAAATTTCGCCTTCTGAATGTTGGCTTACCATTTCCTTTGCCTTATTATATGATTCCTCAAGCAGTTTGTTAAAAATTAATTGCAATTCAATATAGAGAATTCTCAAAATTGATCAAGCAAATACGATTATCACTTAATTGACTTCATTGTCAAGTGTGAATAGTCTGAGTTCTTTATTCTACCATTTGTAAAATAGCCAACAAATTAGACTGAAAAACTGAATAACTTCTTACAAAAAACATAATTAAATTACATAAAGTAGAATCTAAAATAATCTTATAAACAATGTAAAACTTTGCTATTTCGCTCCCTAAATACTGTATACAGGTCCTTCTCAAAAAATTAGCATATAGTGCTAAATTTCATTATTTACCATAATGTAATGATTACAATTAAACTTTCATATATTTTAGATTCATTACACACCAACTGAAATTTGTCAGGTCTTTTATTGTTTTAATACTGATGATTTTGGCATACAACTCCTGATAACCCAAAAAACCTGTCTCAAAAAATTAGCATATCAAGAAAAGGTTCTCTAAACGACCTATTACCCTAATCTTCTGAATCAACTAATTAACTCTAAACACATGCAAAAGATTCCTGAGGCTTTTAAAAACTCCCTGCCTGCTTCATTACTCAAAACCCCCATCATGGGTAAGACTAGCGACCTGACTGATGTCAAGAAGGCCATCATTGACACCTTCAAGCAAGAGGGTAAGACCCAGAAAGAAATTTCTCAACAAATAGGCTGTTCCCAGAGTGCTGTATCAAGGCACCTCAATGGGAAGTCTGTTGGAAGGAAACAATGTGGCAGAAAACGCTGTACAACGAGAAGAGGTGACCGGACCCTGAGGAAGATAGTGGAGAAGGACCGATTCCAGACCTTGGGGGACCTGAGGAAGCAGTGGACTGAGTCTGGTGTAGAAACATCCAGAGCCACCGTACACAGGCGTGTGCAGGAAATGGGCTACAGGTGCCGCATTCCCCAGATAAAGCCACTTTTGAACCATAAACAGCGGCAGAAGCGCCTGACCTGGGCTACAGAGAAGCAGCACTGGACTGTTGCTAAGTGGTCCCAAGTACTTTTTTCTGATGAAAGCAAATTTTGCATGTCATTCGGAAATCAAGGTGCCAGAGTCTGGAGGAAGACTGGGGAGAAGGAAATGCCAAAATGCCTGAAGTCCAGTGTCAAGTACCCACAGTCAGTGATGGTGTGGGGTGCCATGTCAGCTGCTGGTGTTGGTCCACTGTGTTTCATCAAGGGCAGGGTCAATGCAGCTAGCTATCAGGAGATTTTGGAGCACTTCATGCTTCCATCGGCTGAAATGCTTTATGGAGATGAAGATTTCATTTTTCAGCACGACCTGGCACCTGCTCACAGTGCCAAAACCACTGGTAAATGGTTTACTGACCATGGTATTACTGTGCTCAATTGGCCTGCCAACTCTCCTGACCTGAACCCTATAGAGAATCTGTGGGATATTGTGAAGAGAAAGTTGAGAGACGCAAGACCCAACACTCTGGATGAGCTTAAGGCCGCTATCAAAGCATCCTGGGCCTCCATAACACCTCAGCAGTGTCACAGGCTGATTGCCTCCATGCCACGCCGCATTGAAGCAGTCATTTCTGCCAAAGGATTCCCGACCAAGTATTGAGTGCATAACTGAACATTATTATTTGATGTTTTTTTTGTTTGTTTTGAAAAAACACTTTTATTTTACTGGACGGTTGAAATATGTTAATTTTTTGAGACAGGTTTTTTGGGTTA
This sequence comes from Oophaga sylvatica, assembly GCA_033576555.1. Lineage (NCBI taxonomy): Eukaryota > Metazoa > Chordata > Amphibia > Anura > Dendrobatidae > Oophaga > Oophaga sylvatica. The sequence continues at coordinate 355,299,512 of JARQOD010000006.1, forward strand.
TCAGGAGTTGTATGCCAAAATCATCAGTATTAAAACAATAAAAGACCTGACAAATTTCAGCTGGTGTGTAATGAATCTAAAATATATGAAAGTTTAATTGTAATCATTACATTATGGTAAATAATGAAATTTAGCACTATATGCTAATTTTTTGAGAAGGACCTGTATAATAACGCATGTCCAGAATAAAGTGTTAAATGTTTCCAATTAAAAAAATAACATCTGAATGTATAACTGACTCAATTCGAAGCAGTTAAGAGTTGCCCAATATATATATAGATAAGAAAGTCCAGCTCACTGCTGTTGCATTTCATTGGACAGGAGCACAGGTCAAGTACTCTGCTTCTATGGGAATAGAAATGAGAAATGTGATGACACCGGTGGGCGCTATCGGGAGGGCACTATCAGGGGGTCACATGATCGATTGCAGGGAGTGCAGGAACAAGGCACGCTGTGCACAAGGACCTAAGACTATGCAGTGAGCAGCTCACAGGACCTGGCACTGAGCAGTCACACGACCCGGGGGCGGAGCCACCGCGCGTGAGTGCAGGGAAGGCAGCTGAATGCAGAGAGTGCAAGGCAAAGACAGTACACGTGGTCAAGGAAAGCCGAGAGTCAAAAGTCAGATGAGAGCATAGTACCTAGGAATAAGACAAAGAGTAAACGGAGACAAGCCAAGAGGGTCAGATAACCAGGAGAGACAGGGCAGTACAAAGCAGGATACCGAGGCGAGAGTCAGGGGATGAACTGAGTCATACACAGCGAGGCACACAAGCACAGAGGCACAACAATTACGGAAGTAACCTGGGTCAGTAACCACTAGCCAAGAATACGGAAGCATCACCGACACCAGACCCAAAAACTGCCAACATTAAATAGCCCCCCAGAACCAAAGAGAGGCAAACTAAATTTAACCCTGACCTGACCAGGATGGAGCGGAACCATCATGTCCAGGGTCATGACAATACCCCCCTCTCAACAGGGGGCCACTGGACCCCCAGGTTTCCCAGGAAACCGGACTTGAAAGGCGTGCACCAGAAGGTCAGACCATAGCCTTTCCAGTGCACAAGATACTGAACGGAACGACAGACCAACCAAGAATTTACGATGCGCTCAACCTTGTACTCCTTCTGACTATTCACCAATACTGGCAGTGGGGAACCTAATGATGCTTCTTCCACAGTCCCCAATGGCTTCAGCAGGGCCCTGTGGAATACATTGGGGATTTTAAAAGATGCTGGAAGGCGCAAACGAAACGCCACTGGGTTAATCACCTCCGTGATCTCATAAGGGCCAATAAACTTAGGACCCAACTTTGCCGAAGGAACCTTAAGCTTAATGTTTCTGGCCGATAGTCACACTTTATCCCCAAGATGAAGGGTGGGTCCCACAGTTCGTCTCTTGCCCGCAAAAAGCTTAAAATTCCTCTGAGCCTCCCCAATATTCTTCGGAACCTCCCGCCATAACTTCCTCAACTGCTTGTCACGGGTGTGTCGCGGCGAAGATCGTCGCGATTGCACACCCTGACTTCGCACAGCTGAGTTTCTGGTGCTGGGTGTTTTTCGGCACTGAGGGAGTTAATTCTTTCTCTCTCGGTGCTGGACTGACCAGCCTCGCCCAGCTGCGATTGATGTTTTGTTAATTAGCTTCCTTCATATACCTGCTGGTCTGCTGGGGAAGTTGTCGGTGAAAGCATTCATTCAGACCAGCAGAGCGGATCGTTTCTGAGAAGACTTAAGCTAAGAGTGCCTGTTGTGGTTTTTCCTCTCCTCGCTTATTGTTTATCTCCTTAACCTTTTGTGTTCCTCTGTAGTGGAAGTTTTGTATGCAAGGCAGTGTTTTCTTTACCCCTTGTCTGTCTCGTTTGTCTTAGACTGTGTGTAAGCTGTGACCTGCCCATTCCTTGTGGTGGTAATCAGGGTCCTTCTCAGGACTAGATTACAGTGGTCAGGGATCTACAGGAGACAGGGTTACGCTGGTGGCCTGGACCTCTGTACCATTAACAGTACCTCCAGGTAGAGGGACTAGTCAGGACCCCAGTTCAGGGTCAGCATAGACCCCGGTCCACCTCTATCCTGAGACAGCGTGACACGTACACAGTATAGACCCACAATACATAGGATATTATGTCAGGTAAGACATTGCTGGCAGATACTATGTATACATGTTGATATTTTCTATTATATGAAATATAGAATGTTGTCACATTAGATATATGTTACTATCATAGAATATATCTGTTATACGTCGTGACATTTTCACCGACCACACTAAAAGATTCTCCCCAGCTACCATGGATCCAGTAGCCCAGTTAGCTCAGCAGTTGCAGAGTTTGTCCATGGAGCTGACGGACGTTAAGTCCAAGGTTTGGTACCCCCGGGAGCAAACCAGATCTGAACCTATAGTAGCTCTCCCGGACAGGTTCACTGGTGGGCGGGACAAATTTTTTACCTTCCGGGAGGCATGTAAATTATATTTTCGGCTACGGCCTCTGTCTTCGGGGAGTGAAGATCAGAGGGTGGGAATTGTCATCTCGCTCTTACAAGGGGACCCTCAATCCTGGGCATTCTCTCTTCCTCCGGACTCCCTGGCTCTCCAGTCAGTAGATCGATTTTTTACAGCCCTGGGTCTGGTATATGATGACCCGGATCGGGTCTCCCTTGCTGAAATGAAGTTACGTAAGATACAGCAGGGAGATCGTCCGGCGGAGGAATTTTCTTCTGAGTTCCGTAGATGAGCCACAGATACTCAGTGGAATGACCCAGCTCTTAGGAGCCAGTTTTGTCAAGGATTATCTGACAAATTAAAAGATGTGTTGGCTCAGTATGATTCTCCCCCGTCACTGGAGGCCGCTATGGCCCTTGCTATTCGCATTGATAGACGGCTTCGGGAGAGGTGCGAGGTAACTCCACCCCCTGTGATGACTCCACCTTCTACTATAGTCCCTTATATTGAGGTTCCCCTGGTTTGTTCTGAGGAGCCTATGCAGTTAGGAGGGACATCGTTTCGAGGGAGGGGATCGGCGGTGCGCCACAAGACAGGAAAGTGTTACTTCTGCGGGAGAAAGGGACATTTTGTTGGGGGGTGTCCATCCCGTACTTTGCTGAGCAAGGAGTCGCCGGAAAACTGTTGATCCCAGGTTGTGTGGTGGACGACAATCTGGGAGTATGTATTTCGTCCCCAAGTCCGTCTCAGTTTCTCGTACCAGCGGAGGTGGTGGTAGGTACGAGAACTGAGAGGATTTCTGTTCTTCTGGATAGTGGGGCCGCGGCTAATCTGGTGGACGCTCGGTTTGCCCAGGTGCAAGGTATGCAACTGAGTGTATTGGCCAAACCTATCCCTATATTCTCTATTGACGCCAGGCCTCTCGGTCAAGGTAGCTTTGTGCAAGCCGTGCATAACATAGACATTCGAGTGGGGGCAATACATAAAGAACTATTGTCTTGTTATGTGTTGGAGGGCCTTCCCACTCCTATTGTGTTGGGTCTTCCTTGGTTAACTAAACATAACCCAGTTATTAATTGGCAATCCAGAGAGATAAGCCAGTGGGGTGAATTTTGCAATAGTAACTGCATGAACACGGTCCTCGGTGCGGTCGTGCCTAGAACCTTACCTCCTTTTCTGGAGGACTTTGAGGATGTGTTTTCAGAGGAAGGGTGTCAAGAATTACCTCCTCATCGCGCGTATGACTGTGCTATAAAATTGCTTCCTGATGCTAAGTTACCAAAATCTAGGTTATATAACCTTTCTGGTCCTGAGAGGCAAGCTATGAAGGATTATATTTCGGAAAGTCTGGCCAAGGGGCATATTAGACCTTCATCTTCCCAATGGCCGCGGGGTTCTTCTTTGTGAAGAAAAAAGATGGAGGCCTACGCCCTTGCCTGGATTTCCGTGAGCTTAATCGGATTACGGTCCGAGATCCGTATCCGCTCCCACTTATTACTGATCTCTTCAATCAGATTGTGGGCGCCAAATGGTTCTCTAAGTTGGATCTCAGGGGGGCGTATAATCTGATTAGGATAAAGGAGGGGGATGAGTGGAAGACGGCGTTTAACACTCTGGAGGGACATTATGAGAACCTTGTTATGCCTTTCGGTCTGACTACTGCCCCGGCGGTGTTTCAACATTTTGTTAATGACATCTTTCGCCACCTAGTGGGACAGTTTGTTGTCATTTATCTAGATGACATCTTAATTTACTCGCCGGATCTTGTGTCTCATCAGGAGCATGTGAGACAGGTGTTGCAGATCTTGCGAGACAATAAACTGTACGCCAAATGGGAGAAGTGTGTATTCGCCGTACAAGAACTTCAGTTTTTAGGATTCCTGGTGTCAGCTTCCGGTTTCCGTATGGACCCTGGGAAAGTGAAGGCAGTGCTTGAATGGGATCGGCCAGAGGATCTTAAGGCACTGCAGCGTTTCCTGGGGTTTGCTAACTACTACCGGAAATTTATTCGTAATTTCTCATCCGTTGTCAAACCTCTCACTGACATGACAAAAAAAGGGACGGATTTTTCTAGGTGGTCTGACAAAGCTTGTCAAGCATTTTCCTCCTTGAAAAAATGTTTTGCTTCAGCACCCATACTCATCCAACCTGATGCATCACAACCGTTCATTGTGGAGGTAGACGCATCTGACATAGGAGTGGGTGCGGTATTATCTCAAGGTCCGTCCCCTGGTAAATGGCATCCGTGCGCTTTCTTCTCTAAAAAATTGTCGTCCGCCGAGAGGAATTATGATGTCGGCAATAGGGAACTCTTGGCCATTAAGTTGGCTTTTGAAGAGTGGCGTCACTTTTTGGAGGGGGCAGTCCACCCGGTCACCGTCATTACTGATCACAAGAACCTGCTGTATTTAGAGTCTGCAAAACGTCTGAATTCCAGACAAGCTAGATGGTCGTTGTTTTTTACCAGGTTTAATTTTGTCGTCACATATCGTCCTGGGTCAAAAAATGTAAAGGCTGATGCCTTATCTCGTAGTTTCCCGGGGCCGGGAAGACGGATGACCCGGTTCCTATTCTTCAGGAGGGAGTTGTGGTGTCGACTGTATGCTCTGAGCTTGAGGAGGAGGTATTGGAGGCTCAGGGGGATGCCCCTGTAGGACCTCCAGGGAAACTGTTTGTTCCAGATCAGTTAAGACAAAAGGTTATCGAGGCACATCATAATTCTGCTTTGGCAGGACACCCAGGGAGTAAAGCAACTGTAGATCTCCTTTCTCGCCGGTTTTGGTGGCCTAACTTAAATAAAGAGGTGGTAACTTTTGTCGCGTCCTGTGGGGTATGTGCGCGCTCTAAGACCCCACATACCCGTCCGTCTGGGGCCCTTTTACTGTTGAAAATCCCGGAGCGTCCATGGACCCATCTGTCTATGGACTTCATTACGGACCTCCCTCCGTCTTCAGGTAAAACTGTCATACTAGTTGTAGTTGACAGGTTCAGCAAAATGGCACATTTTATTGCTCTTCCTGCTCTTCCTAATGCTAAAACTCTGGCGCAGGTGTTCATTGGGGAGATTGTGAGACTTCACGGGTTGCCTTCCGATGTGGTGTCGGATCGGGGGTCTCAGTTTGTGTCCAAATTCTGGAAGGCATTTTGTTCTCGTCAGGGGATGCAGTTGTCATTTTCTTCGGCTTTTCATCCGCAGACCAATGGTCAGACAGAGCGTCTGAATCAGAGCTTGGAGACATATCTCCGGTGTTTTGTCTCAGAGAACCAAGAGGACTGGTCTTCTTTCTTGCCTCTGGTAGAGTTCGCTCTTAACAATAGGCGGAGCGAGTCCACTGGTATTGGGGCATATGGTTTTCACCCCCAGTTTTGTACTTTCAATGGGGGGGCTCTTCTGGGTTCCTGAGGAGGAACGATTTTCGTCGTCACTTGCTTCAGTGTGGAGAGGAGTGCTTAATAATCTGAGCACTATGGGGAACCGATACAAACGTATGGCTGATAGGAGGAGAGTGTCTGGTCCGGACCTAAGTGTGAACGATCTGGTATGGTTGTCTACCAAGAATATAAAACTTAAGGTTCCCTCCTGGAAACTCGGTCCCAGATTCATCGGGCCATACAGGATCAGTTCAATAATTAATCCGGTGGCTTTCCGTCTTGACCTCCCTCCTTACGTTTAAAATCCACAATGTGTTCCACAAATCGTTGCTTAAGAGGTAAGTGGCACCAGTTATACCGTCACCTCTACCTCCTCCTCCTGTGGTGGTCAATGGTAATTTGGAGTTTCAGGTATCGAAGATCATTGACTCACGTCTGAATCGCCGGTCCCTTCAGTACCTTGTTCAGACCGATTGGTTTGGCCCTTTCACACTACTCACCCAGATAGACCAGGCCCTGAGGGTCCAGAGGCCCCTCGTAGAAGGGGGGGTACTGTCACGGGTGTGTCGCGGCAAGATCGTCGCGATTGCACACCCTGACTTCGCACAGCTGAGTTTCTGGTGCTGGGTGTTTTTCGGCACTGAGGGAGTTAATTCTTTCTCTCTCGGTGCTGGACTGACCAGCCTCGCCCAGCTGCGATTGATGTTTTGTTAATTAGCTTCCTTCATATACCTGCTGGTCTGCTGGGGAAGTTGTCGGTGAAAGCATTCATTCAGACCAGCAGAGCGGATCGTTTCTGAGAAGACTTAAGCTAAGAGTGCCTGTTGTGGTTTTTCCTCTCCTCGCTTATTGTTTATCTCCTTAACCTTTTGTGTTCCTCTGTAGTGGAAGTTTTGTATGCAAGGCAGTGTTTTCTTTACCCCTTGTCTGTCTCGTTTGTCTTAGACTGTGTGTAAGCTGTGACCTGCCCATTCCTTGTGGTGGTAATCAGGGTCCTTCTCAGGACTAGATTACAGTGGTCAGGGATCTACAGGAGACAGGGTTACGCTGGTGGCCTGGACCTCTGTACCATTAACAGTACCTCCAGGTAGAGGGACTAGTCAGGACCCCAGTTCAGGGTCAGCATAGACCCCGGTCCACCTCTATCCTGAGACAGCGTGACACGTACACAGTATAGACCCACAATACATAGGATATTATGTCAGGTAAGACATTGCTGGCAGATACTATGTATACATGTTGATATTTTCTATTATATGAAATATAGAATGTTGTCACATTAGATATATGTTACTATCATAGAATATATCTGTTATACGTCGTGACACTGCTGTACGGCAATATCAGCCCCGGGCAACTGGAGTCCAAACGAGAAAACTCCCCAAAGAGTTTGGATTAAACCCGTAATACAATAGAAAGGGGGGTACCAGAGTGGTTGACGCGAAATTTTTGAACGCAAATTCTGCTAATGGGAAAGCATCGGACAAGTTTCCTCTTGACTGGGGCGTAGCCAAGACAGCGCAAAAAATCTGTTTTAAGGACTGATTGGTCGTTCGGTCTGACCATTGGGTCTCCGGATGGTATGCAGACGAAAAGGGCAACCAACTCCCAACCTCTTACTAGAGATGAGCGGGTTCAAATCGAACTGCTCGCCAACTCAAATTCGAGCTGTTTTGGGGGTGTTCGAGTTGTTCGATGAACCCGAACGAAATTTTGGAAAAATCCGGCTGTTTTAAGGTTATGTTCGATACTGTTCTTGCACCAAAACGTAACTGGATTTTTTTCTCAGTAATGCTGAGAATCAATGTTATAACACAGTTTGAGTGTACAGCGGGTGGGGGGAAGGGGATGGGATGGTCTCTGCAGAAATAATGAAGATCTCCATTTTTTTTCTCTTTCCCTCATTTCCAGTGGTGCGGGGCAGTCTGTCAGCCTATCAGCACGCACACACGGAGCGAATTTCTTTTTTTTCACACAAACAAGGGCATGTGTCATTGGCTGTGTAAAGTCACATGTTTCCCTTTCCCTATAAGACCCAGCCATTTTTCCCCTCGCCACCATTTTTCTCACTGCTGCAGCTGAGTGTTAGACGGCACTGCTGCTGCTGTGAGCGCTATCTTGTGAAGCAAACAAATTGGAAGCAAAATTTCACCCTTTAAAACGACAGAAAGGTTTAGGGAGTAGGGGGTGGGACTAGTTTGTAATTATGGCCCTTTTGAGAGCAAAGGGTTTCAGCTGTTCCTAGCACTTTATAGCAGGCAGGTCTGTGCTCTTAATAAATAGACAGAAAGGTTGGGGGTAGTGACTATTTGAAAATGCAGCCCTTTGAGGGCTAGGTAACAAACAGTTCCTATCACTTTTTGCCAGCTCCACCACGTTCAAATAACAAAGAATTTTTAGCTGCATCTTGCCTGTAAAAATAATTGTGGGCATAGTAGAAGTGTGTGGTACTCATTCTATTAGGCCATCTATACAAAGCTCCCCCCAGCGTTCAAATAACTACGAAATTTTTAGCTGCATCTTGCTTGGACAATAATTTGTGGGCATAGTAGCAGTGTGTGGTACTCATTCTATTAGGCCCTCTATAAAAAGCTTCACCACGTTCAATAGCTACGAATTTTGAGCTGCATGTTGCCTGTTGAATAATTGTGGGGATAATAGCAGCGTATGGTACTCATTCTATTAGCCAGCTATACTAAGCTCCACCAGCGTTCAAATTCCTAATAATTTTTTTTCTGCATCTTGCCTTGGACAATAATTTTGGGCATAGTAGCAGTGTGTGGTACCATTTTATTAGGCCATCTATAATAAGCTCCACCAGCATTCAAAAAGTACGAATTTTTAGCTGCGTCTTGCCTGGACAATAATTTTGGGCATAGTAGCAGGGGTGGTGGTACTCATATTGCCCGTAAAAAGTACACCAGAAAGTCAATTATATTT